>CM035420.1:173987844-174130344 GCA_020310875.1 Ceratopteris richardii | reverse complement strand
GTATGCATGTGTGTATATGTGTATGTGTGTGTATGCATGCATGTGTGTATATGTGTGTGTATGTATGCATGCATGTGTGTATATGTGTGTATGTATGCATGTGTGTACATGTGTGTGTGTATGTATGCATGTGTACATGTGTGTGTATGTATGCTCTATCTTCCTATCTCTATCTTCCTCTCTTTCATCTCTCTCTCTCTATCAATAGAGAATAAAACAATCACTTATAGGTATGTATGTCCCTCTTTTGGATCCTTGTCGTCAAAGCATAACTTATGTCGTCTATCATCGAATTCCAAAGAATCGATGCCAAAAAAATTCTGCAAAATCAAAGAGAAGAAAACTTATAAAACATAAAGCATAATTAAAGACAAAGGCTAAGAGTATGTGCACCACTTACCAAGATGTGAGATCTAGAGAGAGAGAGAGAGTGAGAGAGAGAGAGTGTGTGTGTAGAGAGAGAGATCTTTGTGTGTGTGTGCACAAGACAATGCAGGTCACAATTCGGTTTGTGTGTGCAAGTTCAACAGAAGCAAGTAGTAATCAGTGTAAAACACACAAAATGTTGAGTTTTGCTCTCAGGTTCGCGGTATGTTTAAAACACGTCCTTGGTATATGCATCGGTATAGGCATCGGTAATTCCTAGTAAATTACGGACGCTCATACCGATGCATATACTGATGCTCATACCGATGCCCATACTGGTGGACACGAGACATCCCGATGATCCGTTTTAAATGGTCATACCGATGGTCACTTGACCATCGGTATGCTTAAGTGGACTTTTCCAATGTTTATACCGACATCGGGAGTGACCGTTGGTATAGGCATCGTCGGTATGCCCCTCATATGTTGAAGTGAAAAGCATCTAGTAGAGGTGCATGAGGATGTGCAAAGACATTAAACAACAAAGGAGAGTCTCCGAAAAATGGGTCGATGTGTGTAGTTGGTGCATATGTTATTTTTACAGTTCTCCTCTTAAGCTCAGAATGACCTTATATACAAAATTTGAAAATCTACTTCAATCAAGTGATGGCATCAAACATTAATATATATATGTTTGGTTAGAACTTTTTCAAAAATACTCATCGGTTATTCTTGAGACTTGATATAGCTCCATTTCATTTATGTTTTAGATAACTTCTCTGCCTTTCAGTTTTGTATAGGGAACTAAATTCTTTGCTAATAAGATGTTATTAATATTGTCAAAATAGATGACCTTAAAAAATAACTTGATGGCGACTTTCATAGTTAGAGCTCGGGTAATTTCCCTATATTCAGCTTTGATACTTGATAATACTCCTCCATAAGATCACTACACTTTCAAGTGAAAATGTGTAACCAATTTTTGATCACCAATCAGAGATGTTTCCTATCCGATCTGTACTGAACTTTTGTGTCATAAAATAAATCAAAAGTGTATGCAGCTTCATATATTATAAATTTAGCTTGATTGTTTCAAGATCCAACATCCACACATTATCCTAAAACTGATTTAATGTTCCAATTATAAAGTAAAGAAGGATACAAAAAATATTGTTTATACTAAAATTACAACCATTTTTCTATCCATATTTATGATCATTCATGAGCATTTGAGGTATCTACATCTTAGAGGTATTTATGATCAAGCATGAATTCATGCCAAATTTTTCAAGCATTTCTAGCGTGTAATGATGTTGCATCATCCAAATTTCTTATATGATGCATATGACCTCAGTTTTAAGGAGATACTACAATTCTTCCAAACCTTTCATTGAAAGATCATCTTCTTCCAACTACTTTTCCAATTATCTAATCACTTTAACACCATCTGCATTGATGATCAAGTCATTCACATATATCAGCAACAACATTATTTATTTCCACGTAGTGAATAATATGTGTCATTTCCTTCTTTCCTTGTTTTTACTCGAACTTCTTGTTAGGATAGGTGAATGTGGGTCTAGGCTCAAGACTTGTTCCCTGGGTCTTGAGGAGGTCATTCCTAGTTCTTCATTTTCCCTAGAATATTTCAAAGTACTTGTGTGCTCATTTCCAATATAGTTGGTCTCTTTTATTGTAAGAGATTGAAGAAAGTCATTATGGTCATAGAGAAATGAGGGATTACCTACATGATGGTTGAATGCTATTGACATGGTGGTTGTTGCCATTTGCTGGGAGGCAGCTTTGAGTACATCTTTCCCTTTCTGTGCAATCATATTGATGATGTTCTAAATTCTTTTGAGTATTATTTCCAAGGTTTCACATCTTTGTCAGGGGTTGCAGGCAAAAGTCTCACAACACCCCCTCACTTTGGGAAGCGTCCAAGGCAATGAAGGCGAATTGGTATCCTGGGTTGTTGCATGCATGCAATAGAACGTGGGCACTTACAACACTCCCTAGAGGAAGCTTGCATGCTATCTCGCCCTAGGAGAAGCTGACCTTCTATTTGATACTTGATCTGGATATGCAGCTTTTCTTTTATATGAACACTTTTTCTTTTATATTTTCACTTTCCAATGCATTCAATCCAAGATTCAATTCTTCAACTATACATAATGCCACATATCAATGGTATCAAGCATAGTTTCTCTTGCTAATTTCATGTGTTTAGGATCTTGCATTACGTTCCCAAACTATTTAATCTCAAACAAGCCAATCCATCATCTTCTTCTATGTAATTGGTTGAAGCTAAATCAGAAAAATAATCTCTAATTTTATCCACATATTTTGTAAAGAATCTATTTTCTCTTCAAACATTATGTAAATGTTGCTTCAAGCTATTTTTTTCCCATTTATGTTATATAAATTCTATGTATAATTTATCGCACTTCTCTTGTTATACTTGCATTCATAATGCGTGAAATCAAACTTTCAAATCTAGAAATAGAGATCAATGTAAAAAATATCTTTGATTTCTTATCTAATTTTTATATTCTCTTAGTTATTCCATTATGAGAGTGTTTTTCAAATCCTCTTATAATAAATCTCCAAAGTCCTTTTTTTCCATTAAGAAATTCTCTATTCTTTAAGAAAATATATGGAAATTATCGTTATTCACTTGTCACCCACCATTTATGCTATAATCAAGAGACTTTTCTTTATCTATTTATTCTTATAACACTGAGTCACAACAAAGGAGAACAAAGACATTTTCTCCATTTACTTGTACCTAAAGACCATGATATCAAGCAATAAAGTGTCCATTTCACAATATCTAGTAAGAATCACTTGTTCTTGCTTGTAAACATTGAGTAGAAGCTTGATTCTATAACCCAAGTAGTCGGAGATAGATATGTCAAAATGCTTGGTGCCATGAAAACTAATTTTTTAGCATGATCAAGAACTCCACATCATGACCTTTGACATAAAGGATCATAGTTAAAGGTACAAATAATAATTGGTGAAACCCCTTCATTACATCTAGAAACTCAGCAAGCATAGATTATAAGTGATTAAAAGCTACTCGAAATTCACAGTACATGTGTTGCAAAAGTCCAATCTTTTAACAAGGCAAATCAGATCATCGCATTGTACAGTTAAAAGCCTCATTGAATGTTGGCCATATTCATAGCATATCAAATGAATATCACAAAAGCATTCCCAAGAGAAGACCATAAACAACCAAATTATATCAAACAACATCCATCCATTCATCAAAGAAATGCTCAAGATAAGTATAGCTTTGCACAAAATGGAAGCAGAACTTGGCATTATATTTGTATTGAAATGAAGTTTATATTTCATGTATGTTTTACAAGAATAATAAGCCTCTACAATAGAAGCTGATCATAGGTTTCCTCAGGCTCAGTGCCTGGCTTCTACTGAAAGTCGATGCGTGGCATCGACTTCTCCCACAAGTCGATGCCTGGCATTGACATATGCCACTAAGTTGATGCCAAGCATCGAGTTTCAGTAGTAAATCGATGCCAAGCATCGAGTTTCAATAGTAAGTTGATGCCAGGCATCAACCTATGCCACAAGTCAATGCATGGCATTGAGTTAGTACTAAAACTTGATGCTTGGCATTGACTTAGTGGCATAGATCGATGTCAGGCATCAACCCAAACAACAAACTAGGAATCCACTCTCATAATAGAACCTACTCAGTCACAAAACAGAATAAAATACTCTGATAAATCTTTGTATGATGAGGTGGTTGGATACTCTGCTAGACCTCTATCCTAGAGAAGCATCCTAGCCTCTTTATCATCACCTCTTGAATCTTCATGTATACTTTATGACTACAATCACAAACATGAAAAGGAGAGTATGTTAGAACATAAATATGAGAGTAGTGGAAAAGGATCTGAGAATAAAATACATACTTATTAAGCTCAGTCACCATCTCCTCTAGGCTTAACTCCTTGGAGATTACTCTTGACAAATTTGATATAATCAAAGTATCATCCTTGATTCCTTGAAGGGCTCTCCATGGTGTCAGCTTCATGTCCTCAGGATCCTCTTCAATGGAAAGGTCAACTTTCCTTCCCTTTCCCCTCAAATCAACCTGAGGGTCTGGCCATGACTTCCTTTGCTTTTGGCCCTTGACCTCCTTGTTCTCCCACATTGTGAGTATCTTATCCTGCAGATTCTATATCTCACCTGTTCTAAATGCAAGCTGAAACCATGGATCATACTTTCTCAGAGCATCAAACTTCCTATTTTCATCCAGCGCAATGCCAACCTCAATAAGGCATTGCTTTCATAGATTGGGATGTATTCTACCAGCCTCCTTCTTTAGGAAATCTTTATATTCATGGTGGAAGAATTGTATTCTCTCTATGGATGACATCTTCAGGCCGTAGTCCTTATCATTGTTGTGATCCCAAGCAAGAATCTTGGCTTCCTCAATTGTAAGCCGAGCATAGATTTTGCACTCTGCATACCTAAAGAAGAATGTGGTGGGGTGCTCCTTCACTAGATGTCTGCGGGCCTCTACAAAGTGTGAACCACCAATAACATAATATGTGTAATCTTCGAATAGGCCCTTGTAGAAATCCTCCATAGAGCTACACTCATCCGGATCCACCATGATGAGGAATGGCACAACAATAACATGAGGATTATCTTCATTTTCTTCTTAAGATTCTGCACATGCAAATTATGTGGCCCCCTTATCTCAAGGGGCATCCTCCCTATGACAGGATCAAGTGGTGGCCTATGGATGATATTGATTGGTAGGTGGAACAGCTACCCCTTCTTGACAAGCTTTCTACGAGCTATGTCCTCCCTCATCTTTTTCTGCCCAGTACTCAGAATTCCTAATGCACCACCAGGTGCAACTATAATATCCTCAGAGCCATAGCTTGACTCAGAAGACTCCTCATCAGCCACTCTCTTCATTTTCTTCAATGGCTTCTTCCACATGCACTGCTTACCCTTTGCCTTTACAGGGGTTGTCTTCTTCTGCTGTGTTGGCATAATGTTGCCCTAGATCCATGGCATCAAGTCTCTGATCAGATTCATTGAGTCCTTGCAGATCTCTGCAAACCTCTCTGGCACACAACACTCCGAGCACAAGAGATCCATCTTGCAGATTGCATTTTGTAAGCCCTTCGATGTCTCTACCAGGAAAAGGAGGTTGTGGGAATCCTCATCCTCATATTCTAGTTTGAACACAAGGCCATACGGAAAGGCCTATGTTGACGTGATCTTGTCTCTCCCATAGGCCTTGCAAACACAAGGAGGACTGCATTCTTCTCTTCAACATACTGAAGGCACCACTCCAAGTTTGTCATGTCTCGGAGTGGATAATCTTTCCTTATGAACTCTATCTCCTTTGACCTCTCCTTCCTAGTTGCATCATCCTTAGCTATTCTGATGCTACTCTATCCACCAGATGACATGCCAACTGGGTTGCTTGCCCTCTCAGAGGATAAGGATGCAAGACTTTTCTTGGAAATTGTCTGGTGACCGATGCCTCTGTCACGCTGCTTATCCACTGAGCTCACTATCACTTTGAGCTTCTTGGCTGACTTCTCAGCTCTTCCCTCAGCATCCTTGAAAAGGCCTCAGAAGCATTAGCTCTTTATATTAATCTGCTTTTCAAGCTAAAGGGTCGATGCCAGGCATCAACTTTAGCGTGCAAGTCGATGCCAAGCATCGACTTTAGGGTGCAAATCGATGTTAGGCATCGACTTTAGGGTGCAAGTCAATGCCAAGCATCAACTTTATGGTGCAACTCAACTCCAAGCATCGAATTTCACACAAAGTCGGTGCCAACCATTGAATTGCACACAAAGTCGATGCCTAGCATCGACTTGCATGCTAAAGTCGATGTCTGGCATCAACTTGTAACCTAAAGTCGATGCCTCACATCGACTTGCACACTAAAGTCGATGCCTGGCATCAACTTGCACCCTCAAGTCAATGCTTGGCATCGACTTGTGCCCCAAAGTCGATGCCAGGCATCGACTTGCACCATAAAATCGATGCCAGGAATCGACTTTGGGCTCCAAGCCGGTGCTTCGCATCAAGTTTCCGGGCAAATTGGATGCCAAGCATCGACTTTTTGGTTCGGAGGAGGTTGATGCCTGGCATCGACTTTGGGGTGAAACCCGATGCCAGACATTGACTTGTAGCACAAAGTGGATGCTTGACATCGACTTATGCAGAGAATTCTATGCCTGGCATCGAATTGTCCTCTAGGCCGATGCCTGGCATCGAATTGCCCTCTAGGTTCGAATCTGATCATCATGGATCAAGATTTCATGAACACATAAAATTAAAATTGCTAGAAGAGATACTATTTTCTAGAAAATAAAAAAGAATCTTTTTTTGTGGTGTGATTTTCTCTACCTCTGGGTACTCTTGGCAACATGCTTCTTCTCCATGAGAGTTTCCTTGCTAGTTTGCTGAGCTCTGTGCACCTTTGCTATTTGTGCTCGAGTGCTCTCTCTTGCTCGCGGATTTTGGAAATGAGAATGATCTCCTCCTCTACTATATATAGGCACTTGGGTTGCTTGAACTAGAGACTAACTTGATCTAACTGAATGAATCTAGTTTCTAACTAGATCAGCCAACTAATCTAACCAGAATCTGACATTGGATGCATCAGTTCATCAGAACCGGTTTTGATCTAAAGTGTAAAGGGTACATATGTTCTTGTGTGAGTGGATAGAGCATATGAAAAACCTTAATTAATCTAGAAGTTTGCTAGAGAACATTCATTCGATCTACTGCCACAATTAGCGCATTGCACCCAAAAATACTAGCTTCCTATCTAAATATATATTGTATCTTGCTAGTATTACTTTGTAAATTAAGATCCATATAAGTGAAGAGATGAGTAAGCAACAAAACCATGTTTTTGTGTTCTATGGTTACATAATTCTAACTAGGTATCTACATCAATACAAAATATCTTTACTTATAAGACTTTATATCACATCTCAATTTGTAATCAATTAGTTACCATAGTAGTCATGAGCAATAAGAGAAGGGATCAGGGTTTGAATGATTACTTTAGGATTTTTGAGAAACCATTAAGAAGGAGTGAGACAACCATAAACTAAATCCCCCTATTTTGGATGTAGGTTACTTTAAGAGTGATTCAAGATTTGAATAGACCACAAAACTAAGGCCTTTCTAGAAAACACAATAATAGTGACATCAGATTTTTTGCCACTCTGTTTTGTTTGTTGACTCAAGTCTTACCAAATGCCCTTTAGTGTATAGTGGAAATGCCCTATAGTGTATAGTGGAAAGTACATCTACACATTGGCTAAATCATACTTTAACAAGTCCTTCGATGACAATCAAATCATTCTGGACATTGATATATAAAATCCTAAACCATACTTTCACAAATCCTTTGATGACATCTACATATTAATATGTAAAATTCTAAATATCATCCTTCTCATCAAATTTTGAGATTTCAATGCTTGAAAAAGTCAAAATGCAATCAATTTGAAGTTTGGAGTAATTCAGATAATCAAATACGCCCTTTCTTCCTTGAAGCCAACCACAAAGAAGTAATAGTATAAACCTTTGTGTGCTCTTTCCTACCAATCTTATGAGCATCAACTTAGAATCACAAACACATTACTTGATGTGGACACACTTCATAGTGTATCTCATCACCACAACTTTCAAAGCAGAATCAAATTTTTGGTTCCCTTATTATTTTGAAAACATCACGTGTATATTTGAGTAATTTAAGTACTTTAATGTTAGGCTTTAAGTACTTTAATGTAATTTGATGTTTAATGCACTTTATGTACTTTTATGCACTTTTGATTTCATATCTACTTGATGTGACATTGTCACTTGATCTTGGACTTCTACCCATTTAGAAAGGTAATTCATCTTCAATCGTCTTTGAAGTAAGTGAAGATGAGCTTTCAGTGGATGCTTGGGCATCAACTTCCTCTAATCATATTGATACAGTTTTGAATTCGTTGTTCTCATTTGCTCCTTTCCTCATAAGTGATGGTCTCCATTAGAATGTGTTGATCATCATTCTATGTTTTTTGTTGAGTCATTTATGTTATCCAATTTGCACTCCAATGCTGCTCAACCAAATTCACCTCTTGATCTCCCATCTAATCTAGCCATTGATCTCCCTTCTGCCTCAAGTGCATGTGGAGCAAAGGATGTTAGCTACAAACAGAAGGAAGACAAAGCACGCTCAATCTACATTTTAAAAGAAGGCCTCGTGAAGTAAGTCAAAAAAGATTTAAATCCCTTACTTCAGATAGAAAGATTGCATTGGATATTGTGAAGCATTTTGCCACCAACTCTGTATTTGCAACTTGATAATATTGCAAGAGAGAATAAAGATTCTACAATCTTTGGATATTTATGCATGCTTGTTGATAAACAGGTATTTCAGAAGGTTAGGGTAAATCTCCTTCTGGTTGGGCACACTCATGATCACATTGATCAAATGTTCAGTATTTTCTCTAAGAAGCTGGCACATAACAATGCTTTTACTCTTTTGATTTTATCAAAGCTGAATTCAGAAGCATATACTCCAAAACCGGAAGTTCAACACCTCACACAGATTTATAACTTTAAGCACTTTTGCTCAGTGGGCTTTGATAACAATGCTAAGGTTTTGGCTCCATTGCACAATATTAGTTTCAATCATGTATTCTTGATGAGGAGGGTTGATGACATAAACCTTTTATTTGCAAAGCAGTATTCATCTTCTCCTCCATGGGAGCCTAAAGACGGATGTAAATTCATATTGCAAGTGCCTAATTTGTTTGTATATGGTGCAAAACAATCACCATATGAAGATAAAATCCATACAAAAAGATGTGGAAATGTGGTTGATCAAAGTAAAAGCTGGATGCATGCACTCATTGAAAAGAAGAGACATATTGAGCATGTAAAAAAATGTGCTAGAGATCAAGATGTATCTTGGTGGGATGACTTTTTCAATCATCAAGAAGAGATTATAAAGTATACGATTGCAGGTCATATGCCAATTGATGTTCCATTCACATGGGATTTTTGTACACAAAGATCAGTGAATAAGGCCCAATCATGTAATGCAGATGCACTTCAAAGTTTTATACATCCACCAGAAAGAAATATTTATGTAGGCCCAAGGATGAAAAAAATAGGTAGAAGCAAGATGGCAAGGAAATTTAATAGAGATAAATGTTGGAACACTTATTGCAGTCCTTGCTGATGGTGATGAGGCTACCGGACCATTTTGGATTGCAAAATTTTGGATTGCAAAGGTTTTAGAGGTCACTAAAGATATTGATCAAAGAAGAATAGAGGATTTGATGGTGCATTGGTATTACACTAAAAGTAGTAATGCATTCATAGGTAAATATAACTTAGAAATGGTATGTGATACTAAACAAGCATGCTCAAAAAAGGAAAAGAATATTTGAAGTGTTGGTGTATGAAACACCACAAGAACTAAGCTTAAGTGATATAAGAATTCCTCCATAACCATCGTTAGCTTAGCAACACTCCAAGTTTGAAACCTTTATTACTAAACTTAGTGAAATCCAAAAATTTACTTCTCAGAAATCTGTGCCTTTTCTTCTAGCTTCAAATCTGATATGTATTAGCTTGATTTTTGTAACTTCTTTTGATCATTTGCTAATAGAAGTTATTGATATCGTTAAGCAACACATTCCAAGCAAAACTTTCAAGTAATAACTTCAAAATCTTTTGAATTCACTTCAACATTTGAACTATGTTTGAAATCTAATAAATGACTTCATCGATTTGACACAACTTCACTATTAGACCATTTCTCTGAGTACACCTCCCGTTTTGCAAAGATCTTTTGGTCGATTATAGTTGAGAGTAGTAGCTTCTAAATGAGCTACCATTCATGAAAAACTTTACACTATACTGTGAGATTTGACCTTTAGAAGATCAGGGAAAAGTGCGCTTGAAAACTTGTAACTGTCAACTAACTTTCACACTGATATGAAATCACTTAGAAATCTCTACACAAGAGGAATTAGATCAAATTCTTCTACACAAACATGTGCTATCTATTAGAGAAGATGTGTACAAAATGGCTTGGCTTCATTCTGCTCATAGCCATGGAAAACTCTCCTACTCTGAGTAGTTCTTCCTCAATATCTCTCTTAGAAAAACCTGAATTTTTCTCTACTCACTCAAGACTTACAAATCAAGTTCTTCTTATGTTTTTGAACTCAAATTGACTTATATACATATAATCTACATACTCCTAGACTCAAACTCCAAGATTAGGCTTTAATTTTGCACTATATTACAAGTGTGAATTTGTCCCTTCACTTAGGCTTGATTTTTTAGAATGCTTTGCTTTCACTTCTCTTCGTCTTTCTTTTTCCTTCATATATCTTCATGTCTTTATGTCTAATTAGTGAGTGAGCCCCAACATGAAGCACATCCAGATGATGTAGCTATTCTTGTTTATGATTTTTCCTTGACAAAAACAAGTCACTTGAGGAAAGCAACCATCAATATGATAAAGCAAAAGCTTCCTGATATATGTGCTACAACAAATCATAGGCAAACAAGAAGATTTGTGCATGATCCTGTAGAATTTGGTATGTACGTGGATGAAGATAGAGCTCTTGTGGATATAGAAGAAGAAGAAGAAGAGAGCTCTCAACAGTATCAGACTGAATCAAGTGCATCAGATGATGAGGGTGTAGACATAGATCGACAATTTTTTGAGTTGCATTGAAACTCCATAACATTTTTAGTGCTTATGTAAATGCATCAAAGTAGTTTTCTTAACAAAACCATGTTTCATAGCGATTTTGAATAACAATCAAATATTCACCCATTGAAAATATGTCTTAAATGTTTATTTTTGTATAAAAATTCTTCAATTTTACATTTTTTATATAGATTTTGGACATGTCAATGTCTTATCGAGTGAAATTTTGACCACATTTTGAGCTCTTTTTTATGAAAAAATGACAAAAAATGTCAAAAAATCACTTGTTTTCACTTCATTTTTGAAATATATGTATACTGGTATAAAGGGTTCTCAAACATAAGTTGCAATTTGCTTGATTTTTGACAAGGATGTTCTCTTTTTACGATATAGATCTCGTTTGTTACGACTCTCTGTTTTATGGAAATGATGGATAAAATATTGCAAAAAGGATGATCTTGTACATTATTCAATTTATCCACAATAGTTTAGAAAACTTTGATTACGTTTTGGTTGTATTTCACTAATATGAACAATTAGATTCAATCTTTTTCTCTTTTCTTGGAATCATATAGAATGAGCATACTTTTCTTCATAAATTACCAATGTGAGTAAGCCTAATCCAATAAAAATGTCATGATATCTTGAAAACTGAGCATAACATCATCGAATAAATTTATACACAATCTCATCAGACCAACATAAACATACATTCATCTAGTGCTAGATATACAATTTATTCTTACATCTATATTACCAAAAGTACCTTTGAGCATGATACTAGCTTAGTTAAAAACTACTCATTTGATCCTTAATTCTGCTTTAATAGAACTTTTGCTTAGATTTTTCTCACACTTTCTCACATCCATCCAAAACTAAATTACAACTAGATAATAAAAAACAATGAAAATATGAGACTTGGGCACATAGATCTAGATTAAATGAGTTGAAATATGTAGATTATATCAACATAATATGGTCCGACCACAATGACCTTTGTACATATTTTTGCCAACAATATATGTTGTATGGCTTTTAGTTCACTGCTTTCATACGTTGTGTTTTAGTACTCATGAACGTAGATTTCATGTCAACAACTTATTTCTTGACCACCTTTTTATATGCTTTGAGTAGAGAAACCTCACTACATCTTAGAGTGCTCATGATGCCCCTAAGAATCTTCTTGCTCTACTAGAGTGAAACCTTGTAATGTTGACAACATATAGAGACAATGTTGATAGAATTATGGAGAAGAGAACTATACATATAATTAGGAGTGCCATAACAAATGAAGGAGAGAAAAATTTTGACTTCTAAGAGAGTATAGAGTTATTTTTGTAAAGGCATGCAGTGACCTTAAAAGAGTGGAGCCAAGCATTTTATCACAGAGGATACCAATGGTAGGACAAATTGATTCCACAAACCAACAGCTTCATAATGATGTGTAGTCTACCAAGATAAAATGGGAAATTCATAAGCTTCTAACTATTGGTTTCATGTACAGGATTGAGCACATAGAATGGGTCTCGCTCATCATGGTTATCACCAAAAGAGAATGATAACTTACAAGTGTTCATCAACTTAAAGAAAGACAATTCTACAATGATTAGGGATAGTTATTTTCTCCCCATTACCAACCATCTCCTAGAGAGAGTTTCTAGCAAGGAAATTTGTAACTTTGGTAATGGATTTTTTACAAAGTAAGTAATCATTACAACAAAAAACCAACACAAAAGGCATTTGCCACTGAGTTGGGGGATATAAGCATTTTGATTAATGAGGGTTAACTAATGCTTCCACCGCCTTCTAGAAATTGATTTTTCATGTCCCCAAGGAGTTCTTGAATAAGAGCATGGATGTGTATGTGAATGAACTATGTGCCTATTCTTAGTAAGGAGTCCAACACATTCCTGATCTATGCAAGATATTCAATCAATGGAAAAGTTAGAAGGTGTATTTGAGCCTAGAAGTGTGTGTTTATGGTGTAATAGGGAAAGATCCTTGTTCATAGTGTGTGAAAGAGAAAAATAGCAATAAAAATGATAAAATCAAGGTCATAATTGATTTTTATTATTCAAAGAATGCTAAGGAGGTAGGAGCCTTTATTGGCCACTATGGTTATTGCCTTTTCTTCAAACACATGTATTCTATGATAGTCAAGCCTCTCTATGGGAACTTAAAGCACTTTGAGTGGACATACCAGTGTGGGAAAGATTAATTTTAGGAACTTACGAGGATAATACCAATGATGGGATAAGGTCTCACTCAACAAGTTGAAGATATTAATATGGAATTCGAGTTATCATGTTCCACCAAATAGCTCAATGTGGGAGCAAAACTACACTACTGTGGAGGGGGGGTTGAGAAATGGCCTATGCATGAAGAATATTAGACATATCTATTAGCCACCAAATTCAATTTTTTTTGTAGATGATCACACACTTCTTCACTAGGTCAATAGACCATGTTCCTCAAGTAGTATGTTTAGGTGGTTCCTAATAATGGAATTTGAATTTGAGGTATTAGTGAAGAAATTGAATACAAACTATGAGATGACCACATATCAAAATGTAGTAATGGAAAGCCACCATCAAGTGTGGTTGATGGTCTATCAGATGCCTATCTATTCAAGGTGAAAATAGTGTCAAAATGGGTTGAAAATATAGTGCCAAATTCTAACATATGGACCTTAGTGTAGATCCACTCCTAAGGAATTCAAGAAATAATGAGATTTCATTTCATCACCAATCATCTTTACTACCATGAAGATAGAGGATATTGTTGTGGTTTTTTTATGATGAAGAGAAGTTTCAACATCTTCAACTTGCAATGTACCCTACTGATATGATTGCAATGTGATCTAGATCCTTAGAATAGGAAAGTAAGGATAACAATATCATCTGTGCTCAACTATTTGTTGTGTTTGTATCAGGAATTTTTATATTTACTAGTCTTGGAAGCAACTCATGTAGGTGTGCTTATGGGGCATTTTACTCTTATGAGGATGGAAAAATGATCTTGTTCATAGGATTGTGGTGGCCCACTCTCTAGATGGATGTTGAAGAGTAAGTAATGATATGTGAAGCTTTTCAATAGTCAAAATACCCATTTTGATGAGATTTTATGTTCTTGTGGCCCATGATAAAAGGTAGCACATTTGCAAAGTGGTCATTGATTTCATTGGACTAATTCACCACCTTGCAAATTCTCCCATGCTAAATACATCATTGCTCACATAAACTACTTGATTAAATGGCTAGAAGCTAGAACAACTAGATGCAATGATGGTGAAACCTTAGTGAAATTTCTTTTCAAACAAGTCCTCACAAGATTATGCTTATGCATTGAAATCATTGGTGATGGGGAAATCGAAAATCTTTTGTTGATATATTTAGGTAGTGATGTGTGTGAACACTCTAGGACCGCCGGGGCACTTTTTTCCCTCTTTAGGAGGTTTTTTCCCCCGGCTTGTATATACGCCTATTGCCCTAATGGGCTACTTATCTTTGTACATTCTCTAGTAATACATTCAGTATTGTGAGTTGTGCTCCAAGCTTCTTCTTCTTCCTTGTGTTGTTCGCGTGATTCCGCAAATGTCTAACTCCAACAATTGGTATCAGAGCAGGTCATTGCTTCATCTAGGGCACCGTCAACACTCCTCTAGTTGTAGTCTGAGAATTGCACGAATTTTGGTGAGCATACTCAGCATGTTTTTGAGATCAAAACGGCTTCGCTTTGTGGTGCCAAAATCACGATATGAGCTTTCATCTTTTTCTTCCAAAGGTATATACCAGTTTCTGTTCGCCACTATAAGCGTCTCGAAGTCTGCTACAGGTCTAGTAGAATTTGTCTGGGCAGTTTTGTTCAACTTTTTGAGATACAGTCAATTTTCTGCATCAAGGTATTTTAGTCACCACTTGGTTCTCTCAATCTAGAACCCATTTATGCAAATGCTTTTAGCCATAGATGGCTTACCTTCAACTTAGATTTTGACTTCTCATTTGTGCAAAACTTTACAATGTGCACTAAGAACTGATGATTTCTTTGACCATCGGGATTGCGCCTGTTTCAGAAGACACTTGACACTTTCTCACATATGAATGTTCCTACTCATAATTCTCACAGCCTGTTTACAATTAGACTCTCAAACTTTAACCATAGACTCATTAACTATGGATTTAGACACGTACAAAAGGATTCTTGAAATGATCAAGCACAAAAGGAGAATACTCAGAAAGATCGGGCACACTTCCTTCTTTCTTCCCTGAAACAATTTGTTTATACCCATTGCTAGGGTCTTCCACAAACACTCCTTCGTTAGTGAACTTAACTTCATAACCTTTTTCAACAATTTTTCCTACACTTATCAGATTCTTAGGAATTGTAGGAACATACAAAACCTTACTCAAGAGAATACTTCCATCCTTGGCCTTCACTGATCCAATTGACTTCACATTGTGCTTTGTATTGTCACATGTTTGAACTACATGATTAGTTACCTTATTCTCCAAATCAGTCATCAAAGCTATGTTGCCACTCAGGTGATTGCTACACCCTGAGTCAATGTAGAAGACTCTTTGGTCTTCACTTTGCCTTTCACAAGTTGCATTCATTATCAATGTTGAATCCTCCTTCTGGTCTGAAGCATAATTGTAGTAGGTATTGTTGTACTGTTGGCTTTGGAATCCTCTACCTGCATTTCTTCCAAAATAACCTCTACTACCTCTACCTCTGAAATTACCTCTTTGATTTCTGCCACCTCTTCCTCTTGAATTAAAGTTCTGATTATATCCACCATTATTCTGAGTACTATGCCAACAGTCATTAGCTAAATGATTTGTCTTACCACAAATCCAGCAAGCTTTGACTCCATCTTTATTACTTTTGCCTCTTCCTCTACCTTTGCCACCTCCTCTTCCTCTTAGGAAGTTAGCTTGGCTAGTTGTACCTTCATCTTCATTTGCTTGTTGCTTCCCTTTGATATTCTTCTTCTTACCCTTTGAATACATTGCTTGACCTGCACTTTTATCACTTTCACCTTTGACATCCTTCTCAAAGGTTAGCATGTGTCCTAGCAACTGATTTGAATCAAGAGTAAAATGATCTAGTGATAATTCAGTAGACAAATTGAATGGCTTCCATGTGTCATCACCTCTCAAACCTGTGAGGATTTGCCTTACCAATTTATCCTCCTAAATATCTTCATCAATTGCTCCTAATGCATATGCAATGTCCTTCATCCTTGTTACATAATCTAAGATGGATTGAGAGTCCTTCTTCTTGAATGTGGTAAACTCTGCCCACAAGGATAACTTCCTTGACTTTGTGGTGTTTTGGAAATGCTCCTCCAAACCATTCCATATATCACTTGCACTTTCAAGACCTCTAATGTGAGGTAGCAAGTAGTCATTAACTCCCATATAGATAATGCTCCTAGCTTGAGCATCTCTCTTCATCCAAGTCTTCAAATCTGACAATTCATCCCTAGTTGGAACAGTAGGATCTCTGAACTGAGGCTTTTCTTCTTCACCTGTAATATAACCTATCAAGTCTTTGCTCATAAGATGAGCTTCCATCCTCATTGACCATGTTGGATAGTTCTCTCTATCCAACTTCTCTATCTGAAGAGAATCTCTCATCCTTTCTTAACCTGTGTATTGAATTCTTTAAACTTTATGAGTAATAGATGTACATTTACTTCAAATGAAGTTCCTTTTGACCTTCTTGATATCTTCTGGTCTCCTTCTCAAGCTTTTCTTTCAAGCTTGTACCTTTTGAATCTTCAAGTGTTAAATTCTTAATAGTTGCAGTAGTCGGGGTCCTCCTTTCTTCAATTTTGATACTTCCTGCTCTAATACCACTGATGGAGAGTGTTAATATCCAAAAGAACAAGCTACTCTTGAAGTTAGAGCACCTCTATAACAAGAGTAACTCAAAACCTTCACCAATTTGGAGGATCAATACTCATTTTTCAAAATCTTGAACAAACTGTGAAGAAGATGACTACACAGAAAGTTTGCTGCACAAAACTCATTCATTGACTTATCAGACATGTAAAGTTTTTTATAAAACTTTGCACAAGGTGTCGCATATAGTTTGCGCACCTCCTCCAAGTTAAATCATTCCAAAAGATTCAGTAGATCTTGAGAAATGATCTTAACAAGTTACCTATGTCTAAAACTGTAGTTCTTTACAGTCAACTTTGACACCTATAACTTCTAAAGCTTGGTTCTCTCAATCAAGAACCCGTTTATGCAAATGGTTTTAGCCATAGATGGCTTACCTTTGAATTTAGATTTTGACTCTCCTCATTTGTGCAAAACTTTACACTGTGCACTAAGATTTGATGATTTCTTTGACCATCGGGATTGCACTTCTTTCAGAAGACACTTGACACTTTCTCACATATGAATGTTCCTACTCATAATTCTCACAACCTGTTTACAACTAGACTCTAAAACTTTAACCATAGACTCATTAACTATGGATTTAGACACCTATGGAAGGATTCTTGAAATGATCAAGCACAGAAGGAGAATACTCAGAAAGATCGGGCGCAACTTTTCTTCATCTTTGGAAAAATTTACATCTAGATGAGAGAGCTATTCTATTCACTTCACAAGTGTCTAATCAAATCTAACTCTTCTCAAATCTTGTTCTTACACACTCTCTCATATTTTCCCCAACATTTTTCCTTGTATATATAGTCAAATATTTACAAGCTCATAACATTTCAAAAGTATAAGTGAGCTAACTCTAAATTAATGTACATATGTGTACACATCTTCATCTTCTGGATATGCACTTCCTTCATGCTTCATAAATTGATCTTTTCTTCAGTCTTTGACTTCAATTCTTCATCAAAAAACTTCAATTGTTGATTGCCTTGCACCAACATTCCGTAAGTTGGCTGTTGAGGATAACTTGGATGGTACCAACTACCCGTTATGGGCTTATCTACGTTCCTAGCTAGTCAGAAGGGCAAAGGAAAATGGAGCTCTTCAACTAGTAAGCAGAAATTTGCTAATTCTGCATATTCGAAGAAGGAAGATAAAGATGAGAAGAAATCAGAAATTGTTTTGTAAGTACTGTAAAGGGAATGATCATATCATAAAGAACTATCCAAAATTGGCTGCTAAAGAGGCAAAGAAGAAAGAGGTTGGAATGGTTGTTGCAGAGGCCTCTACACCAAAAACAAAGTCTGCTAATCTTGTCCAGGAAGAAGAATGAGCGTTTACTACTGTCTATAGTTTTGACCCATCTTCTCATGAGCAGTGCATGTTTGTAGTAGACTCAGATGTTTCGTATTTTGACAGTGGGGCAACCAAACATATTACCTCACAGCGCAATTTCTTCTCTTCACTGAAGCCTGCCCCTATAGGGAATAATGTTACATGCACCAACAACTCCTCTTATCCTGTTATGGGATTTGGTAAGATCATTTTGACTACTGTTGATGGTAGTTCTTTCACTTTCTCAGATGCTTTATTTGTGCTAGGGATCAAGAAGAACCTGTTATCAGTTTCTGCATTAGCCAAGATTGGCTTGGTTATGAAATTTGTTGATGACAGGTGTACAGTTCATGATCTGTCAAATGATCTGTAAATGATTTGGTATGTGTAGTAAATGATTCTTAGGCTATGTCAGATGTAAAGCTTTGGCATGCACGCTTTGGTCATCTGCGTTTTGCTAGTTTGCTACGCCTGCAGAAATTTGAAATGGTGTCCTCTTTGCCCAAACTTGAGGCACCTGGAAAACATGTTTTTGAAGGTTGTATTTTTGTTGATATATTTAGGTTGTGATATGTGTGAACACTCTAGGACTGCCAGGGCACTTTTTTCCCTCTTTAGGAGGTTTTTTTCCCTCCGCTTGTATATATGCCTATTGCCCTAATGGGCTACTTATCTTTGTACATTCTCTAGTAATACATTCAATATTGTGTGTTTGTGCTCCAAGCTTCTTCTTCTTCCTTGTGCTGTTCGCGTGCTTCTGCAGACGTCTATCTCCAACAATTGGTATCAAAGCAGGTCGTCGCTTCATCTAGGGTGTCGTCGACACTCCTCCATTTGCAATCTCAGAATTGCACGAATTTTGGTGACCATACTCAACGTGTTTCCCAAATCAAAACTGCTTTGCTGTGTCGTGCTGAAATCGCGATCTGAGCTCGTTTCGGCCTCTGAATGCACTATCGCAGCGCTTGTGCAGGCTATTTCATCTTTTTGTGCCAAAGGTATATACCAGTTTCTGTTCACCAATTTAAGCATCTCGAAGTCTGTTACAGGTCTAGCAAAACTCGTCTAGGCAGTTCTATTCAGCTTTTTGAGATACAGTCAATTTTCTGCATCAATGTATTTTAGTCACCGGCCATGGCTGAAAGCAGTGATGTATTCCATATGTTGGCTGTTGAGGATAAGTTGGATGGTACCAACTACCTATTATGGGCTTATATGATGCGACATGTATTGGTTGCAAAAGGATTATGGAACATTGTGCAGGGTGTTGAAAGACGTCCTGTTACACCTCTGTCTACAGGTACTGCAAATAGAGGTGCTGGAGTTGATGAAGATGGTGTCGAGGATGATATTCCACAGATTCCTGTTCGTGTTGTTGTTTCTGTTGCACCTACTTCAAAGCAGATTCGCTGGGATGGCAGAGATGCCCAGGCAAATGCATTGATAGCTTTGTCTGTCAAACGTGCCATTATTCCTCACATTTGCTCTTGTAGAACAGCTAAGGATGCTTGGGATACACTTACAACATTCTACCAAGCTAGGAATGAGGCTCGTGTTGCTTACCTCCGAAAACAGTTGGAGAGTGAGCACATGAATGAAGGTGATTCTTTGGACAGTTTCCTAACGAAGATCAAAGACTTGAAGGAACAATTGATTTCTTGTGATGAGGTCATGCCAGATAGCTCACTTGTGCAGACCGTTCTAAATGGTCTTCCTGATTCATATCAGAGTTTTGCTTCTACTCTTCGTTTGATGATGAAAGGCAATCTGAATGCCTTATCATTTGAGGAGTTAGTCATGAAGATCAGTCCAGGCAAAACAGGTCCATTATGCGAGTTGCAGATCAAGCTTTCCTAGCTAGTCAGAAGGGCAAAGGAAAATGGAGATCTTCAACTAGCAAGCAAAAATTGGCTAATTTTGGATATTCAAAGAAGGAAGATAAAGATGAGAAGAAATCAAAAAAGCAAAAATTGTTTTGTAAGTACTATAAAGGGAATTATCATATCATAAAGAACTATCCAAAACTGGCTGCTAAAGAGGCAAAGAAGAAAGAGGCTAGAATGGTTGTTGCAGAGGCCTCTACACCAAAAATAGTCTGCAAATCTTGTGCAGGAAGAAGAATGGGTGTTTACTACTGTCTGCAGTTTTGAACCATCTTCTCACGAGCAGTGCATGTCTGCAATAGACTCAGATGTTTGGTATTTTGATAGTGGGGCGACCAAACATATTACCTCACAGCACAGTTTCTTCTCTTCACTCGAGCCTACCCTACAAGGAATAATGTTACATGCGCCAACAACTCCTCTTATCCTGTTATGGGAGTTGTTAAGATCATTTTGACTACTACTAATGGTAGTTCTTTCACTTTGTCAGATGCTTTATTTGTGCCAGGGATCAAAAAGAACCTGTTATCAGTTTCTGCATTAGCCAAGATTGGCTTCGTTGTGAAATTTGTTGATGACAGGTGTACAGTTCATGATCTGTCAAATGGCGATGTGATTATTGCTTCTGGCATTTTATGTCATGGGCTGTATAAGCTCATAGACTATGAAAGATCTGTAAATGATTTGGCATGTGCAGTAAATGATTCGCAGGCTATGTCAGATGCAAAGCTTTGGGATGCACGCTTTGGTCATCTGAATTTTGTTAGTTTGCTATGCCTGCAGAAATCTGAGATGGTGTCCTCGTTGCCCAAACTTGAGGCACCTAGAAAACATGTTTGTGAAGGCTGTATTTTGGGCAAAATGCAACGTTTATCCTTTCCAAAAGATGGTTCACTTTGGGCTACTCAAAAATTGCAACTTGTGCATAGTGATGTGTGTGGTCCTATGCAGACACCTTCTTTTGGGAATTATCTTTACTTTGTGACTTTCATAGATGATTTTTCCAGGCATGCATGGGTATATCCATTGAAGGCAAAGTTTGAAGTGTTCATGTGCTTCAAACAGTTTTTGGTTTTGGCTGAAAATCTGTCAGCATGTAAAATGGGCACCCTCCGTTCTGATCTAGGGGAGGAATATATGTCTTCTGATTTTAATGCATTTCTGGCTGACCGTGGGATAAAACACCAGTGTACAGTGCCATATACACCTCAACAGAATGCAGTTGGTGAATGGAAGAACAGGTCTCTCATGGAGATGGCGAGGTGTATGGTCAAGAGGCTTTACCTCATAGTTTTTGGCTTGAGGCTGTCTTGTGTGCAGCATATGTACTGAACAGGTCTCCCACTAAAGCGCTGCAGTCTATCACTCCATATGAGGCGTGGCATGATCGCAAGCCATCTGTTGCTCATCTGCGTGTTTTTGGTGGTTTGGCATACGCATTAGTGCCTGAACAACATCGCAGAAAATTAGATGATAAAGCACTAAATTGTATTTTTGTTGGGTACAGTTCTGAAAGTAAAGGCTATCGTTTGTATCATCCACAGACTAAACGCATTCTGGTTAGTCGTGATGTTGTTTTTGTGGAAGATGCTATTCAGCCATTGCTTCCATGTACTAAGGAGACATCTGTTAGCTCCAAAGACATGTATGATACTTTGATGCCTCTTTTTATAGGTGGATAGTCTAGTGCTGGTCCTAATGAGGCAACTTCTCACCCTTTGCAGGTTTCATGTGATGATGCAGATCATTCCATTTCTGATGCAGATTTACATGATGCACTAGTTGATGAGAGAGCTGATCTTGAGCAGGCAAAAACTATGCCAAATGGCTGGTGCAGACTTTGTGTGACAGCAAATTAGATACACCTCTGTCATATTGTACTCGTTCAGGCTCTCATAGTGCCTCTTTTGCATCAGATTGCTATGCTATGGTTGCATCCAGTCTCTGTGATGAGAATGAGCCTGTTTCGTTTGATGAAGCACAAAATTCAAAAAATTGGATGGTTGCTATGCAATCTGAATATGATGCAATAAGGAAGAATGGTACTTGGTCTTTATGTGAATTGCCTCCTAGCAAGAAGGCCATTGGCACTAAGTGGGTATACAAGTTGAAGCATAAACCGGATGGTACGGTTGATAGGTATAAGGCTAGGCTTGTTGCAAAGGGTTATGCACAGGAAAGAGGCATTGATTTTGATGAGACCTTTGCACCTACATGCCATATGACTATTGTTTGGAGCATCTGTGCACTTGCACCTCATCATGGTTGGAATGTACATCAATTGGACATTAAAACAGCATTTTTGGATGGTGACTTGCATGAAGAAGTGTTTGTTTTTCAGCCCCGTGGCTTTGTGCAGAAAGGGCATGAAAACTAGGTGTGCAGGTTAAAGAAGGCATTATATGGTTTAAAGCAAGCACCGTGTGCTTGGTATGAGAAGATACATGCCTATCTGATTGCACATGGTTTTGAGAACAGTCCAACTGAAAGCACCTTATATGCTAAGCATGCTAATGATGTGCTGCTGATCATTGCTTTCTATGTTGACAACATGCTCCTCACTGGTCCTATTGAAAAGCATATTGCTGATTTTAAGGCTGATTTTCATGCCTCATTTGAGATGTCTGATTTGGGGCATTTGCATCATTATTTGGGCATTCAGTTTATGCACGTTGATGGTGGAATGGCTTTGTGTCAAATGAAATATATTGACACGTTATTGCAGCGTTTTGGCCTTGAAGACTATAAACCTGTTGCCACTCCTATGGAGGCAGGTTTATGATTGATTCTTCATGATGCTGGAGATGCATTTGATGTTTTTCTCTATCAGCAGGCTATTGGATGCTTGATTTACTTATGCATTATTCAGCCAGATATTCAGTTTGTTGTCTCACATATGAGCAGGTTTATGCATTGCCTAGGAGTCAAGCATTGGCAGGCGGTTAAGCGTATCTTTCGCTACTTGAGTAGTACTCGACTACTTGGGTTGTTTTATCCCAAGGGGGGATGACTACGGCCATATTTGCATGCTTTTTCTTACTCTGATTGGGATGGTTGCTATGACACTCATGTGTCCACTAGTGGCTTTTGCTTCATGCTTGGTAGCTCATGTATATCTTGGTTGATCAAGAAGCAGCCTACTATGGCCACTTCTAGTTGTGAGGCTGAGTATAGGGTAGCTTTCATAGTGACTGTTGAGTGTGTGTGGCTTAGACGCCTTATGGCTGATTTGGGTGTTGGTCAGTCTTCTGCCACCACCATCTTCACTAACAGTCAGAGCGCATTGGCAGTTGCGAGGAACCATGTGTTCCATGCTCGCACTAAGCACATTGAGGTGCATTATCATTATGTCAGGGAGAGGTTCTCTGCTGGGGAGATGAGCTTGGCATATGTGCCCACGCAGGAGAACATTGCAGGCCTTTTCACGAGGGCTCTGCCTAGGAGGAAGTTTGAAGCTTTCCACAAAGCTTTGGGCTTACTTCCTTTTGTGGAGTGATTTCCACATAGCTTAGCACTTCCTTATACTTGAGTGCCAGGTACTTGTTCACCGCATCACTCCCAGGGGGGATTTGTTGACATATTTAGGTAGTGATGCATGTGAGCACTCTAGGACCGTCGGGGCACTTTTTTCCCTCTTTAGGAGGTTTTTTCCCCCAGCTTGTATATACGCCTATTGCCCTAATGGGCTACTTATCTTTGTACATTCTCTAGTAATACATTCAGTATTGTATGTTGTGCTCCAAGCTTCTTTTTCTTCCTTGTGTTGTTTGCGTGCTTCTGCAGACGTCTAACTCCAACATCTTTGTTAGTGAAAATGAAAAGCAAGGAGGAGATGGAGGGAGATAGAGAGAGAGAGAGAGGACAATAAAAAACACATAAACTTCTTTGGGAGCCTCAAAACCCACATAATGATCATATGAGACAATACTTTACAAAATATATATGTATAACAATATAGCAGTAAGGTTCGATGACCCTACATCCTTGAACAATCTGTTAATATATTTTGATAGTGATGTGTGTGAAAACACTTAGGATTGTTGGGGCACTTTTTCCCCTCATCAAGATGTTTTTTTCCCTCATCTTGTATATACACATATAACCCTAATGACCATCTTATGTTGTACATTTATTTGGTAATGCACTTTGTGTTGTGCTACAAGCTTCTTCTTCTTTCTCATGCTATTTGTGTGCTTTTGTACTCCTTGAACTCCAACAATTGGTATCAAATGAGTTCGCCACTTTCTATAGGGTATTGTTGACAACCTTCCACTCATACTTATAGAATCACAAAAAATTAAGTGTGCATACTCATAGTTTATTAGTAGCTCAAAATAACTTTGTTTTGTGGCATTGAGATTTTGATTTGAGCCTATTTCAACTTCCAAATGCACTATCAGAATGATTGTGCACATAATTTATTCTTTTATGCCAAGCATATATACAATTTTTTATTCGCTAGTAGATGTGTTCAAAGTTTGCTACAGTTCTAGTAGAGTTTGATTGGGTATTTCTATTCATCCTTTTCTAGAGATAATCAATTTTCACATCAAGGTATAGTCATCGGCCATTACTAAAACCTATGATGTTCTTTGTATGTTGGTTGTTGAGGCTAAGTTGGATGGTTCAAACTACCCATTGTGTGCATACATGATGTTTCACTTATTGGTAGAAAAAGCTTGTGTAATATTATGTAGGGTGTTGAAATACGTCCCCATATATTTACAAATACTATGATAGTAGGTGATCTAGATGGTTTTGAAGATGATGATATTCGATTTATTGTTCCTACTATGGTTTCTATTGCACCTATTATAGACCAGCTTTGTTGGGATGGCAGAGATGCATATGCAAATGCATTGATATCTCTATCTATCAATTCTACCATTCTACTTGCATGTTTGCTCATGTAGAAGAGTTAAAAAGGCTTGGGATACTCTTATAGCACTATGCTAGGCAAGAAATGAGTCTTGTGTTACTTACCTTCAAAAACACTTAGACAGTGAGTATATGAATCAAGAAGATTCAAATAGACATTTTTCTAACAAAGATCAAGGATTTGAAAGGGAAGCTGAATTCTATTGATGAAATCTTTCCAATTAGTTCACTTGTCTAGAATGTTCTTTACGGTCCATCAAATTCTTAGTAGATTTTCACTTCTAATCTTTGTATGATGATGAAAGGAAATCCAAAAGCCTAAAATTTCAAGGATTTAGTCTTTTTTTGTTACAAGAAGATTATTCTACATAAAACAAGTCAATTATGCATGTTACAAATCAAGACTTATTAGCTAATCACAAGGGAAAAAGTAAATGGAGCTCATCTAATAGTAAGAAAAAAATGACTAATACTATACATTCAAAGAAGGGAAATAAAAATGAAAAGAAAACAAAAAAGTCAAAATAGTTTTGCAAGCCAAGAAAATGATCATGCCATCAAGAGTTTTCTTAAACTGGTTGCAAAATAGGCAAAGAAGAAAAAGGTTGGAATGGTTATTATAGAGGCCCCAATACCTAAAATTAAGTCCATTAGCCTTGTTCAAAATGAATAATTGAAGCTATGATCCATCGTCTCATGAGTAGTGTATATGTGGATTGGAATGTTTGGTACTTTGATAGAGGTGTAACCAAACATACTGCCTAGGTAATTATTGGCACATATGCAAAAAAATTCTCTTATCATGTCACTGGAGTCAAAAATAATCATTCTTGCTATTGTTGCTAGTAGTACTCTCGCACTTTAGATTCCTTGTATGTGCCAATGATCAAGAAAAATATGTTATTAGTTTCAACACTAGCCAAAATTGGCTTGGTTGTTAAATTTGTTGATGATAGTTGTGTAGTTCATGATCTCTCACATGGTGATAATATCATCACTTCTAGCATTCTATATCATGGGTTTTATAAGCTCATAGATTATTCAAAATCTAAGAATGATTTCTCCTATGCAATCCATGATTCTCATTCATATACCAAAATTTATCATGCATGCTTCAATCATTTGAATTCTACTAATTTGATTTGCCTATATAATATGAAATGGTATCCTCTTTTCCCAAACTTGAGAGAACTTATGTGCATGTCTGTGAGGGCTGTATTTTGGGTAGAATATATTGTTTTTCATCCCCAAAGATTATTCAATTAGAGTTGCACATAAATTGTAACTTTTTCACAATGATGTTTGTGGTCCTTTGTTTCAAGAGAAAGGATATAAGGAAGAAAACTCTCACACACACTCACAAACAAAAAGAGGAGCACACACAGATTGAGGCAAGGAAGAATAATCTTCTTCTTCTTTTGTTGCTACATAAAGAGAATGTACAAGAATGATCCAATACAATAATAAAACCATTACAATATGTAAAGAATAGTACATAGAGAAAACCCTAATGTCCTCAAATGAGCGATTTGGCAAGAAACAGATTTGCCATCACCCTTCGTAGATAAATCTATAGAGCTCACTAAAAGTATCCCTCACATATATCGACATAACCACTATACATGTTAGAGAGATGAAAAAGAGGTACGTTTCATCCTCAATCATCACGTGGTGAGCTTGATATCTCAGCACTTCCCCTCAAGCTCAATGTCTTGTAATCCAAGCATCTTCCAAAACTTTTTTAGCTTCTCTACACTAAGTGCTTTAGTGAAAATATCACCAACCTGCTCATCTGTCCTCACATAAACCAAATCAATGTCACCTGCTAATACCTTTTCTCTTATGAAGTGTGAATGTACCTCAATATGCTTTGTTCTAGCATGAAAAACAATATTTCTTTCTCATTGTATTTTTCTAACATTATCATAATAAATGATGATAGGCTTCTGCACTTCCACACCTAAATCTACAAGTAGCATCTCTAGCCATGATGTTTCACATGCTGCCATTGTAGCATCTCTATACTCAACCTCTGTACTTGACAACAGTGGGTTGATTCTTACTGCTCCATGTACTAGTAGCACTTCCAAGTGAGAATAGAGATCCACTAGTAGATCTTCTTTCTGGAATACTACTAGCCCAATCTGCATCGATGTATCCATGAATTTGCAAGTCTCCACTAGCTTCATAGAACAATGCATAATCCAAAGTAGCACTCACATAATGTAAAGTGCATCTCAAAGCATCTAAATGTGGTTTCTTGGGAGCCTAAATAAATTTACTTTCAAGTCCTGCTATGTATCTTAGATCAAACTATGTAATTGTGAGATGTATCAAACTTCCCACAATTTTTTGTACATAGTAGAAATTTTCAATGCTTCACCTGATATAGTATCCAAATTCAAATTCTCATCTAATGGCGTAGAAATTGGCTTATAATCAGCCATACCATGCTTTTGCAGCATATTTAAGTCATATTGTCTTTGGGACAACCATATACCTATTTTTGTATGTATAATCTCACAAAAAATAGCACAACACACCAAGATCTTTTATGTCAAAGTCTTGCATAAGGATTTGTTTTACCTCTTTAATGTTTTTTTCATTATCACCACCTAAATCAATTCGTCAACATAATTAGCCACAATCGTGATGCCATCATCACCTTTCCTTGCATATAATGAGTGATCTGCATCACACATAGAAAATCCAATGGAGGTTAAATAATTTGCAAGCCTTGCATGCCAAGCACAAAGGGTTTGTTTAAGCCCATCCAAATCCTTTTTCAACCTAAAAGCATATTTTGAATGCTTTGAATCCTCATATCCTTGTGGTGGGTCCATGTATACTTCTTCCTCCAACTCACCATGTAAGAAATTACTCTTCACATCCATCTAATGCAAAATCCATCCTTTTGTTGTAGCCAATGCAAGAAGTGTTGTAATAGTAGCCATTTTAACTACATGTCTGAAAGTTTCCTCATAATGGATGCCATATGTCTATGGATATCCTTTTGCTACCAATCCTACTTTATACCTGCTCATGCTACCAATAGCATTACACTTTACCTTGTAAACCCAGTTGTAGCCTATGGGTCCTTTTCCTTACAATAATGGAACTAGGTTCCATGTTTCATTTCCATAAAATGTAGGCAAAACAAACCAATATTTATGCATACAAGACTAATAATTTATAGATATCTAACCAAAACTTTCACATCTTTGAACACCATAAAAAATCTTTGCTTGTGTAGGCATCAATCAAACTCTACATATACAATCACGAACACTTTATGGAAACATAACAAAGCATGCAGCTTTATGGAAGAGATCCAATTTCTTCACATGAACCAAGAAAATAAGACATCAAACAAGGTATACACATAAGCCAACTACAAGTTTTTGGAAATAAACCAAGAAGCGAAATAATTCCAATTTATAAGCATTTAGCTTGACATCCATTAAAAAAACATAGTTCCTACTAAGCAACAACAATCGCTTATACATAGAATCAAAAAAAAATATAATTTTTAACATATTTAGTAAAAATAATTATTTGGTAGTTGTTATATGCATAAATAAATAGTCCCATGCACACATACTCAAAATCATACTCAAAAGTCCTTGATATAATCTTCTATATCATTAAAAAGATAAGCACAACTTAAAAAAACTTCATCATTTCCATCATGGATGCCATCTTTGTTTTTTTACATGAAATATGTATGCCAATTTCTTCATTCTCCTCACAATTACAATTGCCTATCACATCTTTCTTGATAGGATTAGGAATGAACAAATGGCATGAAAGCATGTTTCGGAAAGTTAAATACTTATAAAAATGTTTAAATAATTATTATTTCGAATCATAAGTTTTTATTCTAATTCTAGAACTATGTTCTTTTCATGAACATGAAAATATATGCTTTGCCCATTCAGCATGAAAGTCAACACCAAATGCAATGGCTACTAGTTCAAAGTGGAGGCCTTCAAACTTTGAATAAAAATGTGCTTTCAATTATCATGAAGGTTCTGCACTGATAAAAACGCTCTTCAAAATCACTTACACACAAATTATAGTGATCCATTCTTCAAAAGTTGCGATAAATGACAATGCTCTAGAGAAAGAAAGTTTTGAGTCCATGTTTTTCACTTTTCAAAGTTTTTAACCTTTTCAAGAGATCCCCAATGGCACTTGCAATAAACTAATAAAATCCATCAATAGTTTTCCATTTCCTAAAACATATCCAATTTTTCAAAATGTTTGAATTGCATTATTTTTTTAGTTATGCTCAAAGTTGATTTTTTTTTCTCTTTTTTTTTTCTTCATGTAATAACACATATGAAGTTGCAAAATCTTAAAGATTATTTTTTCATCAAGTGGCTATCAAATCCATGTGAATATGCCATCAAAGCCTCAAGTGTTTGCTCAAGAAAAATCAGGCAAGCTGGTGTAAAAGTAGGACACTTAAGTGTCCTAGGACACTCAAGTGTCCTAGTACAGAACTAGTGTTAATCATTGCACTAAATTCTGCATCCTTCCAAATCGACTTGGTTCTAGGTCACTTTCTCTTTTTTGTATCATGTGCATATGCCTTTCTTACTCCTGGAGTCTTAATAGAGGGCAATGTAAGTTCCTCATTGAGGCTCTTCTTGAAACCACTTGATTCTCCATCAATGTCTTAAAAACCTATAGATGTTTTATTATCAGTAGAAATATTTTCTTTAGCTTTCTTGGATATAATCAATGAATTTGATAGACTGAAATTTCCATGCAATCTTCCACTCCACGGGCTTAAGTTGGAACTATCGCTAGGTGACATATTAGGTCCACTTAGAACTTGAGATTCTGCATTTGTGTTTTCAGCATTTCCTTTGTCATTTGAGTCAAGATTAATTCCTTCTTTAGCAAAAACCACATATCTGCTTGCCTTCACCTATCATGTGAGTGGGTTGTAAAATTTATATCCTTTTTTATCAAGGGAATACACAATGAAGTTTTTTTTTTTTACTTTGGATCAAGTTTTATCCTCAACTCATCTAGAACATATACACATGCAATACAACTAAATAATTTCATATGTGATAAGTTTGGCTTTTTACTGTAAACTTCTCTTCAGGTATACTCTTCATGATGTATATAGCAATGTACAGAACTTCTACCCAATAACAATGAGGCATATTTTTCTCAGCCATCAAGGCTCTTGGTATTTTTGCAATATGTCTATTTTTTCATTCAATAACACCATTCTATTTTCGTGTGTACCTTCATGAAAATTACCTTCAAATTCCATGAGTTTTTAGAAAACTACTCAATTCATTTGATATGTATTGATCTCCTCTAGTAGATCTTAATGTTTGAACATCCTTCCTTGTCTTCTTTTCCACCATAGCCAAAAATTTTTGAAAGTGAGTAATGTTTGTGCAATTAAATCCAAGCTCACATACTTGGTTAACTAGCTCATACTTGATTTATTATCATAACTTATGCAAGGCTTCATATGATCAGCCTCTTGTGAAATCCTTCACATTTATCTTTATAAAAGTGATCCACATCCACGTGGAGTTAGTAAGTTCTAAAATCACGAATCAATTGGTATTTGAGTGATGAGGGAATCTATCCTACACTTTAGGATTCACCTTTTAGGTAGAAGTTTGAATTTGAATTCAAGCTTTGGCTCCAAGCATAACTATAAGAAGAGGATCAAAAAGACCCACATGCATCTCGAGCTTGGGATATCATTTTGAAGGACACTCATTGTGAAATGAGAGGTTATATCATAGCTCATTCACCTCTCAAACATTCAGCAATGCATGATTGTCAATGACATTGTATTTTTACATGTTTTAATACATATATGATCATTTCATTCTCATTTCACTTCTCTATTGTAACTCCATTAGAATAGTGATCTTCTCAGAGCTTGTTCTCAATGTGTAGTTGATCATTTTCCATGATTTAAATCATGATAGATTCAGAATACTTTCTATTATGTGCCTACAAAGTTTCATTACCGTTGCTTCTTGGAATCGTGAGATATTAATATATATTTGCTCACTAGTGAGATGGTTGTTGTAGCTCGTAAATGTCTGGATGAAGCTGTGACTTGGTAAACGTATTTCTCTGCATGTAGTACATCATTTTTTATGAAATCACTCATGATTGATAGCTCACTAAGTTAGTTAGAGTTCCCTTAAAGGAATTAAGCCAATTGCTATTGTTCTCAGAGGATTGTTCAAAACACTGAATAGGTGTAAGAACAAAAATAACAAGTTTTTTTGTTCTTGGATGAACTCCAACAGATTTGTTTTGATCCATCAATTAGTGGATCATCTTCCAAGTAACATATATGAGTATTTGTGTTCATTAGCAAGCTAAAGATGCCCACTAAACTCTCCAGCCATCATTCTTAGCAGGTGTGAAGCAGCATCTAGCAACACCACTTCATCTCTTGTGACTATCCACCATCTCCTCCAACAGTGGTATCGGAGCAACAACAATCAAGATGGAAGATGGATTTCCATCCTTCATTGAAAAATTGGACAAGAACAACTACTCAGTATGGTCACTTAGGATGCAAACCTACCTTCAAGGGAAAATTCTATATGGATAAATCTCAGGAGATGAAGAGATGCCAATCTTCAGGAGCAAGCAACAACCTACAAGGGAAGAGCAAGAAAGGTTGACCACATGGTGTGCAAAGGATGCTCTTGCCAGGTCATATCTACTAAACTCAATCTCTAATTTCTTGTTATCACATGTTAGGAATTGAAAGATCTCCCAAGAGACTTGGGAAGTATTCTCATCATATTTCTCCTCAAAAACAAGAGCTAGGAAGAATCTGTTATGGATGGAATTTACAACTCTAAAGAAACAACCAAAGCAAGGAGTGGTTGATTATGTAACCAAGATGAAAGATGTGGCTGACCATTTTGCGGCAAGCATTGGAGAGGAGATAGAAGAAGAACACATAGTGAGGCAGATCATTAATGGAATCAAGGTTGATGACAAGTGGGAGTCCTTCAGCATAGCAATGGACCTCTACATGGATATGCAAATACCTCACCTCAACGCCTTGATGGGGCAACTCTTCACCCATGAGACAAAGCTCAACAAGAATGGTGACAACTCTAGAGGTAACCAATATTTTGCCCTTTATACAAATAAGAACAAATCTAAGGATAAATGTAAAAGCAAGAAGCATGAACAAGAGACTAGTACCTCTCAAGCTAATTATGCAGGAAGAGGAAGAGGTGCTAGAAGAAGGGACAGAGGAGGAAAGCAAGGCAAGGGGAGACCCTAAAACAATTCACCTTGCAACATTTGTGGTCTTAACAACCACACCACAGAAGAATGCTACAAGCATACAAGGAATCAAAGGGGAAGAGGCTCCCATACATGTAGCTATGGACAATCAAGAGGCAGATACAACAATGGTGGAGGCGACTACAACCATAACTACAATCAAGGCTACAACGACAACGATTATCAAGGAGGCTTTAGAGGAAGAAGGGACTACAACAACTATACTGAGGACTTAGGAGACTCATTACTCATCATGAAAATGACATCCAATCAAGGTAAAGATTATGAGCATCTTTTCTATATTGAATATGGCTATTCCAATAATGTGGCTGGAAATGTATCTCTATTATCTGATCTTAAAGAACCCAAAGGGAAGCATGAAGTACAAACATTTGATGATACTAAACACTCAGTCAAGCAAATTGGAAATGTCAAAACATATGATGGTAGCATGAACCTCTTGAGCAAAGTTCTATATGTGCCAACTATAACCAAAAACCTAATTAGTGTTGGGCAGATTGTTGAGAAAGGTTTACAGGTCCGATTCACTAAGCATGGAGCATATGTGGAAGACCCCCAACAAGGCTTCAAGAGGATTGCCAAAGGTGAAAAGCCTAGTAGATTGTTCACATTTGAGGTTGAAGGCACAAGGAATATAGCGCTATTCAATTATAGTGATCAAACCTTATCTGAGTTAGAAATATGGCACAAAAGGCTAGGACACATAGGAGAAAGAACTCTGAAGCAAATATGCAGGGATCAAAGTGTGCTTGGCATTCCCAATGTGACCAAGCAACATATGATATACAGATGTGGAGCATGCCAATTTGGCAAAGCTCATAGGCAACCCTTCAACAGGAAGGGATACATTCATGAAGACTAGTTGGAGCTTGTACACATTGATGTGTGGGGTCCTAGCAAAGATCCATCAATCTTAGGTTCAAGGTACCATGTTTCATTTATTGATGATTATAGTAGATGGGCAATCCTTTATTTCATGAAACATAAGGATGAGGTATTTACATGTTTCAAAAAGTACTTGGCACTAGTTGAAAACCAAACAGGAAGAAGCTTGAAGAGGATTAGATCAGATGGAGGTGGTGAGTATTTTCACATGAATTTGATTCATTTCTACAAGATAGAGGCATAAAGAGGGAAGTAACAACAAGATACGCTCTTAAATTGAATGGAATGGTTGAGAGAAGGAACAGGTTAATTGTTGAAGTTTCTAGGTCTATGTTAAATGAGAAGAAGTTACCTAATTACCTATGGTCAGAGGTTGTCTCCACAGCCACCTACTTGGTCAATAGGCTCCCATCCAAATCCTTGGATGTTATGATACCCTATGAAGCATGGAATGGAAAGAGACCCTCATTGGACTATGATACATCTTTAGTCACCAAGCACTGTGTGTATATCACTAAAGACTCTATGATAGAAGATCCTTCTTCATTTGAAGAGGCTAGGAAGAAGAAAGAATGGAGAGAAGCTATGCAGGAAGAAGTGGAAGCACCCCAAGAAAATCATACTTGGGATCTAGTTCCCAAGGAGCCATGCATGAAGGTAATTGGATCCAGGTGGATATACAAAATTAAAAAGAAGTCAGATGGCTCTATAAACAGGTACAAGGCAAGGTTAGTGGCAAAAGGATTTGCCCAAACTCATGGAGTGGACTATGAAGAAACATTTTCACATGTCGCAAAGATGCCAACAATTAGGGTTTTGGTAAGTGTTGCTGCTTCTACAAGTTGGAATCTATATCAATTAGATGTCAAGAATGCATTCTTAAATGGATGGATATTAGAAGAAGTGTATATGGCATAACCACCAGGTTTTGAAGATGAAGATAAAACAGGCTACGTATGCAAGCTAAGAAAGGCACTCTATGGTCTCAAGCAAGCTCCTAGAGCTTGGAGTTGTTACTTATTTGCGGGACCAAGGCTTTGTGGCAAGCAAGGCAGATTCTTCTTTATTTGTTAAGAATAACAAATCAGAAGTTATCTACTCATGTGTCTATGTAGATGACATCATTATTATAGGGAATGATGCTAATGGCATCAAGCAAGTGAAGGCTCAATTAATGAAGGAATTTGAAATCAGTGATCTAGGTTTATTATCCTACTTTCTTGGCTTAGATTTTGGTATGTTGATCACTCAAAGGAAGTACATACATGATATGTTGGTAAATTTTAAGATGGAGAACACTAAAATTGCAGGTACTCCTATGGAAATCAACCATAAATTGAGTTCTCATGAAGGTGAACTACTTGATGATGTTACAAGTTATCAACAACTTGTGGGAAGTCCAATTATGCTACTCTAACAAGAGTAGACATTGCCTATGGAGTGAGTACATTAAATCATTTTATGTATTCACCAAGGAAGCCTCATATGGAAGCTGCAAAGAGGGTGCTTAAGTATCTAAAGGGTACAATGAATGAAGGGTTGGTCTATCCCTTCACCTCTGACATAGATATAAAGATGTATTCTAATGCACATTGGACTGGCTCCCAGGATGATAGGAGGAGCACTTCAAGGTACCTATCCTTTGCAGGCTCAAAGCTTGGTCATCCAAGAAGCAACCAAGTGTGGCCTTATCTTCCACAGAAGCAGAATATAGAGGATTGGCAAATGCAACTCAAGAAGCTTTGTGGCTTAAGCAACTATATGCAGATTTGGAGATATATTCCTACACTCCAATAATCTTTGGAGATAACACTAGCTCACTTCATTTGGCTGCTAATCTTGTATATCATACAAGTTCGGAATCCTGTATATTGTGTTAATCCTATATACCAAATAAGTTTGGAAAATTCAAGATTTTCCGAATATCCTCGAATAAAAATTTGTATGCCCTCTTTTTTCGATCGATAATCTTTCAATCGAAAACAATTTGGATCGAAAAGATTTTGGATTGAAAGAATTTTAGATTGAACAAGTTTTCAATTGAAAAGGTTTTAGATTGAATACATTTTAGATTAAAGAGGTTTTAGATCTAAAAAGTTTTAGATCTAAAAAGTATTAGATCTAAAATGTTTTAGATCTCAAAGATTTTAGATCAAAAAGCTTTTAAATAGGTTTCATCAATAAGAGCTACATAAACATTCATTTTGTTTTACTATGTGCTTGTGTGGATTCACAAGGGATAATACAAGATGCCTTTTTTTATAGTCAAACATGATATCATTTTATAATCCACTTCCTTTATTAAAGAATATGAACAATTTTTTTATCACAATCCAAAAGGACTCACATTATCTCAAAGTCTGAAATGTAAATGCCATGGATATCTTTGGCATGATTTCCATTTTTAATCCACATTCTTATATAGAATGCATGTAGCTCACAATTGTAGAATTCCATTATTTTATCTATTCTCTTCAAACCACATCAAGTTTTTGCAAGTTCCCTATATCCACACATGTGCTTCACTCTTGTATTAAGTGGGAAATGTCTCAAACCTCTCCATAATTTTTTATCTCCCCATGGATATCTTCAATTTATTGGCACCATGTTCTAGATATTAATTTGCATTAGCCAAATTACTTTGAAATAATATGTGGTCATTTGAGCATGAATAATCGCAATCATAATCAAGAAAAACTATGCTCCAAGCCATTCTTTCTTATTCTGTTTATGTCCACATGTTGTTTCCTCTAGTAAAATCTTTTATAGCATCTATATATCCACCTTTCAACTTAAGAATCAATGTATTCACCAATGTTTCTATCTATCTATATAAACCCTAAATCCTAAACCCTAATCCCTAAAATCCTGAATCCTAAACACTAAATCCTAAACCCTAAACCCTAAACCATAAAGCCTAAAGCCTAAATCCTGAACCCTAAACCCTAAATCCTAAACCATAAAGCCTAAACCCAAAATCCTAAACCCTAAACCCTAAATCCTAAATCCTCAACCCTAAACACTAAACCCTAAACACTAAACCCTAAACACTAAACCCTAAACCCTAAACCATCAATACTAAACCCTAAACCCTAAACCCTACACCCTAAATCCTATACCCTAGACCCTAGACCATAAACCCTAAACCCTAAATCCTTAACCCTAGAACCCTAAACTCTAAACCCTAAAACCCTAAACTCTAAACCCTAAACCCTAAACCCTAAACCTTAATCCTAAACACTAAACCATAAACCCTAAACCCCAACCCCGAAATCCCAAATTCTAAACTCTAAATCCTAAACAATAAATTCTTAACACTAAACCCTAAACATTAAATTCTTAATCTTAAACCCTAAACCCTAAACTATGAACCCTAAATACAAAACCCTAAATCCTAAAGCCTAAACCCTAAACCATAAATCCTAGATCCTACCCTAAACCCTAAATCCTAAAACCTAAACCCTAAACCCTAAATGCTCAACCCTAAATCCTAAACCCTAAATCCTAGACCCTAAACCATAAACCATAAACCCTAAACCCTAAATCCTAAACCCTAAATCCTAAACCCTAAACCCCATACCCTAACCCTAACCCTAAACCCTAAACCCTAGAGCCTAAACCCTTAACCCTAAACCCTACACCCTAAACCCTAAACCCTAAATACTAAACCCTAAAACCTAAACCATTAACCCTAAAACCTAAAGTCTAGACCCTAAACCCTAAACTCTAAACCCTAAACCCTAGACCCTAAACCCTAAATCCCTAACCCTAGAATCCTAAACTCTAAACCCTAAACCCTAAACTCTAAGCCCTAAAATCTAAACTCTAAATCCTAAACCCTTAATCCTAAACACTAAACCTTAAACCCTAAAACCTAAACCTTCAAGCCTAAAGCCTAAACCCCAAACCCCAAATCCTAACCTCTAAACATGAAATTCTTAACCCTTAACACTAAACCCTAAACTCTAAACCCTCATTCCTAAACCTTAAGCCCTAAACCCTAAACCCTAAATCCTAAACCCTAAACCCTAAACCCTAAATCCTAGATCCTAAACCCTAAATCCTAAACCATAAATCATAAACCCTAAAATCTAAATCATAAATCTTAAAGCCTAGACCCTAAACCCTAAACCCTAAGCCATAAACCCTAAACCCAAAACCCAAAATCCAAAACCCTAAGCCCTAAACCATAAATCCAAACCCTAAACCCTAAACTCTAAACTCTTAAACCCTAAGCCCAAAAACCTTAACCCTAAACCATAAACATCAAACCCTAAACCTCAAACCCTAAACCCTAAACCTCAAACCCTTAACCCTAAACCTTAAACCCTAAATCTCAAACCCTAAACCTCAAACCCTAAGCCTTGTACCCTAAACCCAAAAGCATTAAATCTAAAACCTAAACCCAAATCCCAAAAACCTAAACCCTTAACCCTAAAACCTAAATCCTAAATCCTAATACATCAATGTTAAACCCTAAACCTTATATCCTAAAACCCTAAACCCTAATCCTTAAGCTCTGAACCCTAAAATCTCAAACCCTAATTGCTAACCCCTAAATTTTGAACCCTAAACCCAAAACCATAAAACTAAACTCTAAACCCTTTACCCTAAACCCTAAACCTTTTAGATGATTCTCGACTTTGTACGTTTAGATGATCCTCCCATCAATAAAAAAAGAGGTTCATAAGTTCAAGTATGTATTAGAACTTACTACATATAAGAATATAATCAAAATAGTAGATGTAGATAAGTTACTTAAAATTCTTAAAAATATCTCTATAAATGGTTTTAACTTATCCGACAGTGATGGCTTAAGAGCATTTTGAAGTGGATTGATGTAATTGAATATATATATATGTGAATCAAACATCTTTTTTTATTATGGTTTTAAATTTAAATATTATGTTAATATTGTGTAGTTGTTTCTTTCAGTTGAAGTGTTATGGTGTTGTGTCACGTGTGCAGTGATAGTATGGATTGTAATGTATAGTGATGATGTGGATTTCAATAATTAACATATACAATTATATGATATGGATTTTAATTTGAATGTTATGATGTGGATGATGTTGATTTAATGTTAAAATAGCAGTGATGATGTGAATTTCAAAAGTTAAGATGTTTAGTGCTATAATAAGGATTTTAATTCAAATGTTATCATGTAGATGATATCGATTGAATATTAATTTAAATATTATGATATGGATTGATATAGTAGTGATGATGTGGACTTCAAAAGTCAATATGTGCACTGATATTATATGGATTTCAATTCAAATGTTATGATGTCGATGATGTCGAATGATTTTTAATTTAAAAATTAAGATGTGTATCTATATTATTATGTGGATTTTGATTCAAATCTTATGATGTGGAGTGTCATGATGATATCATACGATGAATGATCAAGTGTTATTATATTATTTGATATATTGCAGTTTTAGAAGTAAAAAACTGAATAATCAACCTGATCATGTTAGATCTCAAAGAATTTTAGATGATAAAAATACAATGTAAGATCTTTTTTATATTCTAAAATATTTTCAACAAAAAATATTTTCATTCTAAAAGATTTTTACTCTAAAAAGTTTTCGATCTAAAAATGTTTTCAATCTAAAACATTTCCAATCTAAAATGTTTTCAATCTAAAACCTTTTCAATCTAAAACCTTTTCAATCTAAAACCTTTTCATTCTAAAACCTTTTCACTCTAAAATATTTTTTATCGAAAACCTTTTCGATCAAAAATATTTTCAGTAAACAAATTTTTTATCAAAAGCACCTTCAATCGAAAAATCTCTAAATTATGGTGCAAAAACTATTGGGACTTGTTCGAATAAGTTGACCTGGCACTGAATAATTTGGTCGAATAATAAGGGTCATCAAAAAATTTTGTAATTATTCACGAATAATCGAATCATCAAACAACGAATAATGCAACCTAGATCATGATTGCTAGCTCACTAAGTTAATTAGAGTTCCCCAAAAGGAATTAAACCAACTATAGTTGTGCTCAGAGAATTGTTCAAAACACTGAATAGGTGTAAGAACAAAAATTGCAAGTTTTTTGTTCTTGTATCAACTTCAACCTATCTGTTTTGATCCATCAATTAGTGGATCATCTTCCAAGCAACATATATGAGTATTTGTGTTCATTAGCAAGCTAAAGAGGCCCACTACACTCCCCAGCCATCATTCTTAGTAGGTGTGAAGCAGGATCTAGCAACATTACTTCATCTCTTGTGACTATCCACCATCTCCTCCAACAAGTAAACACCTCACTTTTCTCCTTCATGAAGTATACCCATAATTTTGTGTCATCAATGAAAGTGACATAAAACCTACAACCTCCCATAGATGTGGTCTTTGTAGGACATCAAACATTTCTATGCACTATTTTAGCACATTCTCATTGACATGCTTGTCATTCGAAAATGATGTGCTTGATTGTTTACCGAATTGACATGCTTCACGTATCTTTTGCATCTCTAAAACCTTGAAATTTGGTAGTCCATTGGCAAGCTCCCTTTGAATGCATCAAATTCGGCCTCTACAATTTTGCATGTCTAATTTGCTTGTGCCAAATTTCTATGTGAGCAATAACACCAGCACGTTTTGCAAACATGGTTGCATTCATTTAATGAATTTGCACATTAAAGGTGAATATCCTACCCACTTTGTTTGCTTTGGCGATCAACCTTGCATTCTATTTGTATTCTTCTACATATAAACCATCCGCATTGATTGAACCTGACTTGTAACCCTTGGCCAACCATTTATGCAACAAAAACTAGGTTCTTTTTTATATTGGGAACATGCAGTACATCAACAAGATTTTTACCTTCCCATCCTCCATGGATAGCGCTATATTTCTTGTATGCTTGATAGGATGTGATGTCTCATTTCAACAAAACCACAAATAGGTAATTTTCGCAAACTATGAAACCATCACGTGAATCAATGTACTAGATATTATCATTCAATTTTGAAACATTAGTAGACATTGTATTTATCATGTGATGTTGGACCATGAACAACTTCTCCGAATCATATGCACTTATGGATGCATAGTTCTTTTGTTGATTTTTGTTGTTTTGATTCTTCAAGTTGTAATCACATTCAAAGTGACCAAATTTACCACAATTCTAACATCTCTTACTATCATTACATGAATAATTTCTTTGGAAATTTATGTGGCCTCTTTGGTTCTCCCTTCCTTGAAAGTGTCCTCTACCTCCTACATTCGTTTTTTGTTGACCTTGGTCGAGGTTATTGTTTATTGTTCCACTTTCAAAGCCTCTACCTCAACCTCTTCCTCTACTACAGTAGAATACTTGCTTGACTTCATTACCTGCACATATCTTCAGATTTCTTAAAACTAATGATGCACATATCTCCTTGTTACCTTTGTGCAATCATATCAACCATTATTCCTTCAAAAGAATCATTAAAACTTTAATTTGATCCTTAAGATCAAAAGTATGTTAAAAAATTGTCTTCCTGAATAGACCACTTTGACATAGATAACTTCTAACGTTGATTTCTCATAGCACAGATCCCATTTTGCTAAATGCTTTTAGCCATAACTTCCTTATCTTCTAACTTAGATTTTGAATGCTCACTCATCAAAAACTTTACACTGTACACTGAGATCTAAGCAAAACATTGACACGAAAATTGCGCGATTGAGAGATCTACCTGCAGACTTTACATACACATGTTCCTATTGATGATACTCATAACATGAAAGGAATTAGACCATGAAAATTTGAACATAGCTTCATTAGCTTCTAGATTAGATGTGTACAAAATATTTCCTGATCCACATGATCAGACTGAGAGAAATCAGAGAAAGACTCGACGCTAACCCGTGAAGATGACTCTCTACACATCTATCACGATGACACTTGGCTTCTAATGACTCTCTCACATATTTCTTTACATCATTGACTTATATACATATTTTTCTAGACTTATCTCGCATCTATTACATCACTCCTTATCATCCTAAGGATTATCTATACTGATAGTACAAGAATTTGCAATTGTAATGTACATATGTATAGAAGCTTTACTTTTGAGATCTCTTCTCTTTCTGAAATGACTTCTTTCACTTCAATCTGATCATTTACATGCTTCAAACTTTTTGTAATCACCAATTTGTGATTGTTTTGTTCCAACAGCTCCCCCTCAATCACTAATTGTGATTATTCCATTCTTCTTTACTCATGCCATCTCTTTGAATCTCTGTAGCTTAGGTCCATCCAAGCTTTTTGTTAACATATCTGCAACTTGCTCTTTTGTTGGAGTATACAGCACTTCAATCTCTTTATCAAGTACCTTTTCCCTCAAGAAATGATACTGAATCTCTATGTGCTTAGTCCTCGCATGAAAAACAGGGTTAGTTGCCAAATACAATGAACTCATATTGTCTCCAAAAATAATTGAAGTACTTTGATCAGTTCCAAAACTCTTCAACAAGGTCTTCAACCATATCACTTCTTTTGCAGCCTCTACCATTCCTTTATACTCAGCTTCTGTGGATGACAAAGCAACTATATGTTGCTTCTTTGAGCACCAAGAAACTAATTTATCTCCAATGTAACAGAGATACCCATGAGTAGATCTTCTATCATCTGAATCACCTGCCCAATCTGCATCACTAAACACTTTGATTCTTGTATCAGAAGTAAATCCATAATACAAACCTTCATTTAGAGTTCCCTTGATATATCTGAGTACCCTTTGAGTTGCAATCCAATGAGTCTTCTTTGGACAATGCATAAATTGTGATAACACACCTACTGCATATGATAGATCTGGCCTTGTCAAGGTAGCATAGATTAAACTACCTACCAAACTCTAATATATCTTCATATCATTGAATTCTTCACCTCCATATCTGCTCAACTTATGATTTACCTCCAATGGTGTGGTTGAAGGCTTGCAATCCTCCATGTTGAACTTGACCAGAAGATTCTTCAAGTATCTCTCTTGTGTAACATATATTCCATGTTGAGTATACACTATCTGCATTCCTAAGAAATAAGATAAGTTTCCCAAATCACTTATCTTAAACTCCTTCTCTATTTGTTTCTTAAGCTCCTTGATTCCTTGAGCATCTGTACCTATGACAATAATATCATCAACATAAATACACATGTATATATATCCATTTTGACTTGCCTTCACTAGCAAGCTATTATCTGCCTTTGATGCTTGATATCCACATTCATTCAAGAACTTAACAAGGCTGTAATTCCATGCTCTTGGAGCCTACTTCAAACCATACAAATCTCTCTTGAGCTTACACACATAATCTGATCCGATTGAATCCATGAACCCCTCTGGTTGCTCCATGTATACTTCGTCTGCAATGTATCCATTCAGAAATGCATTCTTCACATCTAATTGTGATAACTTCCATCGTTTACAAGCAGCAATAGCAATCAATGATCTAATTGTAGACATCTTAGCAAAAGGACTAAAGCTTTCATCATAATCTACCCCATAGGTTTGGGCATACCCTTTAACCACAAGTCTAGCCTTGTATCTAGACACTTTACCATTTGCAAACCTTTTTGTTTTATACACCCACTTACATCCATGAACTTCTGATTCTTTGGTCTTGGCACCAATTCCCATGTTTCATTTTCAAGTAGAGCATCATACTCTTCTTGCATTGCCTTCTCCCAATTCTGTTTTCATTTAGCTTCTTCATATGTGATTGGATCCTCTTTTGTCTTCACAATGTAAGCATAATCTTTTGTTGTTAGGAAAGATGTATCATAGCTATACCTGCTAGGTACTTTTCTTTCTCTCAAGGATCTTCTGCCCTTATAGCATCATATTCAGATTGCATAGCAGCCATCCAATTTTTTGAATTTTGTGCTTTGTCAAATGAAGCATGCTCATTCTCATCACAGAGACTAGATGCAGCCATAGCATAGCACTCTGATGCAAAAAGGCACTATGAAAGCCTGATCGAGTACGATATGATAGAAGTGCATCTAATTTGCTATCATGCAAAGTTTGCACCATCCATTTTGGCATAGTTTTTGCCTCCTCAATGTCAGCTCTCTCATCAACAAGTGCATCATGTAAATTTGTATCAAAAATGGGATGATCCACATCATCACATGAAACCTGCAAAGGCTTAGAAGTTGCCTCATTAGGACCAGCACTAGATTGTCCACCTGTAAAAAAGAGGCAGCAAAGTATCATACATGTCTTTGGAGCTAACAGATGTCTCTTTAGTACATGAAAGCAATGGCTGAATAGCATCTTCCACAAAAACAACATCACGGCTAACCAAAATGTGTTTAGTATGTGGATGATACAGATGATAGCCTTTAGTTTCATAACTGTACCCAACAAAAATACATTTTATTGCTTTATCATCCAATTTTTTGTGATGTTGTTCAGGCACTAATGCATATGCCAAACAACAAAAAACACGCACATGAGAAATAGATGGCTTGCGATCATGCCAAGCCTCATATGGAGTGATAGACTACAGTGCTTTAGTGGGACACCTGTTAAGTACATATGATGCACACATGACAACCTCAAGCCAGAAACTATGTGGTAAAAGCCTGACTCTTGACCATACATCTCGCCATCTCCATGAGTGACATGTTCTTTTGTTCAGCAACTCCATTCTGTTGAGGTGTATACGGCACTATACATTGGTGTTTTATCCCACATTCAGCCAAAAATGCATTAAAATTAGAAGACATATATTCCCCCCTCGATCAGAACGGAGGGTGCCCATTTTACATGCTGACAAATTTTCAGCCAAAACCAAAAATTGTTTGAAGCACATGAACACTTTCGACTCTGCCTTCAATGGATATACCCATGCATGCCTGGAAAAATCATCAATGAAAGTCACGAAGTAAAGGTAATTTCCAAAAGAAGGTGTCTGCATAGGACCACAGACATCACTATGTACAAGCTGCAATTTCTAAGTAGCCCGAACTGAACCATCTCTTGGAAAGGAAGAACGTTGCATTTTGCCCAAAATACAGCCTTCACAAACATGTTTTCCAAGTGCCTCAAGTTTTGGCAAAGAGGTTACCATTTCATATTTATGGAGACATAGCAAACTAGCAAAATTCAGATGACCAAAGCGTGCATGCCAAAGCTTTGCATCTGCCATAGCCTGAGAATCATGTACTGCACATGCCAAATCATTTACTTTAACAAATATTTCATAGTCTATGAGCTTTTACAGCCCACTATATAAAATGCCAGAAGCAATGATCACATCACCATTCGACAGATCATGAACTATACATCTGTCATCAACAAAGTTCACAACCAAGCCAATCTTGGCTAATGCAAAAACTGATAACAGATTTTTCTTGATCCCTGGCACAAACAAAGCATCTGACAAAGTGAAAGAACTACCATCAGCAATAGTCAAAATGATTTTACCAACTCCCATAATAGGATAAGAGGAGTTATTGGCGCATGTAGCAGTATTCCCTATAGGGGAAGGCTCGAGTGAAGAGAAGAAATTGTGCTAGGAGGTAATATGTTTGGTCGCCCCACTGTCAAAGTACCAAACATTTGAGTCTACTATAGACATGCACTGCTCATGAAAAGATGGGTCAAAACTGCAAACAGTAATAAACGCCCATTCTTCTTCTTGCAGAAGATTAGCAGACTCTGTTTTTGGTGTAGAGGCTTCTGCAACTCCCATTCCAGCCTCTTTCTTCTTTGCCTCTTTAGCACCTAGTTTTGGAAAATTCTTTATGATATGATCATCTCCTTTACAGTACTTGCCAAACAATTTCTGCTTTTTTGATTTCTTTTGATCTTTGTCTTCCCTCTTCGATTGTGCAGAATTAGCAGATTTTTACTTACTAGTTGAAGAGCTCCATTTTCCTTTGCCCTTCTGACTAGCCAGCATGCAACACGCATAATTGACATGTTCTGTCTAGATTGATCTTCCTGTAATAGAAGAGAGACTAACTCCTCAAATCACAAGGCATTTGGATTGCCTTTCATCATCAACCGAAGAGTAGAAGCAAAACTCTTATATGAATTAGGAAGACCATTCAGAACAGTCTGCACACGTGAGCTATCTGTTATAACCTCATCAGTAGAAATCAATTGTTCCTTCAAGTCTTTGGGCATCTCTGTCATCCCAACAAATTTTCTCTACAGTAGGTGCAGTAGAAACCGCAACACGAACAGGAATATGCAGAATATCATCATCTTCGACACCTTTTGCATCAGCTTCAGTACTTGCAGTTGTAACAGTTGCAGGTGTGATAGGACGTTTTTCAACACCCTACACAATGTTCCACAGTCCTTTTGCAACCAATACATATCGCATCATATAAGCCCACAATGGGTAGTTGGTACCATCCAACTTATCCTCAATAGCCAACATACGAAACACATCATTGCTTTCAGCCATGGTCGATGACTAAAATACCTTGATGCAAAAAATTGACTATATCTCAAAAAGTTGAACGGAACTGCCTAGACGAGTTCTGCTAAACCTGTAGTAGACTTCGAGACGCTTATACTGGCAAACTGAAACCGGTATATACCTTTATCATAAAAAGACAAAATAGCCTACACAAGCACTGTGATAGTGCATTCGGAGGCTGAAATGAGCTCAGATCGTGATTTCGGCACCACATAGTAAAGCTTTTTGATCTTTGAAACACCCTGAGTATGCTCACCAAATTTCGTGCGAATCTGAGACTGCAACAGGAGAGGTGTAGACAACGCCCTAGATGAAGCGATGACCTGCTCTGATACCAATTGTTGGAGTTAGACATCTGTGGAAGCATGCAAACAGCACAAGGAAGAAGAAGAAGCTTAGAGCACAACACACAATACTGAATGTATTACCACTAGAATGTACAAAGATATTTAGCCCATTAGGGCAATAGGCGTATATACAAGACGGGGGAAAAAACCTCCTAAAGCAAGAAAAAAGTGCCCCGACGATCCTAGAGTGTTCACAGACATCACTACCTAAATATATCAACATGTATCTATATATGTGTGTATGTATGTCTATGCATGTATTTTTTTTAATATTTCCATTTTTATGAACTTTTAATAATAAGAAAAATAATTCACAAATTTGAGCGAAAGAATAACTCAATAATTGAGATTTCATACTTACTTGAAACTATACGTGAATGTAGAGCTTTGTAAACATAGACATGAAGCTTTGAAAGCTAAGTTGAGTTGTTGATTTTCTAGAACTTACACTGAAACTGCACAAAAGTAAAACAATAAACACTAAGTTAGTGTGATAAAGAGAGCAGGAGGGAGATTCATAGATAGATAAATAGACCGATAGAGAGAGTATGTATATATTTATGTATGTATATAATGCCATATGGAAAAAAACAACATGAAAACATTTTTCTAAAGTAGGAATTTGAGGAAAAAACATAATACTCGCATGCCATAAGAAAAAAAAGTCTTGCACGTCATAAGAAAGAAAGCCATCCATGCCATGACTGACAAAATTACATTCCACCAACAAAAGACATTCTACCTACAAAAAAACACATTCTACCTGCAAAAAACAATTTGTGTGTACATGCATCTTTGTATGTTTGTGTGTGTGTCTGTTTGTGTATGTATGCATGTGATTGTATGTGTGTGTATGTAGTATGTATGCATGTGATTGTATGTGTGTGTATATATATGTGTCTATATATGTATGTATGTGTGTATGTATGTATGTGTGTATGTATGTTTATGTGTGTAAGAATGTATGTGTGTGAGTCTATGTATGTTTGCATGTGTATGTGTGTGTCTATATGTGTGTGTGTGTAAGTAGTGTATGTGTATATATGTGTGCATGTAAGTACATGTGTATGTGTATGTTTGTGTATATGTACCTATGTGTATGTGTGTATGTGTGTATGTATGTGTGTGATTGTATCTATGTGTATGTATGTGTGTATGTATGTGTGTATGTATGTGTCTATGCATGTGTCTATGTATGTGTCTATGTATGTGTCTATGTATGTGTGTATATATGTGTGTATGTATGCATGTATTTGTGCATGTATGTATGTGTGTGTGTATGTATGTATGTATGTATGTAGGTAACTATATGTGTATGTATGTGTGTATAAATATGTATGTGTATGTGGTTATATGTGTATGTACGCATATGAGTGTATGTGTTTGTATGTATGTGTATGTGTGTGTGTGTTTATGTGTGTATGTATGCATGTGCATACATTGTGTATTATTCTATGTGTATGTGTATATTTATTAGTCTATGTATATATGTGTGTGAATGTGTGTGTATATGTCTATATGTGTGCATGTAAATGTGTACTTGTTTATTTATTAGTTACATTAATTAATTACTTTCTTTCATTGTAACTATTTTTTTTTAATATTTCAATTATTATAATTTTTTATGTAATTAAATTGGATAAATTATTTTTCAATGAAACAATATATGAAGAATTTTAAAAAAAAATCCACTTACTTGAAGATCCTTAATTTTATTGCACATATTTGAACTCTATAAGCTTTAGTGCAAGCTGCATAATCGTTGATTTACTTCAAAACAAACCAAAGGAACCTAACAATAAAACAAAACTTGTGAAATGTAGCAATAGAGAGAGATAGAGATCAAGAGTAAGTGAGAGAGTGAGGGAGATTGAGAGAAAGAAGTGAAATCAATACAAAAAATATATGAAGGAGTGAAACCATTGACGTGGATTTTCTACTATTGTGCAAAGGCTAATAAATTAGGTTTTGGGAAATGCCATGCAATATGCAAATTTTTTTAATATAAATCAATCCATCAATGTCGCTGTGGGTAAGTTGGTCGGCATACTATTAAGGAGCTATTATTTTTCCATGTATGTGAATAAAAGAATTATATATGCATTAAAATAACATGAAAAAAAAAAAAAGAAAAAAACATTGGTATAGGTGTCACTATATCCATCAATAAATAGAAAAACTTCCCAAGCATGACTCCTATACCGATGAATATACCTATGGAAATATTCATTCATCACCCAAATTAGCGCTTCACATCATAATTCTTTTGTCGACAAAGATACCAATGCTCCTCATTTTTTAGATAGATTTCTATCCATCACTAATTCATGTTATCCTTGTAGTGATATCCTTTTCTTCTTCTTTTTTAGCCATAGAAACACCCTCTTTTGCAAGCATACTACAAGGTCTTTGGTTTTGAGGATTGAGCTCTATTGGAGTCATTTGTGGAGTGCCTTCATTGTTTGCCTCACGGATTGGTCTTATACTTTGAAGTTCACTTGAGGTCTCATTGGACTCACTTGAAAGTACACTTATAAACAAGGGGAGAACTTACATGTAGAGAAATCAAAAAAATCCACTTGTGTATTTCCATGGAGCTTTAAGGATTTTTAGTTGCACGCTGAGCATGAGCATTTGGACCAAGATTGATCACCTCAAAATAAAGAACCCAAGTTTAAGAGGTGTGTGCAAAAATCAATATCCCTATGCAAGGAAGCCATTAGTTGTAGAGGATTGTTTTAATTGAGTCGATTAATTGAAGCATAAGGTGCAATAAAGGGGAACCAAGAGTAATATCATTGTAAAAATTGAAGTTCCACAAGGATTTGCAATCATCAACTTCTCTAGCCCCACAGCTTGCAAGTCTTTTCCTGCAAGTTTACTTGTTTTTTTGTAGAGAAGTGTTTTTCTCCAAGTTTTCTTGGTTTTTGCATTTGAAAACTTAACTTTGGGTACATTTGCTTAGTGATACTAAGACAAATAGATTTGCATTAAAAACATAAGATTGACAAAGAGCTGCAAAAAATGATGTCTCTAACATGTGTGCTTGCGAAGGAAGATGGAAAATGCCATTTTGAATTTTCTTTAGAATTTAAGATTTGTTGGAGGCACACATGTTAGAAAGGGATCATTGGAAAAAATCAATTTTAAGCGGCAATTGCAAACTTCGATGTCCCTACCATAATTTTAGGGTAGAGAATTAATTGGATGCAAACCTAGCTTTTTTATGAGCCAAAAAGTGGGGATTCAAAAATGAGGTGTTAAATAAAGAGCGAAGAGTAAGTGATTCAAGAAAACAAAGGGAAAATCAAGACTTTTCAAAAATTGACTTCCCTAACCTATGGTTTCCTAACGAAGCCTTTGTTTGCAAATTAATCCTAAACTCAAGAAAAAGGATCCAAGTGCATCATCAAGACATCAAGGAACTCTAATCATCATGAAGTGAGCATAAAAGTTACTTAAAATGTCTAAAATGCAAAAACTTACTTGGTCCTCCAAGGTTCTAGAGACATTGATTTTTGTAAGAATAGTCAAAAATTGATCTAGAAGGGATATAAACTAGTTGGAGAGAATATAGGTCACTAATACCCAACAATCGTACACCAAAAGACTCAAAAAAGGGGTTTCATTTACCATAAATGTCCTTGGGACATTAATACTTTAGAGAGTGTCTCACATTGGATTTTGTGGATTTTTCAAGGAATTGGGAATGTGACACACTTTTCTAACACTTGATAACATCTATCACTCTCAAAAGTGCCAAAGTGAGGTAAAAAAGCAAGATGTGCAACATCCTTGCTAGATAGAGATATCATTCTATGAAATCACGCCTAAACCAAGGGGATTATAATGAGAAAATGTTAAATTTTAAGCTTGGTATAAAGCGTACGAATAGTGGAACTATAAAGTGCACTGAAATCCACTCTTAAAGCCCATTTGCTAAAACTAACTTTCAAGGATATCATTTTCTATGAGTAGGGTTTTTGAGTGAATTTTGGACACACTCTTGACTAAGAAGATTTGGGACATGTAGTGAAGGGTCTAGCAAAGAGATCATACACAAATTTCCAAGGAAAAAAATGCACATAACCTAAACTAGAGACATCACCCTGTCCTTTTGAGCTGATTTTGACACAAGATCGGGAACTGAGCAAGATGATATGTTAAGGATAGCTTATAGGTCGGGGAAAAAGTTTGGGGCCAAAAGGGTTTCACCAACGCCTTGAAACATCCAACAACGTCCCTAAAAGAATTCTATTGAACAAAATCCCTTGAGAGCTTATTTCATTGTTTTGACCCATAGGGTCTAATTTGACATAAATTTTTGGCAAGATCCAATTTTTTAATTCTCGCTCAAAATTCTTGTTTCAAATCACACACGATCCCAATTGTTTTTCTTAAGAATCTTATTTCTATTTTCAAATATTGATTTTTGAAGTTGAAGTTGGGGTGGGTACAAGGTCTTAAGAGTTTTCCTATTGAACTTTGGCTAGCAAAAATGGTTGCAAAGGCGTTAGACAAAGATTGGTTTGTCTTGCTTCTCTTGGGAGATCTTGAGATTCCTTTGAAAAATCATGGCATCTTTCTTCTTCCATCTCTTTGGTTATATATCCATGACACCGAATACTAGAGATGTACTAGATACCACCTATATAGTAATAGATCAGAAGATCCTACAAGGATAATCCTCTAGTGTAAATATACTTTGCTTCATAGCCAAATGAAACATTTTGGTGCTTCCCACATTCCCTAGAGTGAGGAACATATCAAGTATAGATCCACGAGATGAAAAATCCCTCTTTTAGCAAGGAAACATACCTAGATGTGGAGGGATGGAATTATTTCAATATCTCTCCACCTATAATCAATCATATCCACATTCACATGGCTAGTAGAAGAACCTCAAGATCCTATAGAACCATCCAAAGTTTCTCACCAAATAATAGTCCTTACATAACCTTACCAGATCTAGGGAGAGCTCTTCATTTTACTAAAGTAGCAAAAAATGTGTAGAATGTTTTTTATGGAAGTAGTGATCCTAGATCCCATGAGTTTGTTTCAAGAAATAATCCAAGCAAAAAAGGTGGAGGAATTCTTTTCTCAATACCACACACATGGGATCACTTTGAAAGGAATTTTGATGGCATGGTTTCAAATGCAGAGTTGTGAGGAGTTCACAAGCATTGATGAACTCTTGTGAACATTCATCAACAAGTTTATGCCCACTTGGGTAGAGAAAAAAGTCAAAAAGCTTTTGCACTTAAAGCAAAGCCAAAGTGAATTGATGAGAGAAACAATGAGAATATTTAAGTATTACATGGAGCATAATTTCCATATTTCTTTCGAGGAAAATTTGATGGTTATATTCTTAGATGCCATAGGCAATGCCAATTTTAGGGCAATCATCTTTTGCATGAAACTTGGTTCGTTGTTGGATTGCATGAAGAAACATATTAGGATGGACAATGATTTAAGTTACAACCTAACCATATCAAAACCAAAGGAAAAGGAAAAGGCACAACCATGATCCAAATAAGGATAGCCCACTAAGGAGAAACTAGGAAACATGATGGTTAACACATAAAATTGGGGGAAAATGTTTCATATTTTTTAATAATTTTCCAAATAGTTGTATTTCAAATACCAACCAACATTGGCTGCTTTATGAGCTTGGATTGAAGAGAATCTCCCTAGTGTCAAACTCTCAATTCCACATAGATCACACTTAGTTACTCTTAGACTTCCTATACTACCTACCAAGAAAGTTGCGCATTCATAAAAAATTTAGAGTTTTATCATCCAAATCCACATGACCCCTGTACTCTTGCAATCAACCAAGCTTAAAATCGACTAAGAGCACCTCAATAGATGGAATCTAGGCCATTTGTGTTTGCTCAAGGAGTCCTGAATACTAATGCATGGAAAAATTCACACCCACATTAATACTTCAAGAAATCCTTGAGTCTTGCTAACTGAAGTGATAGCCAAGGTACATCTAGCTACATGACTCTAAGTACTACGCAAAATCATTCAACAACAGTTTCAACATCTCTGCCAATAGCCATGGACAAGAAAGCAATATTTGCATCATCCATTGAGTATAAATAACTTCACTGTCCTAAGTGCATGATAGATCATTTATTCAAGAATTTTCCTTATCATCCAAAGTGACCATCTAGGGTGGATATCTCTAGTCCTAATCTAGGGACTCTAGTGCAAGAAGCATCACATAAAGTGGTCCCAAAAGCCCAAGTGAGAGAGCAAACAAATCAAGTGAACATAGATCACCCTCTAGAAAAACAAAGAACTCACATAGAGCCAACTCCCTGACACCAAAGAATTCCACCAATTATGCAAAGAAAAAGGCACTATCATGATTGTGGAATCACTCATTGGCTCAACGATTTTCCAAATATTCCAAGAAGAGTGATGGTCATTACCCCAATCTACCAACTACCTAGTGGTCTTGGGCTGAGCAAGAGTGATGAAAAGGAGGAAATCCCAATTTAAGTTATAAGTAGAGCCTAATCCAGGTAAAAATCTCAAGCTCAAGATCTATAAGTGAACCTCTCTACTAATGAAAAAGAACCAAGAACATCAAGGAAATGACAACAAGAGCCAAAGGATGAAAATGCGAATGAAAAAACTAAAACATCAAGTCAAAAGATTCGAAGAAGAAGCCATAATAGCTAAGGAACAAAGTGAGAATTCTAGAAGATATGTTCATCAAGCCAAATCTAGGGTATTCTCTATAGTTGACCAAAACCTTGAGTTGCCATTGCAAGCCTACCTCAACAAATCCCCCGAAGGTCTAATACTGAAAAACCATGAAAAAGGTTATCCTAGGCTAGACTTATAGAAAAAATGGCTAGAAATTCATAAATGATTGAAGAAGCTCAGAAGGTGATAGAAAGGGATCCTCTAGTCTTCCCTTATACTGAAGATGCCCAAACCTTGAGTTGCTATTGCAAGCCTACCTCCAACAAATCTGCCAAAGGTCTAATATTGAAACCCTTGAAAAATGTTATCCTAGGCTAGAAGTATAGAGATAATGGCTATAAATTCACAAATAATAATTGAAGAAGCTCATAAGGTGATAGACCTTTAGTCTTCCCTTACACTAAAGATACCCAAACCTTGAGTTGTTATTGCAAGCCTACCACCAAAAAATTTGCAAAGGGCCTAATTTTAAATCCATGATCTCTTAGCGTGTGATTCAACAATCTCCTGCATGTCTTCAATGATCTCTCTTCCTAAGTCTAAAACTCTCTTCCTGCTCTAGAGATCATTTTCTTCAATGATCAATCCTTGTTCGCAACCTGGTGTCTTGAGCCCTTGTTGTTAACCTTAGTATCTCGAACCTTGCTTCTCACCCATGCTAGGTATACGTCAACATGATGTACCCTACAACATTGTACCCTATCTCGATGTACCCTACAACATTGTACCCTATCTCGATGTACCCTAATTCATTGTACCCTCATGGGATGTACCTTGAGGGGATATAGCCTATGATGTGCCACATTGCATCATGCATCTACCTTGCCCAAGCCTAATTCCTAGGCTCTGATATCGATTATGGGAATCAAACTCATGACCTATTGGCTAGGAGTATGATGGGCTAACCACTTGCCCCAAAACCCATGGTTGAGGATTACTTCCAAATCGTCCCTCTTAGGGTATGCTTCAACCATCTCCATCCTGTAATTTCTTAGCTCTAACAACAAGAATGCATGGTATGCATCGTTTAAGTATCTAGTTCATTGTTAATTACCATAAGTAAATAACTACCATAAATTTATTTTTACATGACCTTTGTAGGATGAATTTAAGAATCCACTATAGTTTATCTAATCATATAATTTTTGGTATGTTAGTTATCATTGTTAGTGTTATGGAGTACCCCCAAAAGAGGTGTGAACCACCTCTTAGTTGTGATTAGATGGGCTCATACATGAATGCCATGTGGCACCCATGTATGAATCCATGTGGGGGGATGACTCACCATTATGGAGAGAGAGAGTAAGGCTAGGACACCACGCGGCTGGGCGGCACATTCTTTGAATCGATCTCCGTGCTCGCGCGTTGTCTGAGAATGGACCTCAAACTGCGTGCCTGAGGAGGTGACTCCCAAAAGTAGGAGGATCACTGGAAGCATTCAACACTGGTATCGGAGCAGGACAGAGCCAGCAGACGCCGCACGTGCGACGGACGCCACACGCCATCCAAGGAGCAGGACAGCGCCAGCAGACGCCGCCATACGCGATGGAAGCCACACGCCCCACGAATGGAACTCCTCCTCCTCCCCTCCTCTCTAGTTGGAGAATGCATAGAATGAGTCTTCTTCTTATACAAGAGCTCACTAGGATTTTCGCCTGCATGTGGGATAAAGGCCTCTGCCATAGCTCTTCGACAGTTGCTCCAAGTTTTTCGAGTGGACAATGACATCAACACATAATAAGAAGTAAAATTCGAGAATTTTGAGGACTTGGGATTATGAAGATGATGGCTTGGATCAAGATATTGGCTAAAGTGAGGATGCACATATGTATTACGGGCTGTAGAGAAGGGTTTAGGGTTTTGGGTTTTCATTGAAAAGCTTCAGTCCTTCAGTTTGGAGCTCTTCAAAGTTTCTACTTCAAGAAGGTTACCATTTTACCTCCTATCGGTGACATACCCGACTTCTCCGCACCATATCTTCTTCATACCATATTGGATTTCGCAAATCTTGGTCACGTTTTGAAGCTACGTTTCCAAGCTTCGCTCAGAGACCATCGGTGTTGGATTTGGACGAGATTTACCCCATCAAAATCTCTCTGCAGCGCTTCAGCAGGAACTAGGCGGCCACTCCCGGGCCTAGTGTTTCGTCATCCAGACTCCAAATCCAATTTTTTCACTTGGGATAGTCTCAAATTCTTAAAGTGCAGGTGCTGGGCAATAATTTGTGGACTGGCGAGGATTGGAATATCTCTGAAATTGTTCAGTTGCACTTAGTTTGCCCGTTTGAGGCTTTTCCTACGCACTTTTGGTGTTGTTTTGGATGGTTTATGGTGTCTAGAACCTCCCCGGACCAAGCGGACATTTCCAATTTTCTTTCGGGACTGGCGAGGAATCAAAATCAGCGGCTTGAAGCATCAAAGACCACTTGGATTACGCTTCCGCAACTCTACTTTGTATCAGGGAAGTGCTCTTGTGTTATATTTCTCTTCTTCTTGCATATTTAAACTCTACTTCCATTCATTTTCATACTCTCTAGTTAGCAAACGGGGGAAGGGTATTTAAACATGGAAACTAAAGGCAAACAAGTAGTTGAGACCACTTCTCCACCTAGAGAGCAACTAGAGGATCCGGATGCTAGGATGGAAGAAGTAGAGTTAGGACAAGAAATAGAAGAGAATGTAGAAGAAAAAGAGCCTTCACAGCAAGAGTATACTTATGAAGAGCTTATAGATGAATTTGTCACTCGTGACCAATTCATTGATTTGAAAGAACAAACCCTTAAGTTAGAGAAAGATTTGGGTAGCATTACATCTCTTATACAGCAGCTTAAGTCTCAAATGATCTCCCTTGAGACTAGTCTCACCTCTTTCCTAGCTAGGAAGGAAAGAGAGACTCCTACCATTCCTCTAGAGATTACTAGAAAAGAGACTTCTCTTCCTAGTAAACATAAAGGAGAGAGCTCTAGGGAAGCCCCCCTCCTGAAAGACTTGAAGCCACCTACCTTTACGGGGGATGACCGAGACAGGAATAAGGATGCAATCTACACTTTTTTACAAAAGTGGCATGATTTGCATCAATTGAAGGGCACCCCACCTGAGTATCGTGTGCTAGAGGCGAGTCTTTCCCTCGGCCCACGTGCTTATAAGTGGTGGATGAGTCTTAAGGAGGCGAACTCTATCCCTAGTGACTGGACTCAGTTTGAGACTCTTTTCCTAAAAGAGTTTCTTCCTGAAAATGAAGAGGAGAGGAATTGGGATGAGTGGGATAGGATTACTCAAAGAGGCAGGCCTCTTTCAGTCTATCTATCCCACTATAGAGAGATCACTTTGAAGCTTAAGGGTCTAGATGATTTTCAGAAGACCAGAGGGTTTGTTAGGGGCTTGGATAAAGCCATAAAGAGGGAAGTCAGGAGGAATGCGCCTAAGACATTTGAGGAGGCGATCAAATATGCACAGATATATGAGGACCATAACCGTCCTCAGTATACTCCTATGGAGACGGATCAGCCCCTTAAACCTCTTAGCACCACTAAATTTTTGAAAAAGTTGCCTTTTGGGAAAAACAAGGTTTTTATTAAAAAACAAAGATCACAAGGGCCTAAGCTATCCACAGACCAGTTTGAGAAGGCCAAAAGAGAGAACCTGTGTTTTAGGTGTCTATCCCCTAGTCATTCGCAGTGGAACTGTCCACTCAAGAAGGGGGAAGAAAAGAAGAAAGGACCAGAGTCTAGTACGGCTCCTGAAAGGGGCAAAAAGGCGGTCCACCTAGTGCAGACCCTTCCCATTCATGGCAGCTCTAGCTGCAAGGGAGTGGAGGTGATGCACGAGGATATAGAGCACACGTGTTGTTTGACTCAGTCATTGTGGTCACCGTAGTTTGGACCACATGACTTGGTCAAGCTACATGGTAGTGTATACGGGACCAGGGTGCGAGTCATGATAGATGACTCTGCTACTCATAACTTCATAAACTATGCTTTGGTCAAGAAATTGAAGATTCCCCAGCAACCTAGTGCACATAAATACATTGTATCTATGATGCAAGGGCAAGTTAAAAGAATATGGGATACTATGGTATCCAATTTGGAGGTCAAGATGCAGGATTATATAGATCATATGGACTTCCAAATTATGAACATGGAGAGGACAGATCTAGTCTTAGGAAGAGAGTGGCTATGGGGGTTGGGAGATACACTTAAACGCAGCTATCAAAATAACACACTCGAGTTTGAAAAGAATGGAAGTAAAGTTTATATTCAGGGAGAGAGAGATGTACCTAGTGCACCTCTCATCTCATCATTAGAGTTGTATAGTCTCTGTTGTTCACAGCATGTACAGGATATGTTTTTATTGTATAGTCATGATATGGAGCATTGTATAGACAGCTCATCTGATGTATATTTTCATGCTTTGAATGTAAATATGAACAGGACTTTCTACTATTCTTTTTTGCAAGAGTGTGTAGTTAAAAGTTTTAAGGATCTTATGTTTGAGTACAGAGATGTTTTTCCCACTGACTTACCTAGAGGGCTACCACCTGAGAGAGGGGACATTGGCCATGCCATAGAGGTTGTTACTAACACTAACCCTATTTGTAGACCACCTTATAGGCTTAGTGTTTCTCAGCATGAGGAGGTTGAGAAGCAATTGCAGGATTATTTAGAGAAAGGCTTCATCAAACCTAATAACTCACCATGGGCATCGCCAATGCTCCTAGTTAAAAAGAAAGATGGCTCTATGAGACTATGTATAGATTATAGAGCACTTAATAAGGTAACTATTAAAAATAGATTTCCAATGCCTAGGTTGGAAGATCTATTTGATCAGTTACATCAAGCTAGGTATTTTACCAAGCTTGACCTTAGATCAGGATATCATCAGATCAGGATTAGGGCAGAGGATGTCCCTAAGACTGCATTTAGGACTAGATATGGGCACTATGAGTTTTTGGTGATGCCTTTTGGTCTCACCAATGCTCCTGCCACTTTCATGAAACTCATGAATAGTGTTTTACGGCCTTATCTAGGACACTTTGTAGTAGACTTTTTAGATGATATTCTAATCTATAGTGCATCAGAACAGGAGCACTTGGAACACTTGAGAAAAGTATTTCAAGTGCTAAGGGAAAATTCGCTCTTTGCTAAGGAGTCAAAGTGTGAATTTTTCAAGAAAGAAGTTGGATATCTTGGGCATATAGTCTCCCAAGATGGAATCCAGATGGATCCTGAAAAAGTAAGGGCTATTATGGAATGGCCACATCCACGGAACCTGGAGGAGCTGCAGAACTTCCTAGGTTTATCAGGTTTCTATCAAAGATTCATTAAGAACTATGCCAAAATTGATGTCCTGATGACGGAACAGCTTAAAGGGAAAGGGAAAACCTTTCATTGGGGAGACGAACAGAAGCAAAGTATGGAAAAGTTGAAGGTAGCAATTGCTACAGCTCCACTTTTACATATAGCAGATCCCAATAAACCATTTGTGGTTGAGACTGACGCGAGTGATTTTACTATAGGAGCAGTTTTAGTACAGGATGGTCGACCAGTAGCTTTTGAGAGCAAGAAACTAGAACCGGCTCAAAAGAATTACTCCGTCTATGAGAAGGAGTTGTATGCAATAGTCCATGCTTTGAAGAAGTGGCGTCATTATTTATATGGTGCCAAAGTTACGATAGTGTTTGATCAAGAGAGCATTAAGTGGCTCTCTAATCAAACAGACCTTAAGGGTCGTAAGGCCCGATGGGCAGAGACCCTTCAAGAGTTTGATTATGAGCTTAGGTATAGGAAGGGAAAGTTTAATGTGGTGGCTGATTCACTTAGCCGCATGCCTATGCTCAATGGACTGAGTTTTACACAGATCACTAGTGAGCTACTTGAGTCTCTTAGAGGGAAATGTAGGCTTGATCCTGCATATTCTGAGATTTGGGAAGCCATAGAGAATGGGGATCGTGATATACGGGTTTCCAGTGAGGATGGAGTATCGACGGGTACTCAAGAAGGATTCAAGTGGAAGAATTACAGTGTCCATGATGGATATCTATTATATAAAGGTAAGGTGTGTGTCACTAGAGATACTGAGATGAGACGGCATATTTTATATGAGTGTCATGACACACCTAGTGCGGGACACCCAGGAGTTAACAAGACTTATGATCTTGTTAAGAGGCAGTTTTATTGGCCTGGACTTCATAAGGACGTCCTAGAATATGTGCTTAAGTGCAATAAATGCCAGGTCAACAAAGCTGAGAGGTTGAGGATTGGAGGACTACTCCACCCATTGGATATTCCCAATGGGAAGTGGGAGAGTATCTCCATGGACTTTATAGTCAGATTACCTAAGACACAGAGAGGGCACGACTCGGTCTGGGTAATTGTGGATAGGTTAACCAAAATGGCTAGGTTTATTCCGACACGTACTACAGTGAAGACACCTGAGTTGGCTAGACTCTTTGTAGAGAACCTATACCGGTTATATGGTCTTCCTTTAGACATAGTTTCTGATCGGGATAGGAAGTTTACTAGCCACTTTTGGAGAGCGGTCTTCAAAAGGCTGGATACAAAGCTTAGCATGAGTACGGCCGAGCATCCACAGTCGGATGGGCAAACAGAAAGGGTTAACCAAATCCTAGAAGACATGCTCCGAGCATATGTAAATGAAAGGCAAACTAATTGGGAAGAGTACTTACCTATAGTAGAGTTTGCATATAATAGTGCCAAGCACTCTTCCACTGGGCATAGTCCATTTATGCTTATGTATGGGTTTCAGCCAAGGGCTCCTTATGCAGTTGGCTTGCAGAATGAAAAAGTTCAAGCTGCAAAGGACTTCTTGGAAGAAATGAATGATATGCTTAGACTTGCTAAGGACAGCATTAGGAAAGCTCAGGATAGGGCTAGAGCCTATGCTGACCCTCAGAGAAGAGATATCAACTTTGAGGTAGGAGAGCAAGTCTATCTTAGAGTTCCATCTAGGTCTGAAACCATGAAGACGGGACCTTGTCCAAAATTATCTCCTAGGTATTGTGGACCTTTCCAAATACTTAAGAGAATAGGAAAGATGGCTTACCAGCTCCAACTTCCAGAGAATAGTCAAATCCATCCAGTTTTTCATGTTAGCCGGCTTAAGAAAAGGCTGGGTGAATCTGACAACCTCATTCCAGATAGTGAGGTAGTAGAGCCTATTTCTGTTCAATCTATTCCACATGAGCCAGAGAGCATACTACGCACTCGAGAGAAAAGGATGAGGAGTCACTTATATAAAGAGTGTCTAGTAAAGTGGAAAGATAGTTCAGAAGATAGTGCCACATGGGAGCGGGTTAGCATCCTACAGAGACAGTTTCCCAGTTTCAGTTTACCTTCCCAAGAGTTTTCTTAAGGGGAAGGATATGGGGAAACAACACGGAGACAGGACCATGAATTTCTATTCATGGGGATATAGTGGGAGTGGTGATACTATCATTTCTCTCTTTCTTTTAGACCTTCCAATACCATTTTTGAGGACAAAAACGGAATCAAGGGGAAGGAAATGTTATGGAGTACCCCCAAAAGAGGTGTGAACCACCTCTTAGTTGTGATTAGATGGGCTCATACATGAATGCCATTGGCACCCATGTATGAAGCCATGTGGGGGGATGACTCACCATTATGGAGAGAGAGAGTAAGGCTAGGACACCACGCGGCTGGGCGGCACTTTCTTTGAATCGATCTCCGTGCTCGCGCGTTGTCTGAGAATGGACCTCGAACTGCGTGCCTGAGGAGGTGACTCCCAAAAGTAGGAGGATCACTGGAAGCATTCAACAGTTAGTTGTAGATTTTTATGTATATAGAACAAAGGATTTCATTCCAAAAAGAGTAGAGACTTTAGATTTGTGTATTAATGTCAAATCAAGTTTGATTAGAATACCATACAAAGAAAATAGTATTGGGAATTCATGAAAGAAATTGTGAGAATTGGAAGATGACACATAGACTTCACATTCACTAGTTGTGTTGAGGGAACATGTTTTGATTCCATGATCGTTTAGTATGGGCAGATGGGATAGCTCTATCTATCTCTCTACCTAAGAATGAAGAATAGAGATCCAAGGTGGACTAATCTTCAATAAGCAAAAAAGTCAAGTGTGTAGGCCAGTTACTCAAGAGATGATGGCCAAGATACAAAGAAAGGCAAGATTTGCAAAGAGAAAATAAGGAAAGGTTGTAGACTATATCCCCTCTCAAAAGTGAAAAGGTTATATAGCAAGGCAAGGTTTGCATGGATTGAAATAGAAACCTTTTTGGTTAGAATATCCAAGCAAGAAGTAATAATAATACACAATAAGTCAAGGTCTTCAAAGAAGATAAGTTACTCTTTAAAAAAAAGTTGGAAACCACTTATCTTAGAAAACAAAATCTAATTTGATGTTCTTAATTACAGGAAATCTTAAAAAATGTGACCAAGTAGGTCAAAAGAAGAAAGTGGTCAAGTGGACCAAAATTATTTGTTTCAATATAGCAAAGGTGAAAATACCAAATCTATTGAGAGTTCAAATAGGAAGGGTACATATGTCAAGTCTACAAGTAATCATGGTAGATCCATAAGCTTAGAGCCATCAATGATGACTCTATTGATGGAGGGAAATATGATTTTATCTCTCCATATCAAATAAGCCAAGTCCATGTTCTAACACAAATTGGAATAGATAAATGGAAAGGAAAGCTTTGCAATCAAGAATAGTAACCAGGATGCTTAGTTTAGCGAACATCTTGATATTGACAAGGAAACAAGTTACCAAGATGAAATTTGGATTGATATACAAGAATCATTCTTATGTGTCAAGGTTAATAAACAAAAAGGATTACACACGTCCAATATATTCTTACAACATGCAGAACATGTGTATAGGATTCATAGGAATCAAGAATGGATGAAACAACTTGTATCCATTCAAGATATATTAGAAATTCTACAAGTTGTTGAGAAGAAATATCTCTAGAGTGTATGAACATTACAAGAGATTAGGGGGCTTATCGACACACACAATTTAAAAAACGCAAGAACCTTTGCTTATGCAACATTTTGAAAATGAAGTGTTGCATAAGTGACACACATTAAAAAAATGAATTGTTTCATAAGAAATAGTTAGTCTCGCTTATGCAACAATAGTTAAGTAGCATTGCTAGCAGGGTCGCACTTCAACGATGCTAGCAAACTACTTGCAACACAAAAGCAACGCTATTTGTAAGACAAAAGAAAAATTCCCAGCACGTTTGTGATGGGATGATTTGAATGCGAGAGAGAGAAAGAGAGAGGCAAAGACACACACAAGAGGCAAGAGGGTCAAGAGAGAGAGAGAGAAAGGGATATGTATACACACATACACACACATTCATATAGACACATATGCATACATACATACACAATGCATACACTCACATACACACATACACATACACACACATATACATACACACACATACACACATGTTTTATATATATATATATATATATATATATATATATATATATATATATATATATATATATATATATATATATATATATATATATATATATATATATATACATACATATACATACATACATACACACATACATACATACACACACATATATGTGTGTGTCTATGTCTATGGCGCGAGTTCATAATTTTGATAGTTTTAGATTGTTTATTAAATTAATTTATTTTATTGAAGTGAACTATGTGACTAAAATTTACTTAATGATTTTTATAACAGTTTATTAGATGTGATTTATTACTTTAATTGTATCATTGAATCATATTATATGTGTGTCTATGTGTATATATGTGTGTATATGTGTATATATGTGTGTATATGTGTATATATGTGTGTATAGGTGTATGTGTGTGTATGTGTATGTGTATGTAGGTATATGTATATTTGTGTATATGTGCATGCATGTGCATGTGCATATGTATGTATATGTGTATGTGTGCATGTGTGTATATGCATGTATATCTATATATGTATATGTATGTGTGTATGTATATGTGTATGTGTATGTGCATGCATGTGCTTGTAGATACGTTCGTGCATGTGCATGTGTATGTGTATGTGTGTGTATGTGCATGTGTATGTGCATGTGTATGAGCATGTGTATGTGTATGTGCATATGTGTATGTGTATGTGCATGCATGAGCATGCATGTGCATGTGCATGTGCATGGGCATGTGCATAAGTATATGTGTATGTGTGTATGTGCATGTGCATGCATGTAGATATGTTTGTGCATTTGCATGTGCATGTGTATATATATGTGTATGTGTGTATATGTACATGTGTATGTGTATGTGTATGTGTAAAAGTATGTGTGTGTATGTGTATGCGCATGTGCATGTGTATGTATATGTGTGTATGTGCATGTGCATGTGTATGTGTATGTGCATGTGCATGCGTATGCGTATGCGTATGCGTATGCGTATGCGTATGCGTATGCGTATGCGTATGCGTATGCGTATGCGTATGCGTATGCGTATGCGTATGCGTATGCGTATGCGTATGCGTATGCGTATGCGTATGCGTATGTGTATGTGTGTATGTGTATGTGTGTATGTGTGTATGTGTGTATGTGTGTATGTGTGTATGTGTGTATGTGTGTGTATGTGTGTGTATGTGTGTGTATGTGTGTGTATGTGTACGTGAATGTGCATGCATGTGCATGTGAATTTTTAGAACCACTCCATTACCATCTCAAAATATGTCATAGTTGATGAAGCTTCAAAGTACTCAACTAGAGATCCAAGTAAGTTTGAGTCTAGCCATTTACACTTCAGAGGGGGACACAATTATTTCTAAGCAACAATCAGAGGCAAGTGGTTCTCATCAACCAAGAAGATCACAAAGGTTCATTGAAAAGTAGTAATGTGAACAAAGTCACTATGTAAGTTATGCACTTGTGCATCAGATTCAACAGATTCTAGAGCCTTCCAACTACAAAGAAGCTCAAGGACAACCTAAGTGGGAAGAAGCAATGAAAACAGAGATGGACGCTATTGAAAAGAACAACACTTGGAAACTTGTTCCTAAGCCTTCAAATCATCAAGTCCTTGGAGTTAAGTGGCTATACAAAGTCAAGTACAAATCACATGGTACAATGGACAGGTACAAAGTAAGACTTGTAGCTAAGGGATATAAGCAAAAGCACGCCATTGATTATGAAGAAACCTTTGCCCCTACTCTAAGGTTTACAACTATAAGAATCATTCTTGCACTAAGTGCACACTTCAAATGGCCCATTTACCAACTCCATGTCAAAAGTTCTTTTCTCAATGGAGATCTTCAAGAAGAAGTATATGTTGAATAACATGAAGGTTTCAAGACCAACGGAAAGGAAGCTCAAGTGTACAAGCTTCACAAAGCACTGTACAGACTTCACCAAGGTCCTAGGGCCTAGTATTAAAAGATTTTCAAGCTCTAATAAGTTAAAGGATTTCAAAGGAGCACTATTAATGCTAATTTATACATATATCAAAAAGATTCCTTAGTTTCCATAATCATCCTTTATGTAGATGACTTGATCTTGATAGGTTCATATGAAGAACGCATCCAATTCATCATCACATAGCTTCACCTTGAATATCCTATGAAAGATCTTGGTCTACTTCACTACTTCTTAGGTATGGAAGTTTGACAAACAGAAGAAGGAATCTTCTTGCCTCAAAAGAAGTATTGCTTTGATCTTCTATGTAGATATAACATGGACCAGTGTCAATCAGTATATACTCCACTTGATCCAAACATCAAGCTCACACTAGAGGATTCATCATCACTTGTGGATGTGCATAGTTATCGACAGCTTGTTGGCTCATTACTTTACCTAGCAAATACTAGAATATATATTGCCTATGTAGTTGGGATACTCATTCAATTTGCACATAAGCCTCGTTAGGCACATTGGGATGCTCCTCTGAGACTACGTTGATATCTTGCCCTCACCCAACATCATGGTCTTTGGTTCCAAGGGGGCATTGAACTCATCACATATTCAGATTCAGATTGGGCTAGTGATCCTGACTCCCGATGGTCTACCTCTAGATAGATCTTTGTGGTTGGCTTAGGACCCATCTCTTGGGCAAGTAAGAAGTAGCCTATAGTTTCTTTGTTATCCACCAAGGCTAGGTATCAAGCATCCACGCAAATAGCCACTCAGCTTTGGTCATCACCAAGAGTCCAGTGTTTCACACTTGAACAAAGCACACCGAGATCCAGTACCATTTCATCTGCGAGAAGCTCATATCTTAGGAGATAACTCTAGAGCAGTGTACCTCTCAGGAGAACCTCGCGGACATGTTCATGAAGGCCCTACCTCCCGTTCTACTCCAGTGCTTGGTGGACCTATGTAGCAACTCCAAAATAGATTTGCAGAGGGGGTGTTGATGACATGATTTTTCCTACATCATTTCCATTTTTATATGCATGAGTGTATCTCCATTTTGTATCCATGAGGCTTTCCATTTCCATTTTATATTGTATCTTTTTCTTATTTGGGTACCTTGCCATTTACTTCTACTTGTGTATTCATTCTCCTTCAAGGGGAATTTTCTAACATATGATGTATTTTGGAGAGCCCCCTCCAACTCTATATAAGGAGGGCCTCTTCCCCCATTTGTACTTGATTAGAAGCTTAAGGAGCCTACTCCATGCTCTTGGTAAGCTTATTTTAATCCATGTGAGTTTTCCCATTTTATGGTCTACTCACTTTTGATTCTCACACTCTTTCTTTTGAGTACACTCTTCTTTTCATTTTGCTTCTACACGTGTACTCTCTACAATCCTAATGCATAAAAGGGAGCTAATTATGACTTAAGGGATCAAATGTCTATAGTGGGAAATTGGCCAAATTCATAATGCAAAAGAACATTGAAATCAATGCTTCCAGAAACAAAAAAATCCCAGAGATTTCTTTGTCCATTGAGTGCTAGAGACATCATCCCTTTAGTTTTGGGCTTAGGGACTCCATAAGGTAGCCATCATTTCACGGTGCATGAGAGATAATACAAGAAGAATACCAAAAGAATCAAGAGCTATAAAAGGTGCACTGCCAAGGATTTAAAAACCTACGATGCCCCCAAAGCCTCTTGAGCTAGAGAGATCACACAATGATAATTAGCCTTCATAGAGGCTATTAAGCTCAAAATCAACCACAGCAAACTTAGGATGTACAACCAGGGTACACATAAAGTAGGGGCTCCATTGATAGGCGTATGACATCACCAAGGGAGGGCAATAGTATCTCAATATCATTTGACAAAGAGGTTCACATTTGAAGTACAAATTTGTCAATTCAAAGGGACATCACTTAGAGCCTTCCATATCAAGCAGTGCTTGTAAGATCAATAATAGTAAGCTCATCTAGGGTGTATTTTATTGAACAATGTACTAGAGTTATCCATCTACAACTAAGTAGGTAAATTGGATCTAGATTAGCCATCCAAGGAAGGATGGCTAATCTAGCTTCACACAAAGAATTTATAAGAAAATAAGCTAGTTGGGGTACATTCCATGAAGCGAAGTCCCTAGAAAAAGGGAGCATAGCCAAGTGACTTAGACCATATCTATAAGGGAACCACACTGTAGGATCTCACCTAGATTCTCAAAAAGGGCTACACTATATTGACTCTCACTTGAGCCTATACAAGGGTCAATGACGCTTTGAGAATTTTACACTTTTGAAGGATATCGCCAATTTATTTTGGGGCTCTTTTAGATACATACTAGTGGATTAGACCAAGTTTCAACATAAAACTACCCTCCCATAGCCCAAATCAAAAGATTTCCCTTAATGGAGCTCATTTTGAGACGAAGATGTTGACGACATGATCGCTCCTACTTCATCTACATGTGTATCCGCATGAGTGCATCTCCATTTTGTATCCAGGAGGCACTCCATTTCTAGTCTATTTACATTTTATATTGTACTTCCTTTGTATTTGGGTACCTTGCCATGTGCTTCTACCAGTTGTATTCATTCTCCTTTCAGGAGACTTATCCCACATATGATCTACTTTTGAGAGCCCCTCCCAAATCTATATAAGGAGGGCCTCTCCCCTCATTTGTACTTGGTTAGAAGCTTGAGGAGCCTACTCCATGCTCTTGGCAAGCTCATTTCTAATCCACATGAGTTTACCCCTTTCATGGTCTACTCATTTTGTGTCTCACACTCTTTGTTTTGTGAGAGTACTTTCCTTTTCATTTTGCTTCCACATGCGTACTCTCTACATGGTATTAGAGCTGCAGGCGTCTTACCTTGCATTGTAAAGCAGCGAGATGGAGCCTCGATTTGTACCAAACACAGAAGGCTATACCGCGGGACTCATGAAAGCTTCCTTAAGACAAACAACCATGGCCAGCTCGTGAGGATGTCGAACCAGACCTTCACAGTCCGCAGTTGATGATTTTGCTTCACTCGCTACTTTAAACTCACTTCTGTTACGTAGAGGTTCTCCTAGCAGTACAGGAGAAGCTTTCTTCAAGTATTGCTTCTCTTTTCCATTCTATCAGAGTCTCTCGTCTTCGGGCGTATATATGTGCCATTGAGAAGAATCAAATCTGCTTCTTGCTGCCATTCTACTGTCGACACTATTTCGCCTGAGTTGAGGATGCCGAATTGGAAGGAACATCCCGAGGCTTTCACTTCTACAGGCGTAGATGATAGACAACCACACAAGTATGCAGAGAGGTACTTTCTCTCTTTCTATCTTTCTGCAGAGGACGCGAGTATTTCCCTCTGTGCCTCTCTCTCTCACAACCAAAGAGTGGTTCTGATTAACAGTAAATGCACAGGACTAAGCCTCTCTCTCTCTCTCTCTGGATTAAGCCGCTCGTTCTCTCTAGATTAAGCCACTCTTCATACAGCGTGCTGTGGCAGGTCAACTTCTCCATGGTCTTTCGGATTGCGTCAAAGACCTACTGCACCAATTATGTCACCCCCTCAGTACAGTGTGTAAGAATTTGGTTGGTGAAGGAGGTTGTGATCCGTGCAAAATTTTCCTTTGTGAGCTACTTGGATAGGAACTACTGATGGGTTCTGTTGAGTTTCTGCAAGGCAGTGAGAGGCAAACACAGACACGAACCCGAATGATGAAGTATACGCATGCACGTATGCATCAAATGAGATCAAACAAGGAGATGAAAAATAAATTGTGCGCAATAGTCACAGCGAGCGACGAGGGATGAGATCCTCAAAAATGTTTATAAATGTTACAAAATCTGTAATCTATTGTTAGCGCATCAAAATGCCATATCACATGACAACACGGTGTAGAATCTCCACAAAACGTTACAATAATGAACCACAAAATGAGCACAAGATATCGCCAAGTTCAAGGGTGGGAGGGAGGGAAAGAGTGATAGAAAGGGTGGGAGGGTGGGCAAATGGGCAAAATGAATCCCAAAAGCTTATGGCAAAAGGCCTCTCTCAATTGAGAAAGCACACCACCAAAATGAAGCACCACCACCACCAAAATGACCACCAAACGCACCACCAAGACCTCCACCTAGCGCTCTGATACCATGTAGAGAGTACGCATGCGGAAGCAAAATGAAAAGGAAAGTACTCTCACAAAACAAAGAGTGTGAGACACAAAATGAGTAGACCATGAAATGGGTAAACTCATGTGGATTAGAAATGAGCTTGCCAAGAGCATGGAGTAGGCTCCTCAACCTTCTAACCAAGTACAAATGAGGGGAGAGGCCCTCCTTATATAGATTTGGGAGGGGCTCTCAAAAGTACATCATATGTGGGATAAGTCTCCTGAAAGGAGAATGAATACAACAGGTAGAAGCACATGGCAAGGTACCCAAATACAAAGGAAGTACAATATAAAATGTAAATAGACTAGAAATGGAGTGCCTCCTGGAGTGGATATGGTAATTATCATTGTGTGATCTCTCTAGCTCAAGAGGCTTTGGGGGCATTGTAGGTTTTTAAATCCTTGGAAGTGCACCTTTTATAGCTCTTGATTCTTTTGGTATTCTTCTTGTATTATCTCTCATGCACCGTGAAATGATGGCTACCTTATGGAGTCCCTAAGCCCAAAACTAAAGGGATGATGTCTCTAGCACTCAATGGACAAAGAAATCTCTGGGATTTTTTTGTTTCTGGAAGCATTGATTTCAATGTTCTTTTGCATTATGAATTTGGCCAATTTCCCACTATAGACATTTGATCCCTTAAGTCATAATTAGCTCCCTTTTATGCATTAGGATTGTAGAGAGTACACGTGTAGAAGCAAAATGAAAAGAAGAGTGTACTCAAAAGAAAGAGTGTGAGAATCAAAAGTGAGTAGACCATAAAATGGGAAAACTCACATGGATTAAAATAAGCTTTCCATGAGCATGGAGTAGGCTCCTCAAGCTTCTAATCAAGTTTCAATGGGGGGAGAGGCCCTCCTTATATAGAGTTGGAAGGGGCTCTCCAAAATACATCATATGTTAGAAAATTCCCCTTGAAGGAGAATGAATACACAAGTAGAAGTAAATGGCAAGGTACCCAAATAAGAAAAAGATACAATATAAAATGGAAATGGAAAGCCTCATGGATACAAAATGGAGATACACTCATGCATATAAAAATGGAAATGATGTAGGAAAAATCATGTAATCAACACCCCCTCTGCAAATCTATTTTGGAGTTGCTACATAGGTCCACCAAGCACTGGAGTAGAATGGGAGGTAGGGCCTTCATGAACATGTCCGCGAGGTTCTCCTGAGAGGTACACTGCTCTAGAGTTATCTCCTAAGATATGAGCTTCTCGCAGATGAAATGGTATTGGATCTCGGTGTGCTTTGTTCAAGTGTGAAACACTGGACTCTTGGTGATGACCAAAGCTAAGCGGCTATTTGTGTGGATGCTTGATACCTAGCCTTGGTGGATAACAAAGAAACTATAGGCTACTTCTTACTTGCCCAAGAGATGGGTCCTAAGCCAACCACAAAGATCTATCTAGAGGTAGACCATCGGGAGTCAGGATCACTAGCCCAATCTGAATCTGAATATGTGATGAGTTCAATGCCCCCTTGGAACCAAAGACCATGATGTTGGGTGAGGGCAAGATATCAACGTAGTCTCAGAGGAGCATCCCAATGTGCCTAACGAGGCTTATGTGCGAATTGAATGAGTATCCCAACTACATAGGCATTAATGGGGTAAGGAAATTGTGTCCCTATGGGGTATATCGACATTAATGGTTCTTTTTCATGTGTGTGTGGCTTTGTGTGCGTGTAGGGAGCTCTATAAAAAGATAACATAAATCCCATAAGTCTTTCAAAGTTTTTTCTTTCTCTCCAACCTTTTGTTTTTGTAGGTATAAACATTTCATTATGTAGAACATTCAATTCTACACTTTTTGATATGCGACAAGGAGGGGGAGTATCTCTTATGCAATACATTTCACCAATGGTATTTTGACCATATGGGATGGACAAAGGGGGCTTATCCTGTCCGACCTTGGTCAATGGTCCTTTCTTCAATGTGGTATAGCTAATGACAAGAGTGCACAACTAACCCAAATTCAAAAAGTTTTCCCGTTAAATTTGACCAAGGGGAGCCTAGTGAAGCTTCGTGTTATAAGGCCCCACTTAGGACTATTATTTAATCTTGATAAGGTAAATCAACCTTTGTGCAACTTCAAAAATAAATCTAGGAAAAGCAACCTCTACACTAGTTATTTTCAATTAACACATCGCTTTGAAATGGGAGCTCTTTAGGACAAGGTCTTTTCATGCTTCTTGACATTCTACTAAAGGTAAATGACACATTTTGTTCCTTAATATAAAAAATTGTTTCAGGGGACAAGGTGGTCATACATATTAAGAATGTTGTTATTTATAGGGTTCTGATTATGGCACTACTACAAATGACATTTAACTATCAATGGCTCATTCAAGATCAAAATAGCAAATTTAGGAGGTGCATTCTTTATGTGCTTATACCAAGTGTAGCTTCCTAAAGATATCCACTTTTGTTAAATAATCTTAAGGAGGGAACCAATGGGTTGTTTGATTGGGCTTTAGATATGCCAGATGAGAGGGCCTAAATAAGACAAAGAAGCTACAACAAAACTAAGTGGTGGGGTGCAGGATAATTCTCACATCTTTGAGTGGTTGTTTACCCATGTGAAATATAGACCAAGGAGTGAAATTTATTTGGGATCTAAACAAGTTCCCTCAGTGAGGAGTTCATACAAATCATATGTACAATATGTTGTTGCAGAAGGCATTGAACTGGTTTCCTATTATACCTTTGGGGATGTGTTGAATGACTTCTAAGATCAATAAGCCACTGAGACATAATCACTAGGTAGAGGATGTAGGGAACAGTGGTTGTAGGTGTTAGCTTTCAGAAGGGGGAGCTAGTTGGAAGAGATAAAATATCCGAGGTGGTCAATTATCTTATGGAGATGGAATCCTAGGAGGGATTAAAAGAGGAGAAGGAGGAAAGGTTAGGATGTGAGGCCCATGATGCAGAAAAGGAAGAACTCACAAACGAAATGTCAATTATGTTGAATGTGGAGAGTATAGAAAAGTTGAACAATTTAAGAGAGTATATGAATCTAAGAATATAGCAAGAGTAAATGGTGTTGATATTTTTATTACATCAATTTTTTGGAGTTCTCATTCTTTAGAAAAATTTGAGGAGTCGTGTCGTCCAATGGGAACAACAAGTATGGTCAAAATGGATCAAAAGGATATTTCGTAGGAGTTTACATAAGGGGAATTTTTTGGTTGAGGGCCCTTCCAAGAGATTTTTAGAAAGAGAGGTGTTGTCAAATGCTATCTAAAGGAGAAGATAGGGGACCTTGCTGACGACGAGGAGTAGAAAACACTAGAGTTTTTTGATAGACATCCCATATTAAGAGATGCATCAATTGTGTTGCAAGAGGACTGGTTCAAGGATCACATAGTAGAGGAAGCAAGAAATATACTATTTCCCACATAAAGTCAAGGAAACCTTAAACCAACTATACACCTTCTTGGAGAAAGATAATGCCTATATCTGCCTTGATCTTCTCCGAAGGCTAGTTCATTCCATCACTATGGAAGGTATAGTCTACCTTCTAACACTTCCTATTGAGGATAGCCTTCACGGGTTGAAGAGGTCTCTTGCACTCTATGGAAGCTAATAGAGGCCCTCAATGATGGGGCTAAGGAAATTGTGGAGACTAGTTACATGCTTTTTAGGAAAGTTACACCATAGAATTCAAGGATTAGGCCCTATTTCTTGTCTTCAAAGAGATTGCAAGGCAGTTATTCAAAGCCTGATAGACAAATATATTCTTCCAAACAATTTAGGCCTTTGCAAAATTGATAGGGCTTCTTATCATATAGGAATTTATATGTGTTTTGTAGGTACTACATACATCCCCCATACATGGGAAGCATACAATGCTAGTTAGTTTTGATCTCACGTTATGCACAAGTGGGGTGATGAGGTACCAAAGAAAAAACTTAAAAGAAATTGTTTCTAAAATTCAGCATGATTAAGAGCTTTAAATTTTTAATATTTCTTCTTCCTTCATTCTCCAAACTAAATATTACTCTCTTGATTTTCATGCCTTTGACAAGGTAGGTACTTGGATTGATGATTTGGTGTTGTCAATCAACCAATGTGATGTCAATAGGTGACTCCCTTGAACCCTATAGGTCTATGATGAACATCTTTGAGACCATTTTTGGGGATCTATGCCTATCCCCATGAAGGAGAATCCTATTTGAGTTGTTTGGAAGGTAGATCAATCCTTGAGGTGCTTGGAGATTAATGGATTGAACAAGAAACCTAATCTCATAAGGCAAATTGTCAACTTCATTCATAAAAAAAGTGCATTTTTAGTGTTATTTCAACTTAAGGAAACTTGAGAAGTGAAGGAAAGAAAGTTTTCAAGGAGCTATAGAGATTCAAGAAATAAAAGACGGCTTTAGAGTGCTTCAAATTGCAAAATCTTATGTATTGTAAGATTATTTTATGTTCTTTGTGTTGGAATTGGTGAGCCTAAATTAGGATTTTCAAAAAAGCATCATGTTATCTACCACCTCTCAAGAACTTCAATTCATCAACAAAATATCTAGCGATTCAAATGATCATTTGAAATATAAGTGAATGAATGGAACTTACTTTGGACACTTAAAACTCTAACAACAAAAAGAGGCACTAAAAACTCAAACAAGTGTGTAACTAACAAAAAACAAAGCTCCAACCTAAGTGAAACTTGATCTATGCACTTAAGATTTGATATAACACAATGGAAAAATGCTATATCCTGAATTCAACTCTCTTTGGAGGAGAATGTGACTCATTTACCTATTAGAGCACTCACTTTTAATTATTCTAGTGAGTTGGAAAGTAATGTAGAAGTCAATCCTCAAGCAACATGGAAGGATAGCATTTGAGTGAAGATTTCACGTTAAGAACTGAGAGTAAGTATCGAAGTGCTCTTGAATTCATTTATACCAATGCTCATGGATTGGTATTCTACTTGGATGAACTAAATTGCAATGTAATAAGATTGTGTTCTTTCAAAGGATCCACTCAATAAAAGAATGTGTTTATAAAGTTTGTAGAAGTTCACTATCTTGGAGAACAAGCAAAAATCTATATGATGCATGGAAACCCCAATCATACCAATGATATGGGAGAGTTAGAGATGTGAATACTTGGAGAAGCTTAAGTAGTAGAAATTTGTGCTTCAAAATGTTGAAGTTTTGAATAGCTAACCAACACAAGACCTTCCCTTTAACTCTTGAAGATTCTAATACACTTTATGAGCTTCAACTCAATGCAATAAAACATCCCATATGCTTTCTATCATCAATGATAAAAGATTAATACAAAACAAATAGGTTCGCACATAGACTAGACCAAAAAAGGTGCTATTTATAAATGAATCATGCAACTTGTAATGATCAATTCTCCCAACCTGATTATAACTGACTAATAACCTTTTAGAGGAAGGTGGCTTATAGGATTAGTTGCTAATTTGCACAAGGTTTAGATTTATCATCAAGCTATGTGCTAATTACAAGCTTAACACTCATAGGTGGTGATCCCCACTTTTCAGGGATGTGCAGAGATAGATCGTGAGACCATAAAAGAGTCGTTTCTCACAATCTACTCAACCAAATGATGTAAAAACTTGTATACATAAATTAGACACTGGAAATTCTCCAATGAGTCCTTATTTCTAAAGATTAAAGCTCTGATGAGTGAGATCGGTCCTCTACAAGTTGATAGATCTTGGAGATGATGATGGAGAAAAATGGAAGATGAGCAAATTGAAGATCAAAAGTTTTTGTATATTGATCTGACATATTGTCCAAGTGTTAGCGAGTCTTTATATATACTCTTTGGAGATTCCAAGACTCTTTTACAATGAGTTGAAATTCAAATTAGCTCACGGGCTTGGTTGTTCTGATTGAATATCACTTTTCCTATCATCTAAAATAGGAAAGGACCAATTTTCCTATAATCTAAAATAGGAAAGGACCAAGCTAAACTTGATTTGCTAGTTGATTGAGTACCAAACTAAAAAAATCATGGTATTTGAGTTTCATATGTTTATTCTTTATCAAGAATAAAATTCAAGGTTCCATAAATACTATATGGCTACAAGAAATGAAAATCATGCCAAATACCATAACTCTATGGTTTTCTTCAAACAATGTCTTGATCTAGAACAAACTTCCTTCAAGCATGGTGCAAGCTTGAATTTGTTCTAACAGCTCCCCCTCAAGCTAAAGCATGCTTGAGTCTTCATTCCTTGATGATCTGAATACCTTCTATTGACTTGAACATGGAAAGTTTCACTCCATCAAGAGCTTTAGTGATCATGTCTGCTACTTGCTTTTGAATTGGTACAAAAGAGACATCAATCTCCTTGGCCAAGAGCTTCTCCCTAACGAATTGATAATGAACCTCTATATGATTGGTTCTTGCAAGGTAAATAAGATTTGTTTCTAGGTGCATAGATCTTATATTATCTCCAAATATGTGAGGTAAGGAACTCATAAGTCCCAAATCTACGTACAATTCCTTTAGCCATATAGCTTCTTGAGTTGTTATGGTCAATCCTCCATATTTTGCTTTAGTTGAGGATAGTGCAATTATAGGTTGCTTCTTGGAACTTCATGATACAAGCTTAGAATTTGCAAATGCTAGAAAACCTGAAGTTCTTCTCCTATCATATTTGCATCCTACCCAACCTACATCTGAGTACAACTTAAGATCCAAATATGATTTTTTGTTTATTTTTAAATAAAGGAAGTTCAGCCTTAGCCTACTCTCCCGTACTTGAATTAATTAAAAGAAAAGTACAAGAGAAGGGGACTAGTGCCCACGGGATCCCCCGAATCCCACAGAGCAGGGGTATCTTTTACAAAGTTTAGATGGCATTACAAAGAAGGTTAATCACCCTCTCATCGCCCTGATGAGGGACCCACATGGGTCTAAGCTTGTTGTTGATCAAAAGGAGCACTTGATGATGCCTGAAGGGGGGGATTTCTTATAGTTAGTGATCCTTTTGCCAAGGAGGAACAATGATTTCTCAATCGACCTCTCTTTGGGGAAGTCACGAAAGTTAAAAGCACATCCTTCCCACCAGATCTTCCATAGGACCTCCCCTCTGATGGCATTCCAGAGAGTCTCGGAGCAGCCGATCGCTTCTCCTAGTAGAGCTTGCTTCCAACTAATATGTTTTTGAACTCTAATTTTCTTTCTGACAATCTGCCAGAGCCTCTTGGAGTTGGGACAATTAAAGAAGATGTGAAATAAATCTTCGATGGACCGGTAGCAGCGTTTGCACCAGGGAGGTATCCCACAAATTTTTTGCTAGCCTTAAGGTTGGTCCAGATTCCACGATGAAGAATTTTCCATAAGAGGACAGACTTTTTGATTTCTATGAGGGGGTGCCAGATAGCCATGAACTTCATGTCCCACCAAAGTCGCATCCACGACAGGCACCACTTCTTGTTGAGGTTAACCTGATAATCAATGGTTTCTTTGATGTTCAGGACTTTTGATAGGCAACTACCATTGTGCCATCTAAGACCAAGCGACCTCGGCATGTCATACCCCATGAGAAGGCGAACTTTAGAGCAGTCCCAAGCGAGACATCTGCTTTGGAAAGTGTTCCATTCTTCATAGAAAATGTTGATGCTAGGGTCAATATCCACAAAGTTGATCCACTGGTTGGTGTTTTGCTTCCACAAATGTTTCCATTTTTTGAAGCCTTTGTTCCATAGCCTCTTGGCATTTCAAACGTTCCAATATTCCACGATCCGGATGCCATGGATTGGGAACCAGATAGAGTCGTTTTGTTTGATACCAGCTGCCCACTTCCAATCTTCACTTATTCTTGTGAATCTTTTGACTTTATTCCAACTCTTCCATAGGGAGCACACAAGATTCAAGCCTTTCGAGAAGACCGGTATCGGGAAAAACAAAAGGGTCAAAATGTCGAGATTCTCCCAATTCGCGAATCCCATGAGAGCCAACTCGTTCTTTTTCTGAAGATCAACTTGGCCCATGAGGCCTCCCCATTGCACCATGCCTTAATCAACCAATTTTCTGCTAGTTTGTTAGCCATGCACCCAATGTCCAGAATGCCAAGGCCCCCACTATCCCTTTGGCTGGTGCAAATGGACCACTTGATTTTAGGCACCCCCTCCTATTGTGGTTGACCGTCCAAAGGAATTTTCTACAAATACTTTCCAGTTTGGAAAGATCTTGCTTTCAGTCTCCAACAAGAAAGGAAGTAGATGGTTCCATGATATGAGGAATGTGTTGATAACCATTGCGTGACCAGCGAGATTGATTTGCATACCTCTCCAATAGTTTAGCTTGTTTTCGAGTCTCGCCAACACCGAGTTCCACCGCTGCTCCATCGAGATACCAAACTCCAAAGGAATCCCAAGAAGATGGAAAATTTGGCCTTGCGGAATGATTTGAGAGCCATGATCAATGAGAAGGTGAGGCTAGATCCCGACAATAGCTCTGAAAGCGGTCTTAGAGTGGTTGATTTTGGATCCAGAGGCTTCGTAGAAAGTATTCAGGCACCTCCAAAACGTCTCTAGGCTAGTACTATCGTTGTGAACAAACACGTGCATATCATCGACAAAAAGTCTCATGGTAATCTGGTCGTGGTCATGAGGCAATCGGAGTCCTTTGATATTACTTGCTTCCACCTATTGTTCCACCAGTCGGCTAAGCCCTTCTGTGGCAATGGGAAAGAGAAGGGGAGCCAAAGGGCACCCTTGTCTAATCGATCTTCTAAGTTTGATCACCTTCGAAAGTTTGCCATTAACATTAATTTGAGTAGATGCATTTCCTAGAAGGGTCGATATCATCTTGGTAAATTTCTGGCTAGATCCGAGATCTTTAAGAGACTATATAATAAAGTCCCATTCCAGCCTGTCGTAGGCTTTATCAAAGTCAATCTTGAGGAAGACCACATCTTTTCTCATTTGCAATTCGAGACCTTCCCAAATATCTATAATGGTTTCCAAAATTGACGTGGCTTTGATGAAACCTTTTTAGTCCTTGCTTAACCACGCTCTCATATGGTTGGAAATTATATTGGCTATGACTTTAACAATGATCGTATATCCCATTTGGAACATTGTAGTAGGGCGCCAGTTCTCAATTCTGTTCTTTTTCCGTTTTTGTGTATAAACTTGATAATGCCATTGTTGAGACAATTCAGAAGTGCACCAAAATCAAGTGCCTCTTGCCAGACTAGACGAAGAGGGGTGGCGACCACCAACTTGAAGGACTTAAAGAACTCATTGGTGAGCCCATCTGGCCCCGTGCTTTTACCACGAGGGAGGGCATCAATGGCTTCAATGATTTCTGTTTTCGAGATAGGGGCATCAAGCATGGAACGAAGGTTGAGTGGGATCCTATGAGAGGATACTCTAGATATGGCTGCCATCCAGTCCTGTCTATGGTGGGAGAGGGTGTCGAGATCCCTAGGAGTTTCGTAAAGTGCCCTTCAATGATCCCGAAGTTATCTTCTTCTGTATTGCATACATTGCCATTTGAGTCTAGCAATAGGGGGATCGATTCTCTGTTTTGTTTCCTTTTAAGGATGTGGCACATCTCTTTGGTGGGTTTGTCAGATTTGCCAGCCCACCACTCCTTAAAAAAAATTTGCAAATTTTTCCTTTGTATTTCTTCCTTGTATCTCAGCAGCGCTCTGCTTTTTTGTAGACCATTCTGGGATTGAGCTTTTCCTTTGTTCACTTCCTCCTCAAGTCTCCAAAGTCTATGATATAGAGCTTCTCTACATGCCCATCGAACACTCTTGAGCATCTTCTTGGTTCTAATCATGATCTATCGTGAATTATTGTCCCCACTTCTCTAGCACTTGGTTGGGGATGAGCCGAAGGTGAACACCTCCTTCCACACTTCAGCAATTTCTTGAAGGACATAGGGGAGAGAGAAGGAGGTCATGTAGGCATGGAACCAAGGAGCCTTGCGGATTTTGGTGAAAGGTTGGAAAGCGATAACGATCATGTAGTGATCAGAGATGGCAAGGTCAGTGCATTGCAAGAAGGAAGGGCAACCCCACTGATGAATAATGTTCTGAGCAATGTAGCATCTATCCAGTCTAGCTTTACTCAAGTCCTCGCCTGCTTGGAGATTTGACCACGAAAAGCCATTCAAATATTTGAATTCAACCAAATCCAAGTGCAGTTTGGTTTTGCCCCATGTTTCTTTCTCCCGACTGACAATGATCTAGCCCTTGCCGTTCCATCTCTCCACAGGGTCCACCATATTGAAGTCACCACAAATTAGCACGTTGTGGGGGAGCAAGTCCAAGGAGGCCCAAGTGTTCAGTCTCTCCATCTCCCTGTTAGGGGCATACATAGAAACTAAAGTAAAACAAAAGGGGGCACCAAAGGAAATGGCAATCCATCGATGGCTCTCATCTTCAATGGAGTTCTCAAGCTTTTCAAACCAGAATTAATTAATACCGATTACCATCCCACTGGACCCCCTTGAGTGCAATATTGAAATCCAAAGATGGGTCGAGGAGACATGTCTAAGATGTTTATGGAGGTCTGCTCCATCAATTTTAGTCTCTTGAATACAGATAAATTTTAGGTTTAGGCTAATGTTGTGAAGCCATTGACCAATGATGGTCGCTCTTGAGGGGTCGGTTAACCCTCTAGCGTTTAACAAGATGATGATCATTGTCGTAAGTTACCCTCTTTGTGAGAGGGGGCATTGTCCTTTCTCTTCTTGGATTCATCTTTCTTTTTCATTGGGAGGGGGTCTCGACTTAGAAATTTGTTCTTGTGGGGGCTTTTCCAAGGTAGCTCAATAGGTTGTTTCCCCTTGTGGGATGTCTCCTGTTGGAAAGAACTGGAAACCGTTTCTGGAATAGTTGATCCAATTATGGAACTTTCATTATCCATGTTATCTTCGTTACTAGTGGTAAAGCCGTCTTCGTTGTTTGTAGTGAAACCTTCCTAGTAGGTTTCTTTATTTTCAGGGATCTCTAGGGCTTTGTCGTTGGTGTCCACCTCAAACAGGTTCCTACTTGGGTAGTCAAGCTCATTGATCTCCTCTTCCAAATTGCAAAACAGGTTGTTTGAGGGGGTATCTGGCATATGGTTTCGCTCAGATGTCGCCCTAGGGCTTCTTTTCCTTCTTCTTCTGACTTCTAAGAACCTGTATGCATCCGCTTCTAGGTTAAGGGGGCTCTTAACTTCCTCTTCATTCACCGGGTGATTCCATGTCCCTTTGTTGTCATGAGCATTTCTGGAAGCTTCTTGTTTTTGCTTGCTTTTTTGTCTCAATGGGCACTCTTTAATCTTGTGACCTTGTTGGCCACAACGAAAGCACGCGTTATGTAAGTTTTTGTAATTAATGTTTTGTTCCCAGACATCCCCTTTGCCCAAGTCCACCTTGATCTTCGATGGAAGCGGCGTACTGAGTTCAGCTTCGACACAAATTTGAGGGTGCCACTAAGCGTTGAACGAATGTCTCGCACCTTCATAAATGAGACCACCAACATCCTCCCATGACACCAACGGATTGCCGATAGGTGAAACAATGTCCCACATGAAGTTGTACAAGAAGTATGGTAGGTTAGTGAGCTCGACCCAGAGGGGGTATCGGAGAGATTTCGATTTGTCGGGAATAAAATCGGGGGACCATCTAAAACAAGCACAGGGTGGCCCACCCGAGCCGCCAAGTCCCGACATTGAGGGCTCGAAATGCCATATCTTCATTCTCAAAGACTAGCAGCATATGACTAGCCGGTAAGAAGTGACACTTACAAACAATCAACCCTCGAGGGAACCACTCGTTGTGAAGCCACTGGTGCATGGTATCGAGCGCGGGCCTAGGGCCAAACACTTGTCCAACGAGACAAACTTTCTTGAGCTCTTCTTGCATTGACAGAATTGTGGATCTACTGAGGGAGACCAAGGGAGGCTCAACACCCTCGGAGGCCCTAAGGACGACACAAGAAGCCCCCTCCAAAGAGGGGGCTAAGTTACTGATCTCCCCTAGGGCCGAGGCCAGGTTGCTTCTCACAAGGGAGGAGGCCGCCAGAGCCATGAGAAGGACCCCAACTTGCGCCACGAGAGATAATTTCGGTTCGACCACCAGCCTTCTTGAAGTTTCTCTTTTCTTCTTATCTCTTTTCTTTTTTTTCTTGAATTTTTTTGTTCTTTTTCTTTTTTTTTTCTATTTTTTTCTTAATTTACCTCTCTCTTTCTCTTTTTCTTTTTCTAAGTTTAGGTACGAGATTTGTCCAAATTGAAATTCGAATTGAAAAGGACATGCACCATACGAACCAAGTCTATCTGTTACCAAAAATTTCTCTGATTAGAACCAATAACATCTTCTCAAGGATTCTTTAGCCACAAGCCTATAGGGCATTTGAACACGAGATCACTTTTAGAATTCACATAAGCTTCCGTTCTATGCTATATCTGAAAAGAGCCGACTGTGATTTGAGTTCACATCTGCTATATGTGAGAAGAGCCGACTGTGATTTGAGTTCATATCTTCTTCTTGACGCCCAATTAAGCAACGTGGCAGTCGCGCAAGAGAAATGCGGCTAAAGCACGTTAATGCTTGAAGTGAAGCTTCCGAGGACTTCCCCACGAGTGGCACCTCAATCTGATGATGGACATACCATTTGCACGATTGACACTTTTATCGCACGATGGATGCTCCTGTTTCTTGCACGATGGACACACCAGTCTATCGCACGAAGGACATTGACGATGGACACTCCTTGACCACTGTAGTCAATTGCAAGAGGAAACTCCCGAGAATTGATTTTGAACTCCCTATCTCCAGTTTATCGCACGATGGCCACTCTAGTTTGACGCAAGATGGACAGTGGACACTCCAGTCTATCGCACGATGGACACTCCTTGACCACTTAAGTCAATCGCACGATGGAAACTCCCGAGAATTTCATGGGCTCTACCTTCTTTTCCTGCATATGCTATGTTGGTTATGGCTTCAGAATCCAAAAGTGAGGCGACACAGAGATTGTTCATCCATTGTGGCTTCTCATCCTCCTTACCATTTGCATGATTGACACTTTTATCGCACGATGGATGCTCCTATTTCTCGCACGATGGACACACCAGTTTATATGGATAGAATATATCTTCATTAATATTGCCTTTGAGATACTTGAATACTCTCTTAGCTACATCCATATGTGGTCTTCTTAGAGAGTGCATGAATTGACTCAACACTCATGCACTATATGAGGTGGTTGCCCTTGTATGTGTAGCATAGATTAAGCTACCTACCAAACTTTTGTACTCCTTTATGTCTTCAATTTATTCACCTTCATGAACACTAAGCTTGTGATTCATTTTCAAAGGTGTACCTATTGGTTTAGCATTCTCCATCTTGAATTTCAAGAGTAGTTCCAGAATGTACCTCCTTTGATTACATCCCTTGATCAATGTATATGATCTGCATACCTAAGAAAAATGTGAGCTCTCCAAGGTCATCTTTCGTGAATTTTTCTTGCATATGTTTTTTTATCTTTTCTATTTCATTCAAGTCATCACATGTCATAATTATGTCATCCACATCAACACATAAATAGATAACTTCATTATGAACCTTCTTGATTAACAAGTAATGATCTCCATTGCTTGATTTGAAACCTTGATCTTGTATATAGGTTACCTATCTAAAGTTCCAAGCTTTGGGATCTTGTTTTAATCCATACGATGCCTATTTGAGGTTGCATACATAAGTAGGATAAATATGGTTTTCAAACCCTGATTGTCTTGAAATGTATACCTCTTCATTGATCCACCCATTTAGAGAAAGCTTTCCTCACATCAAGTTGAATTAGCTTCTAATTTCTTGCAGCTGCTACACTAAGCAATGTCCTAATGGTGGTCATCTTGGCAACTGGTGAAAAACTTTCCACATAATATATGCCCTGAATTTGAGCACATCATTTAGCAACCAAACTGGCCTTGTACTTGCAAATTGATCCATCTTAATTCATTTTCAATTTATAGACCCATCTACAACCTATTACCTTCTTATTAGTTTGTGTTGGAACCAACTCCCATGTGTCCATTTCCTTTAGAGCTTCTATCTCCTCCTTCATGGCTTTCTCCCAATTAGGGTTACCCTTAGCTTCGTCATATGTAGAAGGTTCCTCTGAAACTAAGTCTTTGGAAAAATAAATACAATGTTTTGTTACAAACATAGAGTCATATCCATACCTTTGAGGTTGTTTTGTCTCGCTTGTTAATCTTCTAAGAGTTTGTTGGAAGCATTCTCCACATTCTTGCATCTTAGCCTTTCCTCTTAATTTCAAAAGCTTATAGTATCTCTCTTTCTCATCTTGATCATCATCAAATTCACTTCTAGAGTCCTTCACCTGTATATCATGCTTGCCACCTAATGGATGAAACTTTGAATCAAGATCATAGGGTAATTTTACCTTGTGTTTATCCTCTTTATACCTTAATTTATGTTCTTCAAATACAACATCCCTGCTTATGGTAAATTTCTTTGTGGATGGATTATAGAATTTTTATCTCATTTGAGTTGAATCATAGCCAATAAATATAGCCTTTGTTGCCATTTCATCCAATTTTCCTCTAATTTGTGAGGCTACATCTACATATGCTAAGCAACCAAAACCTTTGCAATGACCTAGACTTGGTTTTCTACCATTCCAATCTTCATGAGGAGTCATACCTTGAAGAGATTTGGATTGAAGGCTATTCACAAGATACGTAATAGTAGATATAGCTTCTTCCCATAGATAATGTGGTAGCTTCTTCCCTTCAAGCATAGTTCTTGCTTATCCAACTAGGATCTTGTTTCTCCTCCTTGCGATACCATTCAATTGTGGACAATATCTGGTAATAACTTTTTAATGCCGTTATCCTACAAATATTCATCAAACTCTTTGGAGAAGTATTCTCCCCCACCAAAATATCTAAGTTTCTTCAATGATCTACCTATATGATTTTCCACATGTGTGAGGTACTTGTTGAAGCATTCAAACACTTCACTCTTATTTTTTATAAAGTAAAAAATTTTCCATCTAGTGTGATCATCAACAAAAGATACATAATATCCTTAGCCTGCTAATGAAGGTTCTTGGCTTAGTCCCTACACATTAGTGTGTACAAGGTCCAAAGTTTTCTGTGGATGTATCCCTTTTGGTTAAAGGGTTGTCTTTGTGACTTCTCAATTTGACAAGCATCACACATGCTGATCACGTGTTGCTTTTATATGTTTGGCATCAGAAAAAACAATGGCTTCCTTTACAACAGCCTATGATCTTGTCATGGATGTGTAGACACCGAACTTCAACATATTCATTGGATATCTCTTCAATCAAGAGGCCAAAAACAACTTGAAGGAAGGTAAATCTCATCAAGGACAAGAGAGCTAGCTTTCTTTGATCTATAAGAACAACCACACCACTCAAAATTATTGGTTCCATGGAAGGACTCAAAAAGCAAGTGGTAGAGGTGGATTTGGAAGCACAAGAGGCATAGGTGGACAAAATTACAACAATAACAATAGGAAATACAACAAAAGGGATGTCAACAACTACTTAAAGTATCAATCACATGAAGATACATTACTCCCATTTAATCTGAGTCACAACAAAAGTAATGAACATGAACATCTATTCTACATAGATTCTGGTTGTTCAAATCATGTTGCAGGCAATGTTTCTCTTCTATCGGACTTGGACAAACCTAAGCATAAGCATGAGCAAGGAATGATATCCAGCACAATGGGGAAACGATTGGCACTCGAGCAAGACAAACATTTAGATTAGGTTTCTCTATATGCCCACTATCAGTTAAAACATAATAGGTGTAGGCCAAATAGTTGAAAAAGGCTTGCAAGTTAGGTTTAACCAACATGGATATTATGTGAAAGATCCATGTCAAGGCATCAAGAAGATAGGCAGAGGTGAGAAGCATGGTAGACTCTTTACTTTTGAAGTAGGGGAAACCAAAAATATAGCTCTATTCAACTTTGGATCTCAAACCCTAAGTGAGCTTGAAGTGTGGCATAAGATATTTGCTCATGTGAATGAAAGAACCTTAAACGATATGTGCAGGGATCAAAGTGGAACTCTTGAGTAGATGAAGCCACTCTCGAGCTGCTTGGGTATGGGTCATGTACACACACACTCAATGCTAGGTAGAATCCTAGCAAGGCTCAGATATTGAAGAAAATTAGAAAAGAAGATGAATTATTACTTCCAAAAGATGCCTTGCATGGAGCATGCAAAGTTCCCACCATCTGTGCCAAATCATAGAAGAGAGACCCTAGACTATTCATAAGACTAGGATTACTTACACCTCCCATGATGCCTTCTACTTAAGGGGGTTTGTCCTTAAATAAGTATACCTTGTAACATGCCTCCATAGAGAGACACTTCACATTTCCCATCTCCTCAAGAGGGTATAAGAAGAATTCATATTACAAGAAGGGTTCAGAAGAATAACACTACTCAAAATTGCATTAACTATATCACACAAAAATAGAAGGTATACTTTAGTTGATGATGAGACACATAATCTCAATAGCCACTCACTAGTTCACCTATTGCCACTTGGCCACCCTTGAGATTGCTCACTTGCTCTTACTAATAGGGATCTCTTTTTATAGATAGCACAAGTACTTAACAACCAACTAGCGGACTCCAAGGGCTTGACAACTATCAACACACTCACAACCACATTAGGGTGAAAAACGGCCAAAAAAGGGCCGTGTAAGGATTTCAATTAGTTGTGCTTAGTCTGGATTAAAGTTGTCAAATCATTTTTAAAAATTCAATGTAAGCGCATTTAAAACGTATCTTATGCAAATTTTGAAGAGAGAGAAACTCGTGTGATAATCATGAAAAGTATGTGTGATATCTTACACCTTGAAGTTTGTGCTCATCGGGCGTTCATGAAAAATTTGAATTTTCCTCTTGTTCACAGACCTATATAATGTGTGCTTATGACGTTTTGCACTTTTTTACTCTACTTTCCATTGTAGGCATATTTCTCTCTTTCATGTCATTTTAGACACTTTTGCGTCACTCTTCATATCAGACCATGGAGAACCTCAACCCAAACACTATCAGTGAGCATTCAACCAGCCGAAATCATTGTGATAAGTTCCATATCAACATTGCAGTTAGTCATGAGTATGCAACGACAAGAAAGGTATTCCGAAGGACTTATATAATGTGTGCTTATGACGTTTAGCACTTTTTTACTCTACTTTGCATTGTAGGCATGTTTCTCTCTTTTATGTCATTTTAGACACTTTCGTGTCACTCTTCAAAGCAGACCATGGAGAACCTCAACCCAAACACTATCACTCAGCTTTCAATTAGACAAAATCATTGCGGTTAGTCATGAGTATGCAACGACAAGAACGGTATTTCGAATGGCTTTTCAACCTTCTGAAGTGGATGGATTGCGGAAAGAAGGCAAAAAACATATCGATATATGGCCAGATGGATCTATTTATCCAATTGATCCACAAACTCGAAGGTATCCCCTTTCTCATAATCTTCATGATCTAATTAGATTTGTAGGAGACGGTGAGGATGGTTTACGAGGCTATCATTCAAGGCTCTGAGAGATTTCAAGAAATTATGTACATTACATAAGAAAATGTGAATCTCTACTTTCAGAAATGGGATTTCATGGTGGCGATGTTCATCTAAGAGAAGATCCAAATCTTTCACAAAATATAGGAAATGTACTATAGGATGTCTCAATGGGGGGTGGAAAAGCAAGGAGATTCTTCAACAACCATGATGACAAACAATTAAATGCCATGTGGAATTGCTAGAAAACATTTTGTGAGTTCACTACTAATGTAAAAAGCAAATGAGAAATAGCAAAAAAGAGAATGGAGGTGTGGGTCAAACTAGATAATTTTTTAAAAGATCATGAGGCGGCAGGTAACATGAAATAGCTATGTGATAGATTTCAAAAAGGTGACCACAGAGCTTATAGAAACCATCATACATGCATGGAGTGCCAAAGACATAACAAACTACTTGGTGAGTTTCAAAGATAATTTACTCAATTTATTTTTCTTTAATTGAAATAAACATTTGATGAAACTCTTTTGTTATTCTAGCTTTGTGCATGGTGCATTCTTTGAAAAAAAGGAAAGACTTGCCAAATGGAACACCCAAGGCATGGAGAAATCTCATTATCAAGCAAGGACAAGCTTCTTTAGGTGCACAAGGAAAGGAGGAGGAGTAACAAAAAGTAATGCCTCCAAAGAGATTTTTGATTGGTTCTTTAGAAGACAATTACAAAGGAGCTCATGCCAAATATTGTCATCAAAAGAATAGGACTATCACCAGACAAAAACATCATGGATCAATATCACAAAATGAAAAAGATTACATTCCAAAGGAAGCCTTAATATTTGCAATGTCTTTTATTTCTTTGAGAAATAAAGATGTCTATGTATGTACATTTCATGATGTAATAAGCTTTGAAAAGAAATATGTCTATGTATGTACATCTTTTTTTAGTCTTCTAAATATTATCATCAAATAAATAGGACTTTCACTAGAGAAAAATAGATCAATAAGGATTAATATTAGGACATGGATCAATTACACAAAAAAAAGATTACATCCTTCATATTTGCAATGTCTTATATCCCTTTGGGCAATAAATATGTGTATCTATGTACATTTCATGAGTAATAAGATTTGAAAAGAAATATATTTAATCCTTCTTGAGTCTTTTGAATGAGCTTGGATCTGGCAAATCTCCTCTATATCTGAGGTACTCTTTTCTCCTGTAGCCAACAATATGGCACCCCTGCAGCCATTCCATAGCTAGAGTAACAAAGGAAGTAGCATGTCCTTGAAGCATTGAATCTTGGGGCATATCCAAAAATTCTAAATGCAGTTGTTCTTTCAAGTAGCAAAACTTTGTATGTATTAAAGGGTATTGAAGTAAAACCCATGTATCTTGAAAGAGTCCTCAAGGAGAATAGTGCAAAACCTGGCTCTTCACTATAGTGCTTATGAATAACACAAAATAATTCTGGATTCAATTTTGGAAGATAATGGATCACTGAATGAATATCCACCTTTGTCTTTCCTTTCTCCTCTATGGTTTTCCTTGTTCCCTTTCCCCTGCCAACATAGTCGCCTTCATCCAAAATAGATAACTGTGGAAAAAATAAAAAAATCTAGGTTAGAAAAGTCCAAGGAAACTTTTAAAGTCATAGAAATAAGTGGAAACACAAGCAGAAACAAAGCATGAGACATGACCGATTCAAGCGATTATGGTCACCAGAAAATATCGAATGGGCCGAATCGCTTGCATCGGTCATGTTCGATTTCTCATCCTAAACTTTATAGAAACATATAATTAATGTTGAAAATAGCATTTATACACACATTAAGTTGTTTTATATGGAGCATTCATTCATATAGTAGACACGACCAATCCAAGCGATTAGGACCATCAAAGAAGCACGGATGGCCCTAATTGTTTGAATTGGTCGTGTCCAAAGGAGGTCATCTTGAACCTTAGATTGCATGTGAACTTTTATATCTTATTATTGGTTAAGAATTTGGAGAAAATTATGCTACCATTAAGTCCAAAACGTGCCAAAACCCTAAGATTGACTGTATATTTGCATGATTTTGATACCCAGAGGTCTTGATAAGCCTTTTTGTACTGATTTCTAGACACGACCGAAGCAAGCGATTAGGCCCATCCAACATTGTTGGATGGGCCTAATCGCTTGCATCGGTTGTGTCCTAGATTCATGTATAAATAAGCTTATCAAGACCTCTCGTTATCAAAATCATGCAAATAGGCAGTCAATCTTAGGGTTTTGGCACATTCCAGATGCAATGGTAGTACTACTTTCTTGAAATTTTGAGCAAATAGTAAGATAGAGAAGTTCACATGGAATATGAGGTTTAAGATGATTTCCTTTTTGTCTAAGACATCAAGGATCTTGCATAGGGAGAAAAAAAAAATCTTAAATAATGCAATGAAAATAGGGCATGACTGAAAATCAAGAGAAATGGAGGCTAATTTTCCCATTTCTTTGGTAAATATCTGTGAATGATGAGATTGCATAAGAAAAGAACCCAAGTATATAAATGAATATAGGACATGACCAATGCTCTATCTCTTCACCATGAACATATTCTTCCTCCTTTTCATTTCACATGTGATCAAGCCATATTAAGCAGGCAATATTCAACGGGAGCAAAGAGCAATCCCTTTCATGCTCGGGGCATAAATCTAGCTTTTCTGGCAAAGGGGATATCCTTTTGCACTTTCTAGTTATCCTTTTGCACTTTCTAGTTATCCTTTTGCACTTTCTAGTTATCCTTTTCCTCCATCTAAGCTCTAGTTATTCTAGTGTGTCCCAGTGGAGAACACGACCGATGCAAGCAAAATAAGCTAGTCAAAGGCCGGTCAAATGCATGTAATCGCTTGTATCGATCGTATCAAGTATGAAGCACAAGTATGTGTCCTAGTGGAGAACATGATTGATGCAAGCGAAATAACTATGAAGGTTGAAAATGTCAAATGCTGAAGGGGACTTGTATTTATAGTCAAGGAGGATCGGGTAACAGTCACATGATGTGGACCAATAAGCGAGTGCCACGTGGCAAAAGAACGTTGAGAATTGCAACGGCTAGATGACATGGCCCACTCAAATGATGCCATGTGGCAATCTATGTTGGGATTTGTAACGGCTAGATGACATGGACCAATCACAAGCTGCCACATGTCACCAACACTCAACTCATTCCAGAGACCTATTTAAGCTCCTCTATTCACTTTTTTTCATTTCTTTATGAACTCCTTGCTAGCACCCAGTTGCCATTGCCTTCACATTTTTTTATATGCTTTTCAAAACTTTCCATAGGCCTCATTTTGTTTGAGATATGATGGATCACAAAAGCTTGTACACGACTGATCCAAGCGATTGGGGGCATCGGGAAGATTCAGATGCCCCTAATTGCTTGGATCGGTCGCATTCATTCATATAGCTAGGAATATGATACTTGTTTGGACACGACCAATCCAAGTGATTAGGCCCATCAAAGAAGCTTGGATGGCCCTAATCGCTTGAATTGGTCGTGTCCAAAGGAGGTCATCTAGAACCTTAGATTGCATGTGAACTTTTATATCTTATTATTGGTTAAGACTTTGGAGAAAATTATGCTACCATTGCATCCCGAACGTGCCAAAACCCTAAGATTGACTGTCTATTTGCATGATTTTGATTCCTAGAGGTCTTGATAAGCCTTTTTGTACTGATTTCTAGACACGACCGATGCAAGCGATTAGGCTCATCCAACATTGTTGGATGTGCCTAACCCCTTGCATCGGTCGTGTCCTAGATTCATGTATAAATAAGCTTATCAAGACCTCTCAGTATCAGAATCATGCAAATAGACAGTCAATCTTAGGGTTTTGGCACATTCCGGATGCAATGATAGTACTAGTTTCTTGAAATTCTGAGCAAATAGTAAGATAGAGAAGTTCACATGGAATATGAGGTTTAAGATGATTTCCTTTTTGTCTAAGACATCAAGGATCTTGCATAGGGAGAAAAAAAAAATATCTTAAATAATGCAATGAAACTAGGGCATGACTGAAAATAAAGAGAAATAGAGGTTAATTTTCCCATTTCTTTGGTAAATATCTATGAATGATGAGATTACATAAGAAGAAAACCAAAGAACCCAAGTATATAAATGAATATAGGACATGACCAATGCTCTATCTCTTCACCATGAACATATTCTTCCTCCTGTTCATTTCACATGTGATCAAGCCATATTAAGAAGGCAACGTTCAAGGGGAGAAAAGAGCAATCCCTTTCATGCTCTGGGCATAAATCTAGCTTTTCTGGCAAAGGGGATATCCTTTTGCACTTTCTAGTTATCCGTTTGCACTTTCTAGTTATCCTTTTCCTCCATCTTAGCTCTAGTTATTCTAGTGTGTCCTAGTGGAGAACACGACAGATGCAAGCGAAATATTCGGTCGTATTAAGTATGTGTCCTAGTGGAGAACACGACTGATGCAAGCGAAATAACTATGAAGGTTGAAAATATCAAATGGTGAAGGGAACATGTATTTATAGTCAAGGAGGACCGGGTAACGGTCACATGATGTGGACCAATAAGCGAGTGCCATGTGGCAAAAGAACGTTGGGAATTTCAACGGCTAGATGACGTGGCCCACTCAAATGATGCCACATGGCAGTGTACGTTGGATTTGTAACAGCTAGATGACATGGACCAATCACAAGCTGCCATGTATCACCAACAGTCAACTCATTCCAGCGACCTATTTAAGCTCCTCTATTCACTTTTTTTCATTTTTTTATGAACTCCTTGCTAGCGCCCAGTTTCCATTGCCTTCGCGTTTTTTACATGCTTTTCAAAACTTTCCAGAGGCCTCATTTTTTTTGAGATATGATGGATCACAAAAGCTTGTACACGACTGATCCAAGCGATTAGGGGCATCGGGAAGATTCAGATACCCCTAATTGCTTGGATCGGTCGCATTCATTCATATAGCTAGGAATATGATACTTGTTTGGACATGACCAATCCAAGCGATTAGGCCCATCAAAGAAGCTTGGATGGCCCTAATCGCTTGAATTGGTCGTGTCCAAAGGAGGTCATCTAGAACCTTAGATTGCATATGAACTTTTATGTCTTATTATTGGTTAAGAATTTGGAGAAAATTATGCTACCATTGCATCCGGAACATGCCAAAACCCTAAGATTGACTGTCTATTTACATGATTTTGATGCCCAGAGGTCTTGATAAGCCTTTTTGGACTGATTTCCAGACACTACAGATGCAAGCGATTAGGCCCATCCAACATTGTTGGATGGGCCTAATCGCTTGCATCGGTCGTGTCCTAGATTCATGTATAAATAAGCTTATCAAGACCTCTCGATATCAGAATCATGCAAATAGACAGTCAATCTTAGGGTTTTGGCACATTTCGAATGCATTGGTAGTATTAGTTTCTTGAAATTCTGAGCAAATAGTAAGATAGAGAAGTTCACATGGAATATGAGGTTTAAGATCACAAATGGAAAGTCTAGAGTGTAAGACTTACCATACATTTTTTTGTGTTCTATTTTAAAGCCTTGCCATCCATTTTGAATTTAAGTTTATCTTGCAGTGTTGCTAAGCTTCTCAATGCATATTGATCAAAACTTTCCAGTAATTCCTAAATTGAATGAAGAAAAAAGGTTTGGATACATTCAAATACATGTGCCATTACATAAAGACAACACCTCATGTGGCTGGAGAGTGATTGCAAATACAGTAAGGTTCTTGGAAAGAAGGTTTTACAATCTTGAGTTAAACTTGTCAGACTATCCAGATGCATGGGTCATCTTGATCAGGGAGAGAGCAATAAATACCATTATGAAACATGCAATATGCCCTTATGATCCAGACTCACCTCCACCACCAGATAAAAAGAAGTCTAAAGAAAATAATAAAGGGTTTCCTATTCACTCCCCATTGAAGCATGGACCAAAGAATAAGAGTAGAGGTGAGGCTCCAAAAAGGGCCACAAGCAGCACAAAGGTGAGGGCTCCAAAAAGGACAGAAAAGAAGGGTGAAATATTATATTCTTTGAATGTAAGATTGTAATCTAATGTGTAACCAACATATGTTGGAATATTTATTTTTGTATGAATTGTATTTAATTATGCCAGTCTGGAAGATGGTCATTGTAACTATATTTACATCCCTTGAGTAATGTAATGTTGAATTGATCCTCTTGAGAACTAAGCAAAAGTGACTTCATTGCATGGTTCAAGAAAAATTGAATCCTATCATCAAAATGTATATTCTGTGTGTTTTTTGCTTTATTCTTGTTGAAAACTCAAATGTGAAGAGGATAGAGAAGTTTTTATGACACGACCGATACAAGCGATACGAGCAATCGGAGAATTTCGGATGGCCCGTATCGCTTGCATCGGTCGTGTCATCCAAGATTTTCCATTGTCATACCATCCAAGCTTTTCCATTGTCTAATGTGCACCTTGGATAGACTCAAATACTTAAATTGAAACTACTTATTGAAAAGTAAAAGTATTGTTCATCTAGAATTTACTCATATGTAGTTCCTATATAGTCGTTGCCCCATTGAAACCTCATCAGAATGTTGAAATTAAAAAAAATAAATTCCAATAAGAATATAGTCTATAAAAAGCTATAATTGAAGTGATGTAATGAGTCACATTCTTAGTTACCATCCTGCAAAGGAAAATCAATGGAAGTATGGAAAAAGGTTTTAAAAGGGAAGATATATTATGTAAGAACTTCTTGGTTTTTATTCTTGAGTCACCTAGAATTTACTCATGCAAGTTCCTTTATAATCATTGCACAATAGAAACCTCATCAAAATCTTGAAATTAAACAAAAAAATGCCAATATGAATATAGTCCATAAAAAGACATAATTGACGTGATGTATTAAGTCACATTCTTAGTCACCATCTTGCAAAGAAAAATCAATGGAAGTTTGAAAAAAAGCTTCTTAAAGAAGGAGACTTGTTACAATCTAAAGGATTGAAACTTAATCACCCTGGGTGGCAAGCAAGTTATGCAAGATAATGTTTTCTCTGATCTAATGTTAACTATTGCATCATCAATTGAGAATCTCAAATGTGATGATACCTCACCAAGGTATTCTAGGAGTTCCCTTACATTTGTGAGTTTCCAATTTGCTGTGACAATTATTTTCCTAGATTGAAAATCTAGATGAATTAGTACTTCTAACTCAAATTCTCGACAGCTCTCCTCTGAGTCCAAGGCTATCCAGAGTCCAAGCTTTCCTTTCCACCTTCTGTTGAATGATCAGGAGCATCCCAATGTAACAAAGAGATGCAAGGAGCAGGTAGATGTACAAGATTTCCATAAGAGCTCCTCCTTGATGGCACCTGATAATCTGCAAAATGGAAAAATAACTCTATGCTATTAAAAAATTGAACAGATTTGTCTGCATACATAAGTTTTGCATATTCACTCTAGATGTTCCTGTTAAACATTCAAAAGGTTGCCACTCCAGAATACTGGAAGGAAAAATATCTGCAATACAAAAACATTTATGTTGTTATACAAAAACAATTGAAATGATAGAAAGGCATTGTAAAACTTCACTTATAGTTGGAGATAATTTTCTAGAACAAGATCTTTAGCGTTGTACACATGTACTCTTGCAAACCAACAACATCTCTTCAATTTGAAACTAAGTATACGTCCCCTCCAATGGTCCCTTATGTCGTTACTTTTAGTGCGCTTGACTTTATGGGAACCTCTACAGCTAGGAAGCATAGTTACTCATTCATTTAACTTCACAGAAAGAGGTTTCCACAAAGAATCCTCTCTTCTGTTGTAACCTCACATGCGGTTACACGATTGGAAGGATGAGGAGAAGAAGAAGCCATTAGAATCGAGAAGAAGAAGAATGCTCAAACCTAGAAACCGACATTCACAAACTTTTCCAGTATTTATAGATAAAAAGGCTTTGTACACATGGAAACTTTTGATTTCATGTAAACCCTGTCGCCGAATGACCATGGAATTTCGTGAGCCCAAAAATATTTCATATCTTCAGAATCATTTCCCTTGGAACTTTAAAAATATGCATTGTGTGGTGTGCAAAAATATCTTTTTTTTGCATCAAACCGAAAAATTGTACACTGAATACAAGAATCTTCATCACTTTTGTGGTGTTTTTAGCGCTTTTTGTCTTAAAAAAAGAATTTCTTCATACGGTTAAAGGAGACAACAATGTTATATTCTTGTACACGTGGAAAGACTCTATTTGTCAATTTCCTTAATCCGTCATTAGCAAACAGCCCCTTTTCGATCGTTTTTTGCCCTAATGACATAAAAAATCAAATCAGACAATACATAAAGAACCAATGATAAAACATGTAAGGAACAATCCAATGCATAGTGCAAAATCTAGGCCAACAATCTATGAAGCTCACAAAAGACTCTACAATACACAAAAAATACTCGTCCAAGCTCTACTCAAGACTCCAACATATATAACATGGCTAGGCTCAACTACTTGGATGAGTAGCCTAACCACAGAGATATAACAAAGAGATCAACATAGCATAAGGACCCATAACACACATAAACAAGGTGGCACTCTCTACAACATACTACTCTCAACAATAGAGTACACTCAACAATATACTCATACGGATGTTGCAAAAAATAGTTCCAAATTTGTGTATTAGTCATTCATATAGATGCCTAAAGGCCATATGATTGTCTCTACATGATCCTAGATAATCCTTGGAAGAGGAAAAAATGGACCTTGACATGCATTGAGCACCACGGAACGGCTTGATAGGCAGCCTAACACAAAGTGGCTACCTGCAGAGAGAAGTTCTTGAGGTGGGCTACCATCCTTGATAGAGTAATCACTATTGGGCTTGTCCACCCTCGCTTGGCCTTCGATATTTGCAAGAATTTGCATTGACTCGTTATAATGATATGTTATTTGTCTGGTCTTGGTAGTCACCCAACCAAATAGGTTGTCTGGAGATTATAGAGGCTAGCCAAGAATTATGCCTTGCCCAAAATTAAGGGGCACCCAAGTTTATGGGTTACCCAAGATCTTGATCCTAATTTTATGGGTCACCCAAGTTTTTGAGAGGAGTCTTTGGGCTCGCTCAATTTTTAAGGCCAAGAAGGTCACGTATTTTAGTTGCTTAATTTTCAAGGGCTAGTGTATGAAGAGGAGGCCAAATAATTTGGGTCACCCAACTTTCAAGGGAGAATGACTAGGAGTTTCTTGGCAAAAATGGGCAAGTGGTTAAGTGATATGTTATCAGGATCTTTCTCACACACACACAGAGGTTGCAAACGTAGAAAACACACAGCAAAAATAGAGATGCCAAGAGACGAGACTGAATGCAGTATTAGGTGCAATCTCCCCCATGCACTATGTTTTGACAATCCACAGAGTGCATGTATTTATAGGAATTTCGATTATGTCAAAAAGAGTGGTTACATGAGAGCGGCTTCAAAAAACAAGCATGAAAGTAACAGTTGATGACTTTTGTAGAAAGCCTTTGCTTTTAATATTAAAAATTATGATCTACAATGATCCTTATTCTAATTACTACTTTTCTAACTATTTCTAACAATAGAACCTTCTACGTGAGTTTATTTACAAACTAAATTTAAATCGGATTTATTGATGTCCGTCCTAAAATTGGATTATTGACGTCCACCCTTTCATGCTTTCATGCCCTCACGAACCTTCAGCTGCTATATCAAAAACACCAAAACACATTAATACATTAATAAATTAACACTCCAACAATGCATTGTTTAACATATTTCATAATTTATAACATGCCCCTCAGTCCATGCACGTTCATACCCTCATGGATCATATACACTGTTATGAGGATCTTGCTCACATGCACATAGAGGTTGCAAATGCAGAAAACACACAGAAAAATAGAGACGCCAAGAGACGAGACTGAACGTAGTATTGGGTGCAATCTTCCCCCATGCACGCTGTTTTGACAGTCCACAGAGTACGTGTATTTATAAGAATTTTTGATTATATCGAAAAGAGTGATTACATGAGAGCGGCTTCGAAAAGCGTGCATGAAACTAAAAGTTGGTGACTTTCGTAGAAAGCCTTTCTTTTAATATCAGAAACTACGGTCCATAATAATCTTTATTCTAACCACTATTTTTCTAACTATTTCTAACAATAGAACCTTTTACGCGGATTTATTTACAAACTAAACTATAAATCGGATTTATTAATATCCGCCCTAAAGCTGGATTATTGACGTCCGTCCTTTCACGCCCTCACGAACCTTCAGTCGCTATATCAAAAACATCAAAACATATTAATACATCAATAAATTAACACTCCAACAATGCATTCTTCAACATATTCCATAATTTATAACATGCCCCTTAGTCCATGTGCATTCATATCCTCATTTATCTTCACCTCCTAAATCAAAACGCAAAATACATTAAAATCCTCAAGGCATTAAACCTTCATTCCAATATTCCATAAACTATAACATGCCCCCAATTTGATGAGCAACTAACCTCAGTTGATAAGAATAAAATAAACATGGTTGGCCAGTCATATGTCCCATCACTGAACAATCATAAGCATGTTCCATGTAAAAACACATGCATGGAACTAGAAAACTAAAATTTAATGTGATTATGAATGATGAGTAGAAATCATTATGAAAAGCATAACTTGTTATCTTTTCCTTTTACTTACTTCTCTACTTCAATGATTTATGAAATCCTTCAGGAAATGCTTCATCCAATACTTATTGGATATGATAACAATGTGTAATGCTGTTATAAGCTCATGTTGAACCTTTTCCATTGCGGATATAAAAGGGTCTCCATATGCTTCGCTCTTTTTTTTTCTTGAAAAAAAAAAAGAAAAAAAAATGGACAGTTTTTCGAAAAAAAAATGATACATGTGTAAGCGGTACTATTCCTTTGTTTTGGACAAGCTGATACGTAACCATTCCATTGCAACTAATTTTCCATACCCAAAACGACACCGAAAAATCTCTGATCCAATATTGTGAACAGATGACAATGATCCAATGTCAAGAGATGCTGCTTGTCAGTGGTAACCACCGACTACAAATCCACATGTATGATCGAATTCCCCAAACTCAAAGAGTGAAAATGATTGTCACCTCTCATCCAAACAAACATCAGAAGAGAGCATCCCTGTTTGTGTGCATGGAGATACGTATGGTAAACCGTATACATAGATGCATGAATTCGCTTCCCTGCGTACCATATCCCCGTCATCCCTCTGTCAGTGGGCGTTAGTGTCTTGTTGGAATTTGGTTGAGCGTACCTGCGAAACTTCAGAAGATAAATAGCAGTGATCATAGTCCTTATGATTATCGCCAAACTTTGAGGTATATATGGTAGGCAATCAGACAAACGCGATCAGAACAGATAAACTTACGATTTGATCGGAACGCAGATAAAGCATTATTTTTCTTTGATGTCGAGGATGAGAGAGAACTTATCTGTCGTCAGCAATTTGTGAGAGTGGCAGTCCTCGTCTCATGTGTTCGTCTGCCTCTTCCCTTTTACGGTGGATACGTGCGTCGTCTTGTTGGTGTTGCGCAGGCCTGCTCTCTCTGTCGGCTGATTTCTTGGCTTCTTGGGTGGCTGAGAAATCACATAGAAGAGGGCGCGCGTGTCTACTAATATCCCATATATGAGGGTAGAATGGGATGAGATAGATACGGAGTCGTTGCTACCTTATTTTCAATCAATGCGCTGCTCTCTCTCGGCTGACTCGCGAGGCGGCTGAAAAAGAGTGCGAGGCTGCATTCGAAAAGCTGCACAGTAGCGAAGAAATACGCGTGGATAATCCCACGTACGCAAGTACAAGCATATGTATGGTCTTCCGGAGTATCCTCCAGTCACAAAGGGAAAAAAAACAAGTAGTCGCATGAGCCGCCGTGAACGCGGAAAACAAACTCGCGCATATACGCAGGACATTTCCTCTCGGACCTCTCGCTCGAAAATGGGCAGAAGTTGTGCAGTCCGGCGCTGTATCCGCACGTGGCCACGGGATACTTCTGGCGTGCACAGATAAAAGCCAAAGAAAGGTTGGAAAGCCATACATATGTTGACGGCTGCATGGACCACGCAGTTCAGCAAAAGTCCGCATGCAGGGATTCCTATAGACTGTTTGTTTACTTCCATAGACATGCTTTGGTTCTGATACCATTGTTATTAGGATCTTGATCACACGCACACAAAGATTGCAAACGCAGAAAACACACAGCAAAAATAGAGATGCCAAGAGACGAAACCGAATGCAGTATTGGATGCAATCTTCCCCATGCACTTTGTTTCGATAGTCCACAGACTCCATGTATTTATAAAAAATTTGATTATGTCGAAAAGAGTGGTTACATGACGACTTCAAAAAGCATGCGTGAAAGTAAAAGCTGGTGACTTTTGTAGAAAGCCTTTCCTTTTAATATCAGAAATTACGGTCTACAATGACCCTTATTCTAACCATTACTTTTCTAACTATTTCTAACAATAGAACCTTCTACGCGAGTTTATTTACAAACTAAATCATAAATCAGATTTATTGATGTCCGCCCTAAAGTCGGATTATTGACATCCGTTTTATCACGCTTTCATGCCTTCACGAACTTTCAGCTACTATATCAAAAACACTAAAACACATTAATACATTAATAAATTAACACTCCAACAATGCATTGTTCAACATATTCCATAATTTATAACATATCCCTCAATCCATGTGCGTTCATATCCTCATGGATCTTCACCTGTTAAATCAAAACACAAAACACATTAAAATCCTCAAGGCATTAAACCTTCATTCCAATACTCCATAAAGTATCACATGATGTCTCTAGAGAACGAGGATGACTTATTTTGGGGCATCTTGGGAAATCGGAGGAATTTGAGATGACTCGTTTTGTGGAATCTTCGACAATTGGAGGGACTTGGGGTGACTGCATGTGTATGTGCAAGGGAAATCAAGGCAATCATCAAGTAAGGTAAGTGGAGTGTGATGGACTAGGTGGGAAAAGTGGAGTTACAAAGTTTGTATGTGACCATGCATTGTGCTACAAGACATAAAAGATGAGCATATACTCCTAGCACATTAATAGTTCTATATCATTCAATCTTGATGTTGTTATGGGCCAACGGTTCCATAGACTGCATGTATTTAAAGGAATTTTGATTATGTCAAAAAGAGTGGTTACATGACAACGGCTTCAAAAAGCAAGCATGAAAGTAAAAGTTTCTTTCTCTCAGATATTTTATCCTAGAAATTCATCAAAACAAGCTTTGGACGAACTTGAAACCTTAAGGCTCCAACCATGCGAATCATTTCATGAGCTCTAAATGTATTGCAAAAGCTCTTGTTATGACCATTGCCTCATGCATAGAAGAGGCAAGAGTACGTTTTGAGGAAGGTAGTCAACTTACCTTCACAACTTCCCTGGACCCGATTGTGCAGCTCAAGAGGGAGTTAGAAGCACTAAAAATGTAGAAGATCCATCACAAAGAGAAGGTTATCTCACCACCCACATGGCACAATCATGTCCTACTAGTGCAATTTCAACGCGAAGTGGAGTTGCAAATTTCTCAAGAGCTCCATATGCAAGTATGGTGTATGATATGTAACAACAGTTTTCATTCTAACTTGGACTTCCCAAATAGAGTGACTTTCCAATTTTGTGGCAAAAATGTTCATGATGTTGGGCATTGCTACTACCTCAAGGGCACTCAACAAAGAGATAATCCTAGAGTCCGAGACACATTTTATGCTAGCACATCAAATTCCTAGAGCAAGGTCTAGAACAACCCAAACCAACCAAAATACACAAGACCGCTCATGTGCTATCAATGTGGTGAGTATGGACATATTCAAAGTAGGTCTCTCTACCTAAGGGCGCACCACCCTGGCAAGATTTCCCCAATGCCAAAGACCATAATATGATCGATTTCCCATGCAATCACCTCACCCCAATTCATATGATAATCGTCTCTCCAAAAGAAGAAGGTATGATTGCACATTCTTTTTTTGTTTCATCCTTTATGGCATCTATGATGACTAGGGCAAGGCAAGTAGTGGTAGCACAACTAGAAGACCAATAGAGACCCATAGAGAAAGAAGGTGAGAAGAAAGCTGAATTTAGCGAGAATGAGGCCATTGAAGAAGCTTATGAGGAGATGAGAGACTCATTAAGAGACCAACAAGCTCGCCCTCAACCATATGCACATGCAGTAGATATTGTGGAAATTTCAAAAGAAACTCATCATAAGGTCAATCTATATCAACTCACAAAAAGGATATGAAGGTAAGAAGTGTCTTACTCAAGTTCGTACACTACCTATCTGAGCCTACTATCAAGTGTACATGGGTACATGCTGGACTTCCCCTCGACCCCATGGCAGACTACCATACTTCAAGGTTAATTCTTTCTATTAAGAATGAGATTTTGATAGGAGCTAGTGGATGGTTGGTTCGGTATCAACTTGATGCATGCCTTCACCATGAAGAAGTTGAAGCTAGACTTGACAAAAGCAACACCATTTATCATGACATTGACAAATCAGCACTAGGTTACACCTTTAGGAATCATTGAAAAGGTACTTGTAAGATTCAAGGCCTTGACAAATGGCTGTGTGGAAAAAATGTTTGCCTCTCCGTTACTTGGTAATTTCACGGAGTGGTTGTAGGTGGTCTTTTGGCTAGGATGCATGTCACCTCACTCACACGAAAGACTTTTGGTTTTCTGCCTTGCATGTAGAACTCAAAACAATACTCTAAGAGAGCACACTAAGAGATGGTATGATGAAATGCAAATCCATGTAATGATATTTTTGACAAGGCGCTCACCTTTCCAAGTGAACTTCGCATTGCACATTTTCAAGAATCCAAGTTTTAACTAGTTCCTAAATCACTTCCATTCTTAGATGATTTGGTATATATGGTAATCAAAGAATCATCTCAACTTTTGTGTGCATATTAGTGCAAAGTATGCAATGTTGATAGTCACCAACCAACTTTGATCAACATTGTGCAATCAACATAGAAAAATTATTTCCTTGCTCTCCTTCTAGTCGCTCGCCATGACAACAATGCTATCAAGCTCAATAGTAGATTGTACCATCAAGGTACATCCAAAAAAAATATGGGCAACTAGTTCTCTCTCTCTCTCTCTCTCTCTCTCTCTCTCTCTCTCTCTCTCTCTCTCTCTCTATATATATATATATATATATATATATATATATATATATATATATATATATATATATATATATATATATATATATATATATATATATATATATATATATATATATATATATATATATATGTATGTATGTGCGTGCGTGTGTGTGTGAGTGCATGTATTTGTGTGTGCTTGTACACAAGGAAACGTAGCATAGCACATGGAATAAACTCAAACCGCTTCCTTTTCTAACATAACAAGTAATATACAATCTAGGTGAATATATCAATATGTTGCTCTTATGTACTAAGGTTTTGCACATAAACATCCTCTAAAATCCTTCTCTTTTTAACATAATTTTAGTAATGTTCTATATAATTACTCTTAGCATGAAGCATATGGTCAAAAGAGATGAAGACACTACATAGGTCTCACAAAAGTTTGGGACTTGATTAAGCTTCACAATAAGGTCGTAAAAATCAGCTGCAAAGCCATAATAATTCACATGTCACTTGAGATCTATCCCTACTAGTTTTTGTTGAAAATGTTGCCATTATAGATAAAATCTTTCAACGTCATGAAACAAGATTTCTTCCTATCATTAAAACATAGTTCGAGCTGCACCTATCATCATTTCATTCCTCCAAACTAATTCAATGAACATTTTGAGCTACATTTGATCATCATAGACATTATAAGAAATTATTTATTGGCATCAAGTGACTTGAAATCTTTTCGCAACTTCAAGGTGAGTTTGTCTTGGTTTCTACAGAAATTGTAATAACAATCGTATTACATATGTGACATTTGCCTTTGTTATGTTTAGATAAATCAACGAATCAAACATTGATGATTAAGGTGATGCATAATCAAATAGATCACAACCAACAAATACGATTTTGATTTTCATCTCCATTGGTGTAGAAAATGACTTGCAATTTGTAAGACCAAGCATTAACAACACATTGAAGACATACTTTGTTTGTATCAAATATGATCCACTCAATATCTACACAGCTATACCTAGATAATGTTTCAAATATCTCAAATTATAACTCTAGAAATGATTTCTATAATTTCTCTTTATTCCATTTCTCTTTCATCATTACATATGAAAATGAGATCATCCACAAACACAATTGTCGAATATCTTATGATGGGCATAATTTGCTTTGAATATGATGAAACTTTAACAAATAATCAAGTGAACTTTAATTTCAGGATTTCAAAGTCCACGTCCCATAGGGCAGTTGGTTGAGCTTTGGCCTCTTGAGGCAGAGGTATAAGATTCAAACCCCAAGCTAGACATGTATGGCTTTGGCCAATAAGACCAGTTGTAATGTTGTAACCTTGTCTAGCCCCTGCTTTGTGAGATACAAGGGGTCCTGCAAGTACTGTGCCCATTCACGTGTATGGTTGCACTTTCAAAGTTAAAGCTCAAGGGAGTAGACTTTGGCTGAACCTCCATTATAAAAAAAGACTTACAGGATCTTCTTCAATTTGCATGCATTCCTTGGATATGTTTGCAAACGCTTCATATTGTTCAATGACGTGAAACATAAAACTTGCATTCCATAGCTCTCTCGTTGATGCATTTGAAATCTCAGATTTGTCCATTCATTCCATAGTTTTCCTATATTCTTGCACTAAGGTGATTCCTCTTCCATCTCTTTGATGATGAACCTAGTCTTTCCTCTATACATGCTTCACTTAAGACTGCATTCATTGTTTGATACCTTTTTCATGGTCAGGTCCATCTTGACTGCGAACTAAAATTTTTTGATCCACTTAGTCCTATATTTGATTGAGATTGGATCTGTATAGGTGGTCTTTTTCCTTACACATCATCCACCAACATATGGTCTTCTTCTCCACAGTATGATAGCATATCATCATCCATTACATCATAATATGCTTATAAATCCTTTTTTGACAAGTTTATAAGATCTACAATCATTTTTCTTTCTCCCAACACTACTGTCATATAACCCCGAACATGATTCAAGTGATAAATAACCAATTCAACTTTTCATGCCCATTAACTTTGTGAATTTCTGATGAGCACAGAAGTATATTCTTGCAATGTAACAATACGTGCAAAATTACATGTTCCTATCTGATTTTAGTAGGTCAGGAAAAGTTCTCCATTCATTATAAAACCAGAATACATTTCAACCAGATATTCTATGCTATTTTGTACATTATTCTCAATGAAGACAGGAAAAAACAATTAGCCAGAGCATCAGCCAACTCAATGCTAGTTCAAGATCTCGGATATAATTTATCTAGTTCTTGTTCTTATTAGTGATGTTTACATTGACAATCCCATAATTTAAGAAAAAACTTACCAGTTCATCGACACCATTCTGGCCATATGAGGCATCATCACTTCATGCAAGTCCTCAATATAAAACTCAAGACCATATGACTTAAAGAAAAACAAGACTATACGACCAAAAGATGTGCACAAACAGACACTTTCTGACAGATATAGCATCATTAGAAACGGCAATCTAGGGAGACCTGACACGGACTAAAGGCCTAAACTCATACTAAGTTAATTTGTGTGTGTGTAAACATTTGTACATACTGGCATGACTGCATTCACTCAGCATGATATAACATACGGAGAGATCAGCTCATTAGAAGCAGCAAGCTACTGCCTACAGTAAAAAATAATAAAATAAATTTTCTTTTTTAAGTCTGAGTCATGCTGCCCCCTTTCTTCTCTTTGTTCTTTTCGATGCAGGTGTAGATTTAGTACAATGTGTACAATACCAATCATGGGGAGGAACCTCCTTGAGCGGAGGATTGCAGCAATCTGTGTGCATCGCAGTCCCACACCCACTGCCTTTATCATCTCCACACAAAAGCATCACATCTTCCCGGTCTGATTGACCACATACAACACAGCAGATTCCCTCGTCCTCCACTTCCCTATCCTCAATGCTTTTCTGTTCAGTCTTGCTACGCTCACCATTCGCCACATGATGGTCTAATGCTTGTCTAACAAAACGATGTGTATCATACAGTGTGTGTCTTTCAAGGGAGGAAGATGGCTTACAGATGAACTCCACAAAGAAATCAGTGGTTACACAGGCAATGTTATGGCTTAGGAATTCTCGGACCCAAGGGTCATTCTTTGGAGTTCCTGGGTTTACGATTGCAAAGTCAACTCCTGAGGCGAGCATTTTTGTGTATGGAGGACATGTTGCAACAAGCTCAGCTCCTCCTGCCCTAAGAGCTCTCCTTAAGGTATCCTGCATAATATTATACATTTTTCCAAATCAAAGAAAAGGACTTCAAAAATATACAGACATGAATTATCATTATCATCTGATAATGCTTACCAGAGAGGGTATGATACACTCTCCATACAGCAGCATACGTAATCCTTCCAGAGCACAGCAATTTGTCCTTTCTCGATGCTCTCTCCACTTTCTTGGAGCTTCAAAACTGATAGCTCCATCCTCGGTCATCCCTGAACCATACCATTCATACTTCATTTCATCCAAAAGCACACCTGCCTCACCACTGTCTCTTACGTAATCATCTCGGAGAATCCATCTGCATAACAACAGATGATTCCTCCAATGAGATATACAAACACCAAACAATACCCAAAATGCATTGACGTTAAGCAAACCTTCCAGCAGCAGCTGCTGCAAATAGTTTTTCTGTACGACGTAAACGCCCAACAATGATTAAGTGAGTTGTTTGATGGGACCATTGATGGGACTCCCTACAAATCTTCCCTCCAAGCTTTTTTACAATGGCCTGCAAAGGCTTTACCTCAATTTTCCGTCCACTGAAAGCAAAAAAGCTTTGAGGTGTTATTTTCTGTTGTTTTTGGTCACTACTCTGATGTCCTTTGACCTCTTTCTGATTTGCTCCTGTTGAGCTCTGATCTTCAATTTTGTTCTCATATAGTAAGCCATAGTTCTTCTCACTAACATTCTCTTTACCTGCAGCTTTCCGTTTTGAGGTCGAAACCCTCTTGTTTGTTGTGTTTATTGTTCTGGAGGTTTTTGACTGTTTTCCTCCCCTATTACTGGAATCTTCTACATCCATAACTGAAGGCTGACATTCTTTCTCACTGTTAATATTTATATGGACAGATACAGAAGGCAGATTTGGAGTTTCAGAGGCATCCATTTTACTTACATTCTCTTGATTCATATGAGCTTCTGATGCCCTTGAAGAAGGATCGATGTTACTCTCATTCCCTTGATTGATTAGTGCTGCTGCTGCCTTAGTGTTCTTCCTACGACCCAGAGCTTTAGAAGTGAGCTCGGACCTCACAGTCATTTCATTATCTTTTGCATGTGAGGATGACTTCTTCTCTTCCTTGCGAATCAAACGAGATTCTCGCCCATTATACTTTAACGCAGGATCTACATCACTAACAACATGTCCCCCTTCAACTTGACTGAGTAAAGAATCGTGCTTAGTGTCTTTATGTGCTGCTGCTAGCATTGCACTGTCCTCCAAGCCGAGAACATTGGTTACAAGCTCTGAGGTTACTGACATTTCATTGTTTTTTCGAGCTGCATTAGAAAGTTTCGGCTTGCGTACTGATGCTGTCTTTCGTCCATTCAACTTCTTTTTGCAGTCTGCCTCATTTGTAAGTTGTCTCTCCTCAACTTCTCTAATCGAAGGTCCCTTCTGTTTGACATCATTTACCGGTCCACTGTTATGAACAGGAGAAGAAATTTTTTCTTCTACTAGAGTCTCCTCAGTCAGAACCCTCTTTCTCTGGGCCCGTAGTACCTTCGAACCAATCGACAGATTACCCTGTTGCCGAGCCCTAGACATCCTAACATCTGTTTTTACCGAATCACATCGATCAATATTGTCAGCAATACAACTCGGAGATGCAACAATATCACGTACATCACGATCACCATTGTCAAGCTCATTTCCGTCGATAACAAGGTTCCCTGCTATGACCGGTTCCTGCCCAACTTGCTGTACATCACAGTTAGACATGGTGTTCACCATGCATATCTCATTACCTTCTTCACGATCAGATGTGTTCTCATTTGCAATATCTTTAGTGTGGTGTTTTTTCAGGTTGCTTGAGACCTTAAGAATCCCTGTTGAACGCTTATCGTTTACGCTCGATACATCAGCTGCAAACCCTGCAGGCAAAATCTCTTCCCCAGGAGTACCTGCCAACTCGGTTTTTCTACTCTGCCTCCCAGGCTTCTTTTTGTCACTGACCCTTGAAACTGCCCTCATGGATTGCCTTAACTTCATTCTTGAAGTACTGTCTGTATGGAATGCCCTGTCTGTAGGTGTTTTCTCAAAATCAGAAAAAAGCATAGACAGGGGGGTTCCTTCAGGAACTGATACATCTCCATCATTTCTTGTACTTGCCCTAAAAGCAACATCTGGTTCCACTTCATCTCCATTACCCTTGAGAGGAGTTACAAAGCTTGCAATATTCCTATCAACACATGATACATCATCATGTCCATTCAAAAAACAAGTTTCCGCATTTTTATCCCCATCAAGAATTTCATTCTCATGTCTGACAGAAGTATCATCGATGTCAACACCTACACAAACTTTCTGCTGCTTGGAGCTAGTAATATCTAAATACCCAATAGCTTCGATTTGTGGCAATGCTCCACTCCCATCCATGCCCTCAATTTGTGGCAATGCTCCATTCCCATCCATGCCCTCAATTTGCAACACAGAAGTTGCATCAACTTTACTAATAACACCTGAAATCTCGATAGTACTTCCAACATTCTGCGGGGACAAAATATTTGAAGAAATTTTCATGTTGTCATTTGAATTAACTTCAATGCCAAGTGTTTTCACCTCTGATTCAAACCTCCTATCACCTCCTAGACCACCTTTCAGCACTTCATTAGATACATCCTTTAATACGGCTGGCTTAAGATTCCCGTCATCTTCAGAATCTTTTGCTTCTGCCTCTGCAAGCTCCACTTCTAATCCACTTTTTTTCACATCAAAAACAGATATTAGACATCGCTAGGACAAATCATAAAGCTTAGGAACAACAAACAAAACACTTGCCTTCTTGCGTAGTCATCTTCTGGAAGAAGGGACCATGTCTTCAAACTGTAAAAAAAACCGCACACATCACCCTAAATAAAGCAAAATATTACACTGATCAAGCAGAACCCCACAAAGTACTAGTAAAGTATGAACCTGGTTTTGACCTAATCTCTCTCTCTCTCTCTCTCTCTCTCTCTCTCTCTCTCTCTCTCTCTCTCTCTCTCTCTCTCTCTCTCTCTCTCTCTCTCTCTCTCTCTCTCTCTCTCTCTCTCTCTCTCTCTCTCTCTCTCTCTCTCTCTCTCTCTCTCAAAAATCTCATTATTATATTAGTTTGTTTGTGGTTCCCAATTTATAGGGTCTTTGTTGGGGTAAGTTTTAGGATTAATTTGTTGCTTGAAACCATTGTGCCATTTTGTATGGCCACCAAAGCAAGCCGTGCATGCATGTATGTTTAGACAGATGTATGCATGTGTGTGCATACCTGCCTGCACACACACACACACACACATATGAGAGAGTGAGAGAGACAGAGAGCGCAAGAGAGAAAGAGAGATGCAGTCAAGTCTCAATTATAAGCATGCATGTCTTACGTGCACAATCATTCACACACATACATATGCATAATTGTATTTATAGTGAAACCTTCATACAAGAAATAACAGCCTTGCAAATGGCCTATGTGTAACATGTGTAAGAACAGTAAGATCTTTTGAACAATTTCTTTCCACCAAAAATAAATTGACAGAGAAATAAGCTCACCAATTTTCAAGCCACTGATGATTGACCAACTTAAGACCTAACTGCTTTGCCAGATTATACTTCTCCCCTGCACATCACCAATCTCTCTCCCTCTCCCTCTCCCTCTCCCTCTCCCTCTCTCTGCCTCTCCCTCTCTCTCTCTGCCTCTCTCTCTCTCTCTCTCTCTCTCTCTCTCTCTCTCTCTCTCTCTCTCTCTCTCTCTCTCTCTCTCTCTCTCTCTCTCTCTCTCTCTCTCTCTCTCTCTCTCTCTCTCTCTCTCTCTCTCTCTCTCTCTCTCTCTCTCTCTCTCTCTCTCTCTCTCTCTCTCTCTCTCTCTCTCTCTCTCTCTCTCTCTCTGTGTGTGTGTGTGTGTGTCAAAGTCACAAGGGGACGGGGACGGGTCCCGGGAACGGTGGTGTCCCCGGGACGGGGACGGAGCCTAGGGTGTCCCGGGGACGCGTCCCCGGGACGGCACTAAAAAAATGGTGATTTTCTCAAATTAGCCAAATGAAAGTCATGTACTATGAATTCTTCAACACATGAAATGAGCAATAAGAAGAAAACCATAGAAAAAAGATGTGTTTTAAGTATGAACAATGAACGTTGTTGACAGTTGAACATTCAAAATTTTTTAGTGCATAAGTGTGAGTGATCATAACCTTTTATCTCTTTGACTTGTTCCTCCCATTAAATCAAGGTTGTGAAGGACAAGCTTGTCTACTTTTAAACAAAATTCTTGTTTCATTCCATTATATTTAACTCTAGTTATGAAGAATTATGCTAGTCTGGCTATTAGCTAATCAAAAGAAAGATTCTACATAACTGAATTGTGATCTCTCAAGCAGTGTTTCAAGGATTTCATTTTTTGGAACCACATGATTTCAAATGGATAGACTTTCTGTTTACATTTTTCATGTACTTCAGATCTAAGGAAAGCGGTTGGTTTTCCTTGCCATTTCTTCTATGTTTTGCCAAAAAATAAAATGGGATATATGGCTCTTATTCACACTCCTTGTACATTCTATCATTTTGTATATTCTTTCAGCTGGAACAACCATTATGTGTCAAATGCTACCATCACTGAAATCTCATCCAACAACCACTGTCCATTTACTCCCATCATGGCTGAAGCCTCCTCTATGTCTTCTTTCTTATGTTCTTGAACTTCTTGATTATGTTGATTTAATATCTCGAGGCATTTCTCAAGGGTCCTCTCTTGAGTGAGATCCTAGCCTTCACTTTTCTAGCAAAGCATGAGGTAGTTTTCACTTTTTTCAGGCATGTATTTGGTTTTTTTAAATGACTTGTATTGGCATGTTTATGATGTTTCTAACACTTGTATAGTCTAGGATAGAACTTCATGTGTTGTTCAAGAACTTAACCTAAGATGAATCATGTTTGGCATGACTCACACATCCGATTTTGCAAGTATAAGATCTGCTAGAAATAGCCATTCCCTCTCTTACATGTGTTCTCTCATCTATATCATATGCGTAAGCCTTATTTCCTTTCTCATCTTTGTAACTATAAGAAGATTTACTCATTTGCTCCTTAAAGTTGGTCAAATGAATGTTCAACAGTCAAGAAAAACATACCAGAACTGAAAACTAAATTCAAAATTCAAAAAACTTTCCCTCCAAGACACCTGCTGATTTCTGCCGTCCCCATACTATCCTGTCACCGTCCCCGGTCCCTGGGACGCGTTCCCGGGACGGAACGCTGTTACACGAGCAACTCGGTACGTCCCCCGTCCCCACTTGGCGTCCCAGCTTTTGGAAGGTTGGGGACGGCGTCCCGGCATCCCTAGGACCCCGGGACGCGTCCCCATGTTACTTTGGTGTGTGTGTGTGTGTGTGTGTGTGTGTGTGTGTGTGTGTGTGTGTGTGTGTGTGTGTGTGTGTGTGAGGTTTATAAAATCCAAAATTGAAATCGGGGTTTATATTCACTGTGAGAGATTTTTATTTTCTAAAGCATAAACCTATGTACCAATGCATATTTAACACCTCTTTGATATATGTGACATGAATAACATATAAAATCACCTAATAGTCTAATATCACCACACTACTTTCAATTTTTAAATGTCAACTTTCAAATGCATTTTAAATAAAGAAATCAAGAGTCAAGACAAAAATTTAAACAATGAACATACATGATACATCCTAATGCAAGCTCTCAAGATGAATGTGCAAGAGTACACCAGAAAAGATCAGTGCATAGGCTGGACTAAAGCATTTTCGAAAAAACCTTCGGCTAAGGTATTTTTGTGAACTTGATTATTTTCAAAAAAAAACTCAATAAAAATCCTAAACAAATCAATTAGAACGTTCTCACGATTTAGAAAACCATTTTTTATTTAAAAATCGACGATTTAAATGTACGATGTGTATATGGCCACAATACCATTCTCCATGCACCCATCTATGGAAAATTGTGGCCCCTATGCTTTAACAAAGTCGATATGCACAAGTATGGTTAATGGGTGGTGAACTTCGATGTGTTTGACCACCATGAGGACTCAACTACCCAAGCCGTCCACATGTTCTCCATGAAATCTGTTGTTTGACGAGCTTGTGCACAATCCATTGGTTTCATTGACCTTTGGACTTTGAAACACCCATTCACTAGTGGTTTCACTTTCCAATTGCATTGACATAATCATAAGTGAAGATGATTGGATCATATTAATTACTTTGGAGAGCTCATGCATCACTTCCAATGGGATGTTTGACTTTCCAAAGTTTCCATACATCTTCATTGTTCTAATCATTTTACTCTCATGCTTGACATGAAAAGCAAACACTTTATTGCATTGCTCTCTTTGCCTTGATGTATGCCTCTTAAGATTAACAATGCAATCATTGGTATGCCTTTTACAATAAGAAGATAAGAAAATTGATCTCCTCAATTGATGGATGGTCATCATTGGTATGCCTTTTCCAATAAGAAAAGAGAATTGATCTGCTCAATCCATGGAATGCCTTACCTTGTTGTAATACTTTGGGATCACTTTCTTTAAAAATGCAAGATGTAATAGGAGATTGTGGCAAAATATTTGTATAATTCACAGATAAAAGGATGCAATGCTTCAAACAAAGAGCACAAAATGCAAGCAAGGTTTGCGTTCCTAAGATTGAGAAATCATTATTATTTATGAATGATGTTGAGGAGCCTTTCATAATTAAGTTCTAAAATTTGTTTTGGAATCATTAGGTAATAATAGTCATTGGGGATGCACATTTCAACAAGAATGTTTAACTTGCTCTATTGGGAGTAACTTAAGATTTTGATAGTATCGACAAACTCGGGTGATTGCAATTCTTATCCTAAATTCAAGCATCCTACTACACACTTCCAAATTTACATCCAATTCCACTGCTTGGGATTCTATAAAAAAACATTAGTAAAGCCTTGGCAATTCCATTGCAAAGACATTGACAAGAATCGTACACCATCCTACGCATGGTCTCATTCATTGTCACTCAATCTTTGACAATCCTCTCTCTCATGCTTCCTTTTGATCATGCTAAACATTACAACTTGAACTTTATTATGCCTAAAATTGTCTTTACCAAAGCTTGATATCCTTAATAGGGAATACATTTATTCAATTATATATTGTATTGGATTGAGTGAGAAGGTGGTTGGGCCTTTATTTTTGCTTTGTTACAACATCACCACACCCATTCAAGTTCATGGCCTTTGCACACCTCAAAGTGAGATACAACACAATATATGTCAAGGATACCCATAGAGTCCCTTCATAATTGCAATTGTTAGACATCCGCTTAACTATGCTCTAGGTAACAATGGCAAAGAAGACTTGCTAAATTGATTAATGTTAGATATTAGAGTCATTGTTGGTGCATACTTTGCAAAAAATGCAATGACCTTCTTGCATGGTACTCATGATTTTATGCATGCTTGCATCCGTGATAGCTTCACATTGGCTTCAAAACTGAAAATAACTTTTGAACAATAAAACTTGAGAGACATACATTGCCTTCATTTGAAATCACTCTATAGATGGTGAATTAGTGTGTGGGTTTCAAGGGGTGCAATATTTACTTCTCTTGGAGCAAGGAGTATAGGTACTTACATAAAACACTCACAAAAACTCAACAACACAAGGAGACTCAATGTTTGACTACACTTTTACTTAGACTCGAATGAGATGAACAATTACACTTTAACTTGGACTAGAATGAGATGAATAACAAAAAACTTAAGATTAAGGGGAAAACCAGTAAGAGAGGCACACAAGAAACACACAATAGACACCTTAGATCAAGGAAAAATACATACACCACTTCGCAAGATGGATGTACAACATAGCCTCCTTGCTAACACGAACATCAATGTTACCCTCTAAGCAAGTACACCTAGCAAGCATATTTTGCAAACAATGCAATGACCTCCTTGCATGCTACTCAAGATTTTATTCATGCTTGCATCCGTGATAGCTTCACATTGGCTTCGAAATTGAAACTTACTTTTGAGCAATAGAAGTTGAGTGACATACATTGCCTTCATTTTGAATAACTCTACAGAAGGTGAATTGGTGTGCGGGTTTCAAGGGGTGCAATATTTACTTCTCTTGGAGAAAGGAGTATAGGCACTAAGGTAAAACACTTCGAAAAAAACTCAACACAAGGAGGCTCCATGTTCGACGAAACTTTTACTTAGACTAGAATGAGATGAACAACCACACTTTTACTTAGACTAGAATAAGATGAACACCAAAAAACTAAGATTAAGGGGAAGACCAATAAGAGAGACACACAAGTTAGAAACACACAATAGACACCTCACATCAAGGAAAATTACATCCACCACTTAGAAAGATGGGTGTACAACATAGCCTCCTTGCTAACACGAACACCAAGGTTACTCTCTAAGCAAGTACACCTAGCAAGCACTTCTATGTTGTGTAGGAGTTGTTTGCCACATTAATCTGCTAAGGAAGCGCAACAATATAACTTCTAGGACAACAATACACACTCTCTTCACACTCACTTAAGTAAATGAACATTGGGTCCCTTTCAACTGAAGGGGGCATCTCTTTTTATGTGTCTATAGGTGCCTAGATATTTGGTAGAGAAGTTTCCAAATATTTGTATAGGAACTAGGTTCCATGCTTAGGGAGGGTGTGGTCGCCCAAGATACGACAACCTAGGTAGTTGCCATTATTAGTAATATGATGTTGTGTCAATGTGGTCCGAGGTTCAAGAGGTAGCCAAAGAGTGGCCCATGGTGTGGCCTAATTGTGGCCCCAAGCATAGCACTCGCCCAAGATGCATAAGGTGGTCACCTAGGTGATGAGCCAAACCATGTAAGGGTCAGCCTTCAGGTAGGGAAGAGGCAAATATGCTTAAATTGCCTTTGTGGCAAATCACCCAAATAGGATGACGTCACATGTAGTGGGCATGAAGTTGCCAAGCTATGTATGTGGAGTCACCCATGCATGTGGGCCTAGAGAGATCACTCAATCTCCTATGATGAGGTCGCACATCAAATGTGTGGTAAGTGAACACACCCTTGTGATAAACTATTTGCCCATTGTGGCATGACGAAGTCATCCAATGTGCCATGGCATGAGGTCGCCCAATGTGGCATATGGAAGTCACTGGATATGGCATGATATGAGGTCACCCAAGTACTTGCCATAGGACATAGTGGAAAGCAACGTTTTCGCAACGGCAACGGCAACGGGTTAGCAACGGGTTAGCAACGAGGGCAACGTCTAGACCTAGGAGTTGCGATAAAGTGATTTATTTTTCAAAATTTTTATATGTTTTTTTCACATATTTTGGGTCATATGATATGTAATAAGGTGGGATATGACTATATATACCATAAAATACTTATTACAATATAAGATATATCATAAATAATAGAGATTATCAATCTAATACATCATCATTGTATCAAAATTCAAATACAATCATCATCATCAATAATCATAACATCAATAATCATAACATCATCATAACATCAAACATCATAACATCATCAAAATAAAACAATAGAGATCACTATGACAAAGTGGCAAATGATACATATCATGAAATACCCAATGATACATAAATCATAAGTGGCAAATGATACATATCATGAAATACCAAATGTACATATCATGAAATACCAAATGTCAAACATGAAATGTCAAAGCCTCAAATGTCAATATACAAACTTTGTCACTCTGACATGGTGTCAGATGACAAATCATCACTCTCATCATCATCATCATCATCATCATCATCATCCCTAGTAGTAGTGGTATGTGGTCGGCTACTAGTGGATGCATCACCACTACCACTAGGTCCTCTGCGGCTCCGAGATGATCTGGTATCATGCGGAGGTAAGGTCAACTCATGGTACAGCATAGTATATAAGTCCAGATCCTCTGGAGGAATATCTGGAATATCTCTGACTCTGTCTATATCTACTGTGTCCACGTTGACCTCCCTCACATCTCCTGTATGTCCGCCGCTCTCCAAGAGACGCAAGTTGCAGTGGCAATAAACTAGCCGCTCCAACTGCGCTGTAGATAATCTGTTCCTCTTCTTTGTATGGAAGAGGGCCCATGTGCTCCAATTCCTTTCACAAGGACTTACGCTGCAGTCCTGTGAAAGGATACGAATAGCTAACTCTCTCTGCATTACAACATAATTCAAAAAATAATTAGTACATAAATCTATATACATATTTATCACATGTCACACAGTACACTAAAGACTTTTGACTTAGTACTTACCAACTGAGGAGCACTAGCACCATACATCTCCCACCATGATACTGGCCGCAACTGAGCAGATCTCAAACAAGCCGTATCCTTTCCAAAATGGCCACCACCATTTTGGAATACCAAGAGCTGTCTCTCCAACTGAAGTCGCAACTCTACATCAGCTGGATAAAGCCTATATACATATGTGTTCCATGCACTCAAGAGCTCCTCATCCACGATGGCCTGCTGAGATCTCCATAAGGGATGCAATAAGTGTGCCATCCCATGGATCGGGCGATGAAACCAATCCCATCGATCCCTCCACACAGCCTTAAGCTGCTCAATCCTATAAACAAAGAAATTATAAATTTTAGAGACTAATTTTTAAGATAATAAGAATTTTAAGTGTCAAAAATTCAAAGTAATAAGTAATAACTTAATAAATACCTGTCCAATGTCAAATGTGGGCAACGTGAAAGGGACTCGCCAACTCGATCCATGAACTCATAGACGAGTCCCAATGTACTCCCCTCCATATCAACGATGCGAAGGACAGAATATAATGGATGTATGGCACGCACAAGTGCCTCTACATCCCTCCAAAATGAATCCGACAAGCATGTAATCCGTACAAAATCTGCTCTCGGGGTAGTGTGTCCATCCCAGGCAGTCCACTCTGTAGACACAACTGTCTGCATCAAAGCCTGCCGCACCCGAAGTAGTCTCTCCATCACTATGCACATGTAAGCAAACCTGGTCTTCGCAGGCTTTAGGATATCCAACTCACTGTATGATCTGAAAATAGCTAATAGTTTTGGTCTCTTTGTGAACAAAGAGACCACCTTATGGCAGGTGGAAAAAATAGAATGAATCCAAGGGATCTTTCCAAGATCCTCTATCAAAAGATCAATGCTATGTGCGGCACATGGGGTCCACACAATGGAGGGAAACTCTGCCTCTAACAATCTACCCATGGCCACACAATTACTTCCATTGTCGGTAATGACTTGCACAACATTCTTTTGACCGACATCCATAATAGCCTGGCGGATATGACCATATATAAACTGACCTGTGACACAAAAATTACACCAAATCAGCCATGTACATAGTACATAGTACATACTACATACATAATACATATATATAGCATATGCAAAATTCAAATGCGTATCTTAAAATTAAAACTTGAAATTTCACCTATACATACCTGTCACTGTAAGTCCAGGCTCTGATGCATCGATGGCGCGAAGGAACATAGTGCCTTTGCAACAATGCACTAGTATGTTATATACATTCCTTTTCCTGATGTCTGTCCATCCATCGCACATAATAGTGCATCCATACTTCTCCCATGTGCCCATCATCGGCTGTAACTGCTTCTCCACTATATCTTTTGTTTTGCGTAGCTCACTAGTCCTCAACTCCTCATATGAAGGACCGCTCCATCGATATCCTAATGTGCTCACTAACTCCATGGCTTCCTTCCATGCGGGTGTGCGTGCAACATTAAAAGAGAGGCCACACTGTATGAAAAGCTTCATTATACCTTGTTTGGCCTCAAGCTCCCGCTGCCTCTGAAAACCCGCACGTACGGATGCCGAAGAAAGTGATCCTCTAGGTGCCTTCACCGGTGGCTGAGTGTCACCCTCAAGATCGACGGTATCATGTCCATGCTCATCATTCCCTCCACTAGAGGATCCCATTTGAGGCTGATGTGCTGGAGCATCGTGTGGAGGAGGATAACTAGAGCTAACAGAGGTGGAGGTGGGCCGAGAGCTTTGTGGATACTTTCTAGCTTCCCTTTGAGCTACCCACTCAAGGAGCTCATCCTTGATATCAGCTGGCATAGGCTGCTTGCATGCTGAAATGCCCAAGCCACTAAATTTGGCAAGGTGGGCTTTGATACGATCTGCCCCACCACCCCCTTTGTAACCACATAGGTTACATGTCCATCTCTCACTCCCACCCGACCCAAACTTCCCTTGGCTACTCACATACTTCCAACAACTTTGCTTTGGTTTAGGCATGGTGAGTCTCTCTCTCTCTCTCTCTCTCTCTCTCTCTCTCTCTCTCTCTCTCTCTCTCTCTCTCACTTTGGTCTCTCTCTCTCTCTCTCTCTCTCTCTCTCTCTCTCTCTCTCTCTCTCTCTCTCTCTCTCTCTCTCTCTCTCTCTCTCTCTCTCTCTCTCTCTCTCTCTCTCTCTCTCTCTCTCTCTCTCTCTCTCTCTCTCTCTCTCTCTCTCTCTCTCTCTCTCTCTCTCTCTCTCTCTCTCTCTCTCTCTCTCTCTCTCTCTCTCTCTCTCTCTCTCTCTCTCTCTCTCTCTCGGCTTAGGGTTCGATCTCGGCTGCTGCTCAGTGCTCTCGGGTGTGCGCTCGCTGCAGGCAAGAAGGCAAGTAAAATGCCCTCTCCCGCGAGCCCGTTTCGGGCTCAAAGGAGAGGGCAAAAAAATTTGTCTGCAACGCAACGCGTTGCGTACGTCGCAACGCAACGCCGTTGCGTTGCGAACGTTGCAGACGTTACGCAACGCGTTGCGTTGCAACTATGCCATAGGAGAGGGAGGTCGCCCAAAGACTTGCCATACGAGGGGGGGGGGGGAGAGAGAGAGAGAGAGAGAGAGAGAGAGAGAGAGAGAAAGAAAGAGAAAGAAAGAAAGGGAGGTCATCCAAAGACTTGCCATAGGAGAGGTAGGTCACCCACGGACTTGCCATATGAGAGAGAGAGGTCACGCAAGGACTTGCCATATGAGAAAGAGATCGCCAAAGACTTGCCATATAAAAGATAGATCCGCCAAAGACTTATGGAAGCCACCCAAATAAGTGTAAATCGCCCAATAGAGTATGTAGCTCTCCAAGTAGACATGGAGATCACCTAAAAGGCATATGAGGTCACCCATGGTAATTAAGAGGTCATTGAAGGCCTCATGGAAGTCAAATGTATGGAGGTTGATTTACCCCAAGGATCTTACAAGACATTTCCCTTCCACCCACTCTTGGAATAGATCGTGGATTTGTAAAGGCATTATATTTCATCACCTTGGATACCCGATTTGGATTGAGTTTACATCAAGGGAAGACAGAATGGATACTTGAAAGAGTATCATTGGAGGTCAGACTAATTGCCATTTCAATTTCATCTCTATATCCTTCAAAGCATCCTAATGCCATATATCTTATATTACATGTTGTCGGGTAATTCAACAAAATGCTCGTTGAGGCATTTTGTTCTATGTATTAAGTCATTCCTTTGGTAGAAACAAATTACACATGATGGTACCTTGTGAGTGGCATATCACCATGATGAAACTAAACAAGGACGGGCTTAAAATCATAGCCTTAATGGCTCACACAATTGCAAGGAGATGTACTTTAATCCACAAATTTTATACTCCATTCCATGGGCTATTCTAATGTATAGAGTTAATGACCTAAATGTTTATTGGTGCAATCTTCAGCAACAAATAAATGAGACATGAGATGTTAAGGACCCAATCCCATTTCAATCATGATAGCTCAAATATAATCCAATTGTACATTATCAAAACCCTTCTCAAAGCCTAGATCCTTAAGAACCACATTTTCGGATGAAGAGACAACATGCTCCATAGAAAGTTGTACCATAAAAAGTACAAAAAGAATTTGTGAGAGATGTACCACAAGCGCAATGATATGTTTGAGATACAATGCAAATGCCTTTGCAAAAAGCTTATACAAAGTTCACATCAAAGGGATTGGCCTCCAATCATGCATTGTTTTAAGCATGTCTTTTTAGGAAACAAGATTATCCATCTAGTTTTAACAAACAAAGGCATCTTCTAATTACCCTAGATCCCATTGTAAGCTTGGGAATTCATGTTTTCAAGTAGAGGTCAATAGATAAAGATAAATTCTTTAGAAAAACCATGCCAAGTGTTTTCCCATTGACGAGAGCTTGACCATTGGTACGAATTTCTTTCAACATTGGTTTTTCCAATGACAACGTGAATAAGTGGTCACTGGTAGCAAAACATATTGTTGCACTTCATTCAAGGTGAAATATCATCTATCATCTAGGAAACACTCATATCTAAAAAGGTCACCAAAATATTTAGCACAAGCGAAAGGCAATATCATACCCATCTATGACTATTATTCCATGAACATAAAAGGGCTGACATGGAAGCTTTAATGTGCTTGAGTATGACATGATCAAAGAAACACTTCCAAGACACTTCCAAGAAGTCTATAGATATTTGAGTTCCATAAAACAAGCCTTGATCTTAGCACATTGATTGGTTATATTCTCATACAATAATACAATCACAACATGTAAGAATCATACATGTGATTCTTTTCTACATATGAAAGCAAGGTGGAACAGAACGTTTGGTACGACACATACGGTACATGTACGAAACATAGTGTCGTACCAAACGTCAGGATATGGCATGCAATTGTGCATTCATTATGTGCCATGTGCATGCATTCATAATCTCATTATGTTCATCATTATGATATATATATATATATATATATATATATATATATATATATATATATATATATATATATATATATATATATATATATATATATATATATATACACACACACACACACACACACACACACACAAAAATAAATCCTAATGATGAACATAATGAGATTATGAATGCATGCACATGCCACATAATGAATACACAATTGCATTCCACTTAAGCTGAGATAACAATGCAAGTAACAACACATGAATATCCAAAGGACTTCAAGTCATAAGTCATCATCTTCGTGGAGCTTGCTAGCATGTTCCGATGCTGAAATTTGCTTCAAATTATGTGCATGAAGTCCCTTTTATGTTTTCCAATGATAAGGTAAAGTTATATAAAAGAAATGTATCATATGTCTAATGGAACTTGCAATTTTTACTTAACGTTCCAATTAGTATATGAAAACGTTCCGAACGTTTAATGGAACTCACATTCTGTACCAAACGTTCCAAACATATATGGAATGTGTTCGAATCCAACCTTGTATGAAAGAGTAAGACAAATGTCTAATTTAGCACAAAGCATAGAAATAATATCTACAACCTCCTTTATAGCTCCTTTAAGAATAGAAAAGTAGAATTTACTACAATCACAAATAATCCCTTGCATAGCAACCACTATGTATTCCCACTTGAGGCATGCAAATAAGAGGAGTTTATAGCCTACATAAAAGATTCCATTTTCACCTAAATATTGAGGAGGCTAACAATATAATACTTACGAGTAGCAAGATGGAAAGTAGAAGCTTATGCATCATTGCATTTCAATCAAAGTCATTTAAAGACACTATCAAAGGATTGTGATCCAACAACAACATGGTTGCATCAAAAAATGCTCTTCAAGTGCTATGCAAAAAAACATATGTGAGCAATAACATCATTCAAGGCGACTTAGGCCCATAACATCAAATCTAGAGTGGACACTATATTCATAGAATATCCTCGATCAAATTCCAAACAAATCCACAATGTACTATGTCAAGTTGTCATCATGGGGCAACAAGAGAGGAAGATATAGTACAATCCACATTTGTTTCAACCATATTGAGATCCCCACATAGTACTAATAAAACATCACAAAGATTATGAAAGCAATGCATCAAAGCATTCCAAATGTTAAGTGCCTACTCTCTCTCTTGGTGAGTTAAAAGCATATACATTGATGAAAAAAATACATATCACTAGCATGGTGTAAAACACAATCAAAAATCTGCCCAAAGAATAACTATAATATAGTTAAGGAACTAAATGTTACTTAACTACAAGTAAACAATCAGAATACTGTTTTTTTTTCTCATACATCAAATTAAGATCCCTTATGGAGATGATAACAACCCCAAGCTCATGTCTCTTATGCTTGTTTATGGTAGCACATCTAATTGATACCTTGTAATCCATCGTCAAGGAAGAATCCATTTGCCAAATTCACCTGAACTCTATAAATTCACCTGAACTCTATAGCAATATCCATATTATCAAAATGACCTTGCGCAATTGGGACCATAGTTGAAAACATCGTGTTTTAATGCATATTTTTAGAACATTTAGGATGTCCATGTATTTGGAAGGTCTATATGTTTTCTTATATCAATTAAGGGGGCAAGAAAAGCTTCTATCATATGTGATAGTCTTCATGTCATAGCATCGTTTGAGCTATCTGAGCTGATTTTTGTGTGTTGTAGCCATAAGCATTAAGCCTTATTGCATTAGCCCTATGCAGCATGCAACTTTGCAAGCTTCAAACCTCACGAGAGAGAGGGGGGGAGAGAGAGAGCCATCAACGCAATTGTGACTTGTAAGCGCACTTGTAAGTTGCTCCATTAACTAGTATTCATTAACCCACTTGTTTCGTTTGCCCTATTTTCTCACATCCTCTCAGTTGTTATCAAGGGTACGATTATGTAACCATGTGAAAATAAGTAGCTTTATCTCCTTCCTAAATTCTCTCAATGAAGACTAAAAGGTTGTGTGTGCAACTCACCTCCATTCTTTACATCCACATGTACCCACAATATATAGTGATCTAGAATGATCTAAGGTCTATATGTGGCCATCATGCAACACTGATTCCTACTATCCTTAAGTACCTTAGGATATCCCCCAAGCTCGAAGCCTTAGCTATACTTAACTCTTGTCCCATACACACATAAGATGGTCTCTATGGATTGATGTCTAACACTCTCTCCCCCTTTTAAAGATCGTTGCTCTCAATGATCAATGAGGGAAAGTACTTGCGAAATAGAGCTTTTGATTCCAAAGTAGAATATTTAAGTGATAATTCCATAATAGAACATATAAGTGATTGTCCTCTAAAGACTATTATATACTCCTAGATGACATAATTCCTAAACCATTTCAGCCTCGTATCTAGTATCCTATCTAGTATCCTATCTAGAGAATGATTTGTGTTGGTAATTTCTTGCAAATAACAATACCCTCTATTAGATTATCCTCCTCGAAAATATACTTTGTAAGTTTACTAACATGAAACACTAGATAGACTCTACAATCTAATGGAAGCTCTCATCAATATGTAAAATCATTAAGCTTTTAAACTATCTTCCAAGGCCATAAAATCTTAGTGAAAGCTTACCGCATTTTCTTGTGAATAGCAAAGTTGATATTGGTGATATATGAAGAAAAACTCTATCTCCTTCTTTAAGAGATCTCTCCTTTTAAATGATCCAAGAAATTATTTCAAACTTCGAGCCTGGTGCCACCCGTTCGTCGCGAACTTGTGTGTGTGCATTGTGCCTACTACTCTCGAGCTTAAACCAACTCTAACTTGACCTTCAACGAGCTCCATCTTAACTCCACTTTGGTTCAGCTTTGCTCTGACTCCACCTTGAGAGTCTCCTCTCAAGAGAATTGTGGTGCAAGCTTCCCCCTTACTTGCAAGTTGCTACATACCCGACTCCCGAGTGGCTTCTACCATAGACCTAGATACCCGAGTGATGTAGAAGTGACACATTACACAACCACATGCGTATTGAGCATATACTATTGTTGCATTGAGCATCCTTGTCACTTGAGTGATGATTCTTGATCCTTCCATTATCATCCATATCTATTGACCATTGAGGTTTTTAGCATCCTTAACCCTTCCATTATCCATATCTTCTCTTACCTATTAAGTGCTTAGTAGTAAGTAATATCCATTTGGCATTATTTGTCATCATGCCTCATGCCATATCAAGTGTATGGGATGCATATACAGTATGCCATTCATTGGCTTCACGTTCCAATGTATCTGGATCTGGTACAAAAAAATGGATCCATAAGTATTGTGGTTTAGAACTTCACCTCTACCACAACAGGACTAATTAGCCATGTATCAGGTGTAAAAGAAGGGGGCATATTAGTATGTGAGAAGGTCCCTCATGAAATTATTGAGGTGATTCAATGTGAACATCATGCTACTCAACAAGGGAAGGAAGCTCGACGTAGTGAGATGGAGGTTGACATGATGGATGATGTTGATGCCTCTTTCGGTCAAAACACCTCCACCATGAAGGGATGACTTTCCTCGCAACGTGATGAGGAAGATATTAATGTTCCTCCTCCCCCCTTCTCAGAGAACAAGACAAACCACCATGAGTTCTTCTTTTATGTCCTCCGCATTGTAGAAGCAACATATGAAAGTGGCTCAAATTGAAATAGAACGTTGCATTCTTCAATGCAATTTATCATTTAATGTAGTGAGAACAAAAGCTTGGAGAAGAATGGTTAGAGACATTGCTCAAGTTGGCACATGTGATGATTGGCATGAAGTGGAGTACAATAGACTCCGTGGACCTATGTTAGATGAAGAAAAGGGGCGCATAGAGTTGCAATTAGAGCCAATTAGAGTGGGATGAAAGACCTATGGTTGTTCCATCATCTCATGTGCATGGAGTTATAATAGAAGACACCATATCATTAACATTTTGGTCTCTAGTCATTTGGGAACCTACTTTGTACGAGCTATTGATATGAGTCATGCCCCGGTCCGCATCATTGGGGAGTTTATCTTTCAACATATAAGAACCGCTATTCTTGAGATTGGTGCAGAGAACATTGTACAAGCTATAATGGGCAATGTTTTCAATTGCAAGAGAATGAGGGAATTGGTTGATAAAGAATTCCCTAGTATTGTGTGGACTCAAGTGTGGCACATTGCATAAATCTTCTCTTAGAAGATCTTGCAAAATTACCCTGGCTTGCGTTTCTAGTAGAAGATGCAAAACATATAGTCACATTCACTAGGAAAAACCATCCGGTGCTAGCTATTTTTCCATCATATAATGCACATGACATGGTTCGATTTGCAGACACATGCTTTGCATTTCTTGAGATTGGTGCAGAGAACATTGTACAAGCTATAATGGGCAATGTTTTCAATTGCAAGAGAATGAGGGAATCGGTTGATAAAGAATTCCCTAGTATTGTGTGGACTCGAGTGCGGCACATTGCATAAATCTTCTCTTAGAAGATCTTGCAAAATTACCCTGGCTTGCATTTCTAGTAGAAGATGCAAAACGTATAGTCACATTCACTAGGAAAAACCATATGGTGCTAGCTATTTTTCCATCATATAATGCACATGACATGGTTCGACTAGCAGAAACATGCTTTGTTGGGGATAAAGGCCCCAAGGACTCTCCTTTTGTATATTTTGACCCTTCCATGTGAAAGCTCTCTTCGAGAGCTTTCCGGACATATTTTTGTTATATTTTGTGGACCCCAGATTGGGGATTTATAGGCATTTACATTATTTTTATGACTTTTGGTCATTGGCAATGTGTGAACATGCCCAAATGACCTAAAAGTTACTTATCAATAAGACTTGGTCCCAAATCTCTCATAACTTGATTGGGACTTCTTCAACTTCAACTTCTCCATCTTCTTCTCCAAATTTCTGCACAGGTTTCTCTCTCTACTTTCTCTCTCTTCACGTAGCAGCCCACTCTCTTGGTGTTTGGAGCAACCGAGCACACCACGACGTAGCTCTCCGCGGCCTCTTTCAATTGGTATCAGAGCTTTGAGCTGTTCCATCGCGACAAAGTTGCTCGAAGTGCTTTTCTACTTCAGCCTATGTTAACCTGAAGGTGTTTTCTTGCATTTGGGAAAATTTCATCGCGAAAAACCTTTTTCTTTTTCGCGATAAAAGTGTTGTTTTTGGAGGATTACTTCAACCCGGAGCAAAGCTGAAGCAAATTTTGTGTTTTTTAGAGAGTTTCATCGCGAAGAATCTCTTCTATTCTTCCTTTTGTATCCCCACAGGTCATTTTCAACATCCACATTGCTGATTTTTTCATCTACAGGTCTTTTGTGGCAGAAATTCTCTCATTTTTCAAGTGGGAGGACATGCACAAAGATTGAGGAAGTGCATACTTGCTGGAAACTTATCACAGCAGGTCATTTCTCTGATTTTACAGGTCATATTGCTGCAAAAATTGGGGCTTTTGTGAAAACAAGCACCCATTGACTTGGTTTTGCATCTATGTATGTCTTTTGTGGTTGAAAAACAACAAATTTGTTGTTTTTGATGCAATTACTGCTTGCTGAAATTTTTTGAAATTTTCTGCAGAAAATTTCAGAAATTGATTTTTGCAAGTTTTAAACAGTTTTTGGGCTTAATTTCTCAACTACAATCTCGTAAGGTAATTGCACACAGGACAACAGGTGAATTTTACCTTTTTGGGTGAAATTTTGAAGCTCTCAATGTGCAAACATGGCCTCTACCTCCTCTGATGTCAAAAGCTTGTTTGAGATCAAGAGATTTGAAGGTAATGGTTTTGATTTGAGGAAAGAGAAAATGTTGGGCATCCTCTTTGTTACAGATTGTGAAGGGGCTCTTGAGGAAGTCAAGCCTGAAGATATGACAGATGAAGCATGGATGAACCTAAACAAGAAGGCCATCACTTACATCAAGATGGCTGTACCGGATGAAATCTTAGTGGATTTGAAAGGCCTTACAACTGCTTTTGAGGTATGGGAGAAGCTGAAAGCCACTTATGAAAATACCACGCAAGTAAATCAAGTGCATCTTATGTGTAAGCTAGTGTGTATGCAGCTTGATGAGTCAAAAAGTGGGGCTGAGCACTTATCTTCGTTTACAGGTACTCTTTCACAATTGCAAGACTCTGGATTATCTCCATGTGATGATAAGCTTAAGGCAATCTTCTTGTTGATGACCTTACCTGATTCATGGGAAACATTGGTTGTTTCACTTTCGAATAGCCCCAGTATTACCTTTGATGGTGTAAGGGGTTCTATTTTGAATGAGGAAATCAAGAGGAAAGCTAGTGGAGAGGGAAGTGGTTAAGCCAATGTGACTAGAGGAAGAACAGAAAAGAAAAGTGGAAATGTACAGAGGAACAGGAGCAAAAGCAAAGGCAAGGCTGAAGTGACTTGTTATCAATGTGGTAGGAAAGGTCACAAGAAGCCTGATTGCAGATTTTATAAAGCTGAACTAGAAAGAAAGAAGAAAAAAGGCGACAGGAAGAAAAAGGACACCAAGAATGAAGCACATGATACCTCAAAGGACAAAGACAAAGAGAAGGCCAATGTGGCCTCTAGTGTAATCATTGAGGAGCTACCAAATGCAGAAGATATACTTTGTGCTACTATGGAAGCAGAGCATGCTGAAGTTATTGATGCTTCTATTAATATTCATGCACAAGATATGCAGATCACAATGAGGGACTTGATTGATGCCTTGCTTACTGTGAATGATGCTTTGTCACAAACATGGATTGTAGATTCAGGTGCATCGTTTCATGTAACTCCTATTAAGGAGTGTTTCACTACCTTTCATGCAGGCAGCCATGGACATGTATATCTTGGAAATAACCATGCTTGTTCTATTGAAGGTATTGGCACAGTGCATCTCAAAGTGGATGGTACTAATGAGCTGGTTTTGCATGATGTAAGGTATGTACCAAGCATCAAGAAAAGCTTATTGTCTGTTGGGCAAATGGATATGCATGGATATAGTACCCTCTTTGAGAAGGGGTCATGGAAGCTTATCAAAGGCTCTAGGCTGATTGTTAAAGGTACAAAGAAAGGGACTCTTTATTGCTTGCATGGTAAAGCCTTGTTGGGCAAGCTTATTGCTTTGGCTGAAATTCATTCACATATGGAATAATGGCATAAAAGGCTTGGCCACATGAGCCAAAAAGGCCTTGATAAACTATGTAATTTGGACAAGTTTGATGCTAAAGGCTCAAAACTTGATTTTTGTAATGAATGCCAATATGGTAAGGAAGTAAATTTGTAATGAATGCCAATATGGTAAGCAAGTAAAGAATTCCTACTACTCTGGTGTCTCTCGTAAGTCTAATGTGATTGATCCTGTTCATTCTGATGTTTGTAGCATGCCCACAAAATCTATGGGGGGTGCTCTTTACTTTGTTTCTTTTGTTGATGACTACTCTAGGAAGCTTTGGGTATATTTGTTAAAATCTAAAGATGAAGCCTTTGCTGCATTTAAGAAATTTCATGCATTTGTGACCACTCAAACAAGTAGAAAGCTGAAATGCTTACGTACAGATAATGGGGGTGAGTTTACAAGTGCTGAATTCAATAGATTTTGTGAAAATCTTGGTATTAAGAGGGAGCTAACAATCCCATACAGCCCCTCTTCAAACGGTGTGGCTAAAAGGTACAATAGGACTTTATGTGAGAGGGTGAGATGCATGTTGTCCGCAGCTAATCTCCCTCATGGATTTTGGGGAGAGGCTTTGAAAACTGAAGTTCATGTTTGCAATCGATCCCCTCATATGTCCTTAAAAGGTGGCATTCCAGAAGAGGCTTGGTATGGCAAACCAGCTTCATATGACCACCTACGCATCTTTGGTTGTGATGCTTTTGTGCATATAAGGCCTGAGTTGAGAAGCAAGTTAGATGCAAAGTCCATGAAAGGAATCTTCATGGGTTATGGAGATGAAGGTGAAATGGGCTACAAGATTTGCCTACCTCAACTCAAGAAGGTAATACGCAGCCGAGATGTTGTATTTAATGAGGCAAGGCTGCTCAAAAATGATTGTGCCTCTAAAGATGACCATAAAAGAGTCAAATTTCAGCATGCACAGCCACCAATTAAATCTGATACGAACCCTCAGGATGCACCACATATGGCTGGAAATGACAGTGAGCCCGTGGTTATTGAGCCAGATGATGCTGGACAGCAAAATGATGATCCTGAAGGGCATATGCAGCCACCTATTCATGCTGAAAACAGGGCTGGAAATGATGTACAGCAGCATGTTAACAATGAAGAAGTTAATGTACCTCCTGATGTAGATCCATTGCCTGGTAATATGGATCATTGGGTAAGAAGATCTATACGTCCTAGGAGGCAAGTGATTAGATATGATCCCTCTATACATTATATTATGTTATCAGATGAGGGTGAGCCTCTTACTTATAAAGAGGCAAAGCTATGTGAGCACAAGAAGAAGTGGGAGTTAGCCATTCAGGAAGAGATAAAGGCCTTGCATGCAAATGATACTTGGGATTTGGTTGAGTTATCCAAAGGAAGGAAAGCCATTCCGAACAAGTGGGTGTACGAAATCAAAACTGTTGATGGCAAACCCAAGTATAAGGCAAGGCTGGTTGCTAAGGGATATCCCCAAAAAGAGGGCATTGATTTCCAAGAACTATTCTCTCCAGTGGTGAAAATGACCACTTTACGTGTGTTGTTTGCTCTCAAAGCTGCCTTGGATTTGGAATTATTCCAAATGGATGTTAAAACAGCCTTTTTGCATGGTGATTTAGATGAAGAGCTGTACATGAAACAGCCAGAAGGATATGCCATTCCTGGAAAAGAGCATCTGGTATGCAAACTGAAAAGGAGCTTATATGGGCTGAAACAGGCCCCCAGACAATGGTATAAGAAGTTTGATGCATTTATGCTCAAACATGGGTTTAAAAGAAGCCATGCAGATCACTGTTTGTACACCAAAAAGGATGAAGATGGAAGCCCAATTATTCTTGTACTGTATGTAGATGATATGCTGCTGGCTAGGAAGAAAAAGAGCACTCTGAATGATCTAAAACAGCAGCTGGACTCTGCATTCTCAATGAAAGAGCTTGGGGAAGCTGAGCATATTCTTGGTATGCGTATAAGAAGGGATAGACAGCAGCATACTTTGCAGGTATCCCAAGAAAAGTACATTGAAAAAGTGATGGACAGATTTAATGTGGCTGATGCTAAGCCTCTTCGAGTGCCATTGCAGCCACATGTTAAGCTTTCCAAGGATGACTGTCCCAAAAATGATGATGCAGCCAATTACATGAAGAGTGTTCCATATGCATCAGCTTGTGGTTCACTTATGTATGCTATGATTGCCACTCGGCAAGACATTGCTCATGCAGTGGGAGTTGTTAGCAGGTTCATGGCTAATCCGGGTAGAGCTCATTGGGAGGCAGTCAAATCTATCTTGAGATATTTGAAAGGGACCAAAAGTAAATGCTTATTTTATGGAAAGGGTTCATTGGAGTTAAAAGGATTTTGTGATTCAGACATGGAAGGTGATGTGGACACACGCAAGTCCACAAGTGGCTATGTATACATCCTTACAGGTGGAGCTATTTCATGGTGCTCTAGACTTCAGAGGATAGTTGCACTATCTACTACAGAGGCTGAATATATTTCAGCCACAGAGGCTTCCAAAGAAGCCATTTGGTTAGCCCGCCTATGAAGTGAGTTTGGGATGCCTGAAAAGGCACCTGTTCTTGGATGCGATAGTCAGAGTGCCATATGTTTGGCAAAGAATGCCATGTTTCATGCTCGCACAAAGCATATTTATGTGAGATATCACTTCATCAGAGAGGTGTTAGAGGATGGCCTGATCACTTTGATCAAGGTCAATACTTCACAGAATCCTACAGATGCTCTCACAAAGTGTCTACCCAAGGCACAACATCAGCTATGTATACAAATGGTGGGAGTTACTTAGCTTAAAGGAGCCTTCTTGGTCCTTTAAGTGGGAGGTTGTTGGGAATAAAGGCCCCAAGGACTCTCCTTTTGTATATTTTGACCCTTCCATGTGAAGGCTCTCTTCGAGAGCTTTCCGGACATATTTTTGTTATATTTTTTGGATCCCAAATTGGGGATTTATAGGCATTTACATTATTTTTATGACTTTTGGTCATTAGCAATGTGTGAGCATGCCCAAATGACTTAAAAGTTACTTATCAATAAGACTTGGTCCCAAATCTCTCATAACTTGATTGGGACTTCTTCAACTTCAGCTTATCCATCTTCTTCTCCAAATTTCTGCACAAGTTTCTCTCTCTACTTTCTCTCTCCTCACGCAAAAGCCAACTCCCTTGGTGTTTGGAGCAACCGAGCACACCACGACGTAGCTCTCCGCAGCCTCTTTCATGCTTTGTATACATCTACTTAGTGTTCGACAGACTCCACATGGTTATGGATTCTTGCGCATGACAATCATTGATCGTCATTGGATCACTGTGTCCACGGTGCACACTAAAATCGCATGATATGTGCAACGCAAAGTTCTAGATGAGGACTTTTGGACCGAAATTGAGACTAAATTGCCTATTTTGAATACATTTATATACTCTTACTTATACTACACAAAGAGGGATCCACTCTTGGTCTAGTGTATCATATGTATACATGCATGCAAGAGATGATTATTGTTTCCACAGCATTGATTTCTTCCAAGTATGTTCATTGAAATTTGATTTTTTATATAATGGTCATTGGTCAAAAAGCAATGTTTTAACGTATAATTTGTTTTACCATTTTTTAGGAGAGAATGTACTTTGGTTGATTGATTCTTCGTTGTTAATAGGCTTTTGTACATCATTTCCAGCCCTGTTTTCAGCATGAATAGGTGGCTGCATATGCCCATCAAGAGCCTCTTCTTATTGTCTAACATAATCTAGCTCAAAAACCACTGGATTATCTATATGTTCAGCCATGTGTAGTGTATCATGAGGGTCTGAAATAGGCCCAACGTGTGGCTGGTCTTGCTGAAATGTGACCTTTTTATGGTCATGTTTCGAGGCAACATTGTTTTGTAGCATCCTTGCCTCATTAAAACCAACATTTCGGTTGTGTATGACCCTTTTGAGCCGAGGTAACCATATTCTATAATCCATTTCACCTTCTTCACCATATCCCATGAAGAGGCCTTTAATGGATTCGGCATCAAGTTTGCTCCTCAACTCAAGCCTTATGTGTACAAAAGCTTCACAATCAAAGACACATAAGTGATCATAGAGAGCAAGGATGTCACCTTTCAAGGACATGTGAGGGGATCGATTGCATATATGTACTGCAGTTTTAAGAGCCTCTCCCCAAACCTCTTCAAGGATGTCACCTTTCAAGGACATGTGAGGGGATCGATTGCATGTAGACCAAACCTCTTCAGGGATGTCACCTTTCAAGGACATGTGAGGGGATCGATTGCATATATGTACTGTAGTTTTAAGAGCCTCTCCCCAAAAAACATGAGGGAGATTAGTTATGGACAGCATGCATCTCACCCTCTCACAAAGAGTCCGATTATACCTTTCAGCCACACCATTAGAAGAGGGGTTGTATGGAACAGTAAGCTCCTTCTTTATGCCTAAATTTTCACAAAAAAATTCTAATTCAACACTTGTGAACTCACCCCCATTATCCGTACGTAAGCATTTCAGCTTTCTACCTGTTTTGGTAGTCACAAATGCATGAAAGCTCTTAAATGCAACAAATGTTTCATCTTTTGATTTGAGTAGTTGCACCTAAATTTTCTTGGAAAAATCATCAACAAAAGAAATAAAATATAAAGCACCCCCCATAGATTTGGTGAAATAAAATACAAATGCATGAAATCTCTTAAACGCAACAAATGTTTCATCTTTTGATTTGAGTAGTTGCACCTAAATTTTCTTGAAAAAATCATCAACAAAAGAAATAAAATAAAAAGCACCCCCCATAGATTTGGTGGGCATGCTACATACATAAAAATGGACAAGATCTCATATACAAGACATACGAGACACACCAGAGTAATACGAACTTTTCACTTGCTTTCCATATTGACAATAATTACAAAAATCTAGCTTAGTGCCTTTAACATCAAGCTTCTTCAAGTTACAAAGTTTGGATAGACCCTTTTGGCTCATATGGCCAAGTCTTTTATGCCACAATTTCATATGAGAATTAATATGAGCCAATGCAATGAATTTTCTAGACAAGGCCTTTCCATGCAAGCAATATAAAGTTCCCCTTTTTGTGCCTTTAACAATCAACCGTGACCCTTTGATCATCTTCCATGAGCCTCTTTCAAATAAAACGTTGTAACCATGCATATCCATCTGCCGAATAAAGAGCAAACTCTTCTTGATTCTTGGTTTATATCTCACATTATGCAAGACCGGCTCATTTGTGCCATCTATTGAAAGATGCAAAGTGCCAATACCTTCAATGGGGCATGCATGATTATTCTCTAAGTATACATGGCCATGGCTTCCCGCATGAAAAGTAGCAAAACACTTCTTGACAAGAGTCACATGGAATGAAGCACCAAAACCTCAATCCGTGTCTGGGATAATGCATCATTTACAGTCAATAAAGTATCAATTAGATCACTTTTGGAGATCTACATGTCTTCTACATGAACATTGCAAGAGACATCATGTGCATGAGCATCATGAGCTAATATAGTAGCACATAGGATATCTTCCATATCTGAAAGCTCCTCAATAACAACAGTAGAGGCCACATTGACCTTCTCCTTTTCTTTCTGGTTGTCCTATCCATCGATCATGTCTTCCTTCTTGTCCCTTCTTTTGTCTCAAGCATTCTTCTTCCTCTCAAGCTCTTCCTTGTAGAATCAATAGTCAGGCTTCTTCTTGCCTTTCCTACCACATTGATAACATATCACATCACTACCTTGCTTCTTGTTGGAGCTTCCCCTTTCTTTGCTTTTGATCTTACTTCTCTATGACAAAGAGCCCTTCTTCTTGGATATACCTCTGACCATGTTTGCAGAAGTGCCTCCTTCACCACTTGCTCTTCTCTTGATTTCTTTATTCAGTATAGAACCCTTCACACAATCAAAAGTAAGATTGGGGTTATTTGATAATGAGACACCAAAGTCTCCCTGGAAGTGTCATAAGTAGAAAAATAGCTTTCAACTTATCATCAAAGGGAAGCATCCCTGAGTCCTACAATTGTGATAGAGTACCTGTAAAATGAGACAAGTGCTCTGCAGCACTCATTGACTCATCCAAATGCATGCCAACTAATTTCCTCATCAAATGTACCTGATAAACAAGTGTGGTGTTCTCATAAGTGGCCTTAAGCTTGGCCCACAACTTTGAAGCTGTAGTAATGCCCTTGAGGTCTACAAGAATGTAAGTGAAAGCTTTTCTATTCAGATTATGCCACGCATCATCTGACATGTCTTCCGGCTTTCTTGCTTCCAATGCCTTGTCACAATCTTTGAGGAAGAGAATTCCTTGAATTCGCTCCTTCCAAAGATCAAATACTACGCACTCGAAGAAGCAAATCTCATAAGATTTTTCATATCTGAGGACAACAATGCATGGTTGCACAAATAAGAGGTTAATGTGCTGAAATTTTGGGCAAAATGCACCAAAATCAGGGTACCACCTCTAAAGTTGGTGCACATGGCTTCAAATAGTTGTAGGAGCAAAATGGAGCAAAATCGAGCACATTGGAGCACAAAATTAGAATCTTAAATTTTCTAAAATTTTTTGCAAAAAATTATAGAAAGCAAATTTGTGCTAAAAATCAACAATTTTGACTTCTTTTGACTTCAATGTGCATACAAAAGGCAATAACGCAGACTTCAGAACCAAATAGGAGCAAAAGCCCCAAATTTTGCTTCAGAAATTTTTGAAATTCGCAAAAAATTACCACAATTTGCTATACATAAGCAATTTCTTTTGCCACAAATCAATACATAAGGTGCTAGACTTGTGAAACACTTGTTTATACATGTAAAACACCTGAAAACTGCCTATTATGAGCTGTTGAGACACCCAAAGTGTTCCTCTTGGCTCGGAGCAAAGTTCTTCGCGATGAAATCAAAGATTATGGCAAAAAATGAGGTTTTCTTTGCTGTACAGCACCTGCAGAGAAGCCCTTAAACCCTAATTCAGCTCTGATACCAGTTGAAAGGGTTTGGATGTGGTGATGGAGGGGTAGAGGATGCGTGTGTGCCACAGAAGTGGAGGCAATAGCAAGGAGTAGAAGTGAAGCTGCTTGAAAGAGAGAGAGAGAGAGAGAGAGAGAGAGAGAGAGAGAGAGAAAGAAAGAGAGAGAACAAGAGAGAGAGAGAGAGAATTGACCAACTTTTTGGAGACACTACCAAATGAAGTGAGAGCCCCAAAGTCTTATTGACTTATGTTATATAGGACTTTTTAGGGTTGGCCAAGTTCACATTGAACTTGGCCCAAAAAATAAAGAATAAGTGACAAAGCCTTCATAAATAGGCCTATACACATGTATACACTATATAGGGGTCATTTAGGACTTTACCCCAACAAAGGGGATGCTATAGAATGAGCTCCTAGATAGAGGTAGGTGAGAAATACGCCTCCAAGAGAGCGATGGATTTTCCATGCAACGAAAAAGCCATAGAGAGCACTCGAACAACCTCCACTTATCTCATATATGTGTGCAAGTCTACAATATTCACTTCTATAAGGTACTCCATAGTTATGCCACTTACTACTTAAGAAGAGAGGGAAGACAAAGAGCTTCACCTCCTTTCACATAAGGCACATGGGTAGGCTCCGTGGGTGTTGTTGGGATTTGTTGGGTCCTCCCTCCCTCCCTCCCTCCCTCCCTCTCTCTCTCTCTCTCTCTCTCTCTCTCTCTCTCTCTCTCTCTCTCTCTCTCTCTCTCTCTCTCTCTCTCTCTCTCTCTCTCTCTCTCTCTCTCTCTCTCTCTCTCTCTCTCTCTCTCTCTCTCTCTCTCTCTCTCTCCCTCCCCCCCCCCTCCTTCGCCTCATTCATGCATGAGCTCCCTTGGGGAGGGGGTCCTCAAGCCTTCTCTTGGGGGCTCAAAACCCTCTATTTGGATATCCTCAAGCTTTGTAACTCACGTCAACGACTGCTCCCAAACTCAACAATGAAGCTAAAGTAAGCACTGGCTTGCTTTGAAAATTCCATGTAGAAGCACATATTCAAAACTTGCTCTAGATACCAAATGTAAAGCTCTTGAAATACCAAATGTAAAGCTCCTTACTAAATTCTCCAAATGAAGTTTTAAAGATTGTCTCTGAAACTCATTTCCCACTTTTATATCACATGTACCCAAAATAGATAATGACTTAAAGGTTGTGTTTCAAACTCACCTCTCATTCCACTACCCTTAAGTACCTTAGGATATCCCTTGAGCTAGCGAGCTTGGCCATACTTAGCCCTTGTTCCACACACATATAAGATGATCTCTATAGACCGATGTCTAACAGCAATTATTGCATATGCATTATGGTGGTTTTACATCTCGTTTGAAGGCTATCTCCTCGAATAGAGAGGTGGAGGCATTAGAAAATGCACAACAATCACTCAAAGGATCATGCAAGGGTTGACTACTTACCTAAATTGAGTTGAGAGAAGGGTAACAGGCTTATGCATTCATCATATAACAATGAGGATGATGAGGCTCTTAATGTTGAAAATGCATCTTACTATCACCACACATCTAAAGTCCTATGCATCAAAAGTGTGAGCTCAATTAGTGCCTCTATAAGTGCTTCATTCAAAAAGATCCCTTAAAAAAATATTTTCATAAGTGGTAATATCAACACTGAGGTGCAAAAGCAATGTATGGATACAGTTACTACGACGTTGACCAAACTTATGTTCAATGTGGCATTCCATTCAATGTTGAAAATACTCTTCCATAGAAGAGGGCCATGAGAGCAGTTGGTTAGATGTCTTGCTTAAAGGGTCCTTGGAAACAATTGTTTTGCACCACAAAGCTCTCCAAACAAACCAAATTAGTAACCATAAAGATATCACTAAGAGTGTATAAAAGAAATATGAGTGCTCCATTTTGTGTGATGATTGATCTCACATGCATTGGAAAAATGTTTATAACATTCTTGTGTCCTCTTCTTAGAATTTGTATTTTCACATGTAAAAACAATCATTGAATATATTAGGGACAAGAAAGTCCTGCATGTTGTGACTCATTAAGGGTTCAACCATGTCACTATAGAGCATATGGTAAAAGTGACATACCCAAATATCAATATTATTTACTATGTTATTTGTTTATTCTATATAGGAAGACATGATTACGTGATGCTCTAAGCTCTTTGAAGAAGATGGAATTGGTTTGATAAGCTGATCTATGCAATTGCTCATTTTCTTCGTCCATTGTGAAGAAATGGGCAACAATGTATCAACAAAGAGCTAGAGGAGAACTTGGTAGACTACATCACACAATGGACAAGTGATGCTGCAAGACTTTTGTTGCAATTGAAGAATGAGAGGCCATAATTTTCTAGCATGAAGCATTACTTTGGGAAGCCCATCGCATGACTATGATTAAATTATGACACGTGGCAACTCCTAAACCTTCTGCAAGAATCTTTGCTACATCACCTCATATGCCATTGGATTAACTTCCATTGTCATCAAAGAAGCTTTGCCGAAAATTAATGAAGTCTATGAAAAGCTGATCTTGGAGTTTTTGCAAACATGAAAAAGCATAAAGCTATCACCATCATGAGATCTCTATGAGGAGGGTATTGTACTCTTTGATCACTTGGAGTATTTATCACATGAAGGCATAGGAGCTTGGGGGGAAGTGTTCTCTTTGTGGCAGCACTTGGAGTAGGAGAATCAATTTATTAAGTCTTCACCTATCAACAAAAGAAGTATGGTTGCCTATGTTCATTCATGAATGATGAAGTGCTATTTTCAACCTTTCTCTAATCCATCCTCACACGCGCACTCTCTAAGTGCTATATGCATTGTTGGAGTAAATCATTTAACTTGTTACTAATTAAAAGTTATCATTAATGGAGCAATTTAATTTTTGACTATCTCATGTGTATACATGTTCTTTTGTATGTGTGTTATGCTCTTGCGTTTGTATATTATTGGCTAACATAGTAAGAAAACTAGTTGTCTTCAACACAAGCTATGCATGTATATGGTCTAAGAATTGCCTACAAGGGATGCTGACTTTAATGATGGATGTTTCCTTACAGTTCCCAATTAGCACTTACATTCTGGATACAGATAATGGTTGGCTTAGCACAAAAGTTGTCAAGGTGATTCATAAAGTTGTGTTTTTTACCTTTGTCTGAATAAGAATGCAGATTAGAGTCAAACTTGAAAGGAAGGGAGAGGAATTCATCAGCCCAATTCCAAATGGGTTAGAAGAGGCAGCTATACTTGGCACAAAAAAAATCCGTTCTTGTGGGTACTCTCAAGAAGAATTGTGTTAGGCATCATCATATATCAAGGCACTCTTATTGAGAGACAAAGTCCACCTCAGAAAAAATATGCATGCCCAAGATCTAATAATCCTTATGTAACTGTGCAGCATTTGTCTTAAAACTATAGACATGATGCATGAAAGGTTTGATGACAAGAGACATGTTTAAGCTTTGCAGACTTGAGGTCACCTAACAAAAATCATGAGCACCAAGACCAGGCTAGAGTTATAATTTCCAACCAAATGAGGATGTTGATTGTCTGGTTCATTTGCAAGTCTCAAATTCTACCATTCTTTCACTGGTTGATGCCTCTTTTCATATGCATTCACCCAAGAACTTTTGGGAGCTTGTAATTTTTACCATGCCCAGAATCTTCAGATTAGAAAGCTGACCATATATATTATCTCATGAGATAAAACCATAGAGAAAAAGGAAAGAAGAAACAATGAAATAAGTTGAGGGCAAGGAGAAGATGAAGAAAAGCAGAACAGAACAGGCTATCTGCATGAGGAATAACATGTAGTTTATTTATTAACATAAACTCACACCAAGGAGAAGTTACCTTCGAATTTGTAGCAGACCAAATGAGTGATTCTGTTTGCAACCAGCGGTTTTGAAAAGTGTGCACCCATCATTTGCACCATCCTCTGTAGATTGAACAATGTAAGTTTAGAACACAAAACACAAATTCAAACACACACACACATAGATAGATAGATAGATAATAAAGAGAGGTAGATAAAAAAGAGAATGCTTTCCATAAAGACAAAAAATTATGTATGTATGTAGGTAGGTGCATGCATGCAATGTACATACATGGTATGTATGATGTATTTACATATGTATGAAAGTACATATGTATATTTGTATGTACGTACACAAGTACACATATACATATGTATCTGTGTGTATGTGTATATGATGCATTGGTTATGTATGTACATAGGCACATAATACTATACCAATATCCACATGTTTGTATTAATGTGAAATTTGAGCAATGACTGAATGTAAGCCACCAGAACAATCATTCAACCAATATATTGACAACTTGCAATAGAATAGGCTCAATCCCACCATTAAGAAGACCCATTTTTCAAAACCTTGTTGCAAATGGAAGAGCAAAAAGATATGATATATGGTACACATACCATTACATTTCGTCTAGCAGGACCTTGATAACCTGTTAAACATACAATAAGCTTCTTTGTGCCAGGAATACCTTGAGTATCACGCAATGGTCTATAAACAACCTGCACAAAGAGCTCTCTCTCTCTCTCTCTCTCTCTCTCTCTCTCTCTCTCTCTCTCTCTCTCTCTCTCTCTCTCTCTCTCTCTCTCTCTCTCTCTCTCTCTCTCTCTCTCTCTCTCTCTCTCTCTCTCTCTCTCTCTCTCTCTCTCTCTCTCTCTCTCTCTCTCTCTCTCTCTCTCTCTCTCTCTCTCTCTCTCTCTCTCTCTCTCTCCCCCCCCCCCAAATTCCCTCCCTTCCTCCCTAATCTGTATGGAAGGTCAGCTTTGGGCCCTTGCAAACATAAATATATTTGTTGTCCTCCCTTCCCTCCCCCTCTCCCTTCTCTTTGTCATTGGCCGATGCCCACTAGGGGCAGATAAACGTACCTTAGCTTTACTCTTCTCTCTTCTTTATCATGAGATCCCTCACCATGATCCATCTAGGCATCTACATACCACCATACATATTACAAACAAGCTTTCCCATGTCTATGCACACAATCTTTGCTTGAAGCTACTCTCACTCAATCCACATGATCCTCTAGGTACACTCACCTCAAAGATCACATCTATCTTGCATGACTAGGCTCTATGGAGGCTCCCCCACCATACACATATTTTTCCTCCATGCATTGGAACCATGCCCCAGAACAGCTCGCATGATGAGTGTCACGCACGATGCCTCACAGTTGATGAAGATCTAGAAGAAGTTACACATACAAGAAGAGCACCGCATGTAGTAGTCACTCACTGTTAGCGAAGGGAGTGCGAGGAGCACCACTATTGGGACATATACCACTTCCTTATGAGCAAGGATTGTCTAGTAGCACGGCATCATTTACGTGACAGGAGACATCCCACCCCCATCCAAGATCCAATGAGATGGCATTGCTATGAAGAGAGTTTATATCACAAACCAGATCAGCCACCGATACCTACACCTCAAAGCTCACATCCCATTATTTCCACTTTCTTCACAAAGTAAAGGTGAGAAGAGCCATCTCATGTCTACAACATGGGAGATCCAGAGACGAGGTCGACTTAAGAGGCAAAGCATCTTATACATGGCACAAAGATATTGGCACCACATTACACACCTCTTCAATCGAGCATTGGTTGAGGGGTTTACAATCTCGTGGACAGAGCACACTATTGTGCCTATTCATAAGTTTGACAATATGATGGATCCTGGCACTTATTGGACTACCATGATTGGCCCCATTTTGGCAAAAACTCTATGGATCGATACTTTAAGAGGAGCTCAACACTCTTGTGCAAGCTTCCGAGCACCTGCGCAAGCTCGCTTTCGACATGCCTTTTCCACCATTGACCACATATTTACTTTGAGATGTCTGATTGATCAGGCACATGTGAGGAAGAGGAGACTACATTGGTGTTTTGTGGACTTTTGCAAAGCATTCGATACAATACCTAGAGAAAGATTCTTCATAGAGCTACTTGATCTTGGGGTTACGGATGGCATGTTATGGGGGATCTATGCTTTATACGAGCGGGTATCTATTAGGGTCATATGTCCTTGAGGGCAGCCCCTTGTTAGCACTATAGGAGTAAAATAAGGGTGCCCATTGTTGGCTATGAGCTTATTGTAGTTTGTGTGTGAACCCTCTCCATGTAAGAGAGTAATCTTATCCTCTCCTTATCTCTTGTTTGATTGGCCAAAACGGGCTCGTACTTTTGTATAAGAAAGTGACTTTTGCACTCAATCTAAGGCACAACTCATTTCAAGATCAGTGCATGCGTGTACGAGAGAGGAACCTGCGCCTTGCTATCTTATCTTCATTCTTTCGTACGAGAGAGTTTGTCTCCTACTCTCTCTCTCTCTTCACTTGCATAAGGCTCTACTTTATCTCATCTTCTGTATCTAAATCTCTATGGCGTCGAAGCTTTAAGCAACAGCCGGTCTTTGTGGCATCGGAGCTTCAGCACCAAGCTTAAGCGACATCAGGTGGTATCAAAGCTTTAACCATTCCCTTGGCAATTTTCCATTGCAGATTGCACACACATCTGCACTACACCACAAATTGCGTATGCGGGTATGAAGGTTGTTGTCGACCAGGGAACGTCAACTCTTCTGCGCTATGCCCATCATTCCACGTGGAGCTGCTATAACCGACTGCTTCAGGTGGCGCTGTAAGCGACTACTTCACAGAAGCTACTTTAGGTGGCGCTGATCTCGTAGGGAGTATTTGCTGAGAAGTCGTCATCTCATAACGCTAGCGCAGCTGAGCGATGAGGGCTAGATGATGTGCTAAGATCAAAATTTTGCAGCTTGCGAATTTCCTTGTGAAGATACGCACTGAACACACCCAAGCAATGACCTGAAGATGTTTAGAGAGCTCTGGAGCATGTTGCTACTGTGTGCCCAATGCAATCTTCAGACTGCTCGACAACAATAAGTTGCTGAATAGATATGTTACTCCATCTACGACACTCTATCGAACGTGCTTCCTAGAATTCTAATCGTTGTTATTCTGATACTTCTTCGATTAGGGAACATCACTTAAACTAGCACATACGACAGAAGTCTTTTTTTTTATGCTAAACAAAGAAACATGTGAGGTGTACGAAGTGTGTGATCTACAAAGGATGTGTATTGTTATCTTGACTTCTATATTTCCGTATGCAACAACTAAAGCGCATTTCCTCCTTTAATCGTGGAAACATCATGCGGTAGCATCCTGAATTTGCCATTACACAAATAATGTACTCATACATATCGATCATAAATATATGCTTTTATCGAGAATGGCAATATACAAGCTCACAAATTTCTTGTAGCATGTGAATGTTCCTTTTCTTCCTTCAAGTTTCTATGGGATTAGACACTACCCTCATTTTTGAGTGGTAAGACCTTCCCACGATAATAAATCCATCAAATAAAATTGTTGTAAGGAGTTAGACACTACCAAAGTGAGTCACTTTGGTAAGACCTCTCCAAAATGAGTGAAAAGCCTCTAGACAAGTTCAATGGTCAAGGATTTCACACATGGCAAACAAAAATCAAGGGGTATCTCATGACAAAACAGTTATGATCCATCACAAAACCATTAGCACCAAACGAAACACTTGAACATAGAAGAGGGCTACCATATTTCACGGAAAAAGATGAGCAAGCACTTGGAATGTTACTCACATCCCTTGACGATAACTACGTACATTTTTTGGATGATTGCACCACTGCAAATCAAGCATGGATCACTCTAGAACAAAATTTTGGAGCTATTTCTAGAAACTCCAAAATAGCATTGAAAATGCAACTTCATTCTCTTACCATGTCACAAGGAGAAGAGATACCTACTCTTGTCAACAAGTTAATAAGTATTTGTACCCAATTAGCTTATGTCACATGTGCAATGCCCCATTGAAAATGAGGATCAAGTAGCCGTCCTACTCAAAGCGGTTCCCGATGATAAATTTGGACAAATTGTAACTGTTCTTAAAGAAAAAGACCCTATCCCTAGATTAGAAGATGTCATAAACTCTCTACAACAGCATGAAAATAAGTTGAAAACACATGATGAATTCACAACAAATGCCTTGGTTGTAAGAGCTACAAAATGCATTCATTGTAATCGCACCAACCATTTATCGAAGGATTGCTATCTAATCAACCCTTGCAAAATATGCGGTAAAACCAACTAGGCTACAAAGCATTGCCGTCTACGCAACAACAATATCAACAACAACAAAGGAGCTTTCAACAAAAATCCAAGCAATGTCAACATAGCGGAGGAGACAAATGAAGAAGAAGCTCAAGTCAATTTCGACTATGATTATGTGTTGTAAAACATCCCCTTTGTACCATCCTCATATGTATAGGGAAGGATTTGTACCACCCATGAGTTTGTTGAAGGAAGGATATAAACATTGTACCACCTTCTTTGTACATGGGAAGGAATCATATTTGTACCACCCTAGCCTAGTTGTGAGGAAAGGATAGTCCCTATAGAGCTATGTACAATTAAGCTCAAGGGGGGGATTGTTGGCTATGAGCTTATTGTAGTTTGTGTGTGAACCCTCTCCATGTAAGAGAGTAATCTTATCCTCTCCTTATCTCTTGTTTTATTGGCCAAAACGGGCTCATACTTTTGTATAAGAAAGTGACTTTTGATCACTCAATCTAGGGCACAACTCATTTCCAGATCAATGCATGCGTGTACGAGAGAGGAACTTGCGCCTTGCTATCTGATCTTCATTCTTTCGTACGAGAGAGTTCGTCTCCTGCTCTCTCTCTCTCTCTCTCTCTCTCTCTCTCTCTCTCTCTCTCTCTCTCTCTCTCTCTCTCTCTCTCTCTCTCTCTCTCTCTCTCTCTCTCTCTCTCTCTCTCTCTCTCTCTCTCTCTCTCTCTCTCTCTCTCTCTCTCTCTCTCTCTCTCTCTCTCCACTTGCATAAGGCTCTACTTTATCTCATCTTCTGTATCAAAATCTCTATGGCGTCGGAGCTTCAACATCAGGCTTAAGCAACAACCGATCTTTGTGGCGTCGGAGCTTCAGCACCAAGCTTAAGCGACATCACCCATTATCCCCTACTTTATTTGGGATATACATTGATGAGATTATAGACTTTATACAACAACGTGGTAGTTAGGGAGTGGAGCGGGGGGGGAGCCACTCTACACATTTTGTTATATGCTAATGACATTGTC
>CM035420.1:173810344-173982844 GCA_020310875.1 Ceratopteris richardii | reverse complement strand
CCCTATGCTATTTTCCTTCCACAAGCTCCAAATTAGCCTCTATTGAGCAAGAATCATCATTGGAAGAGTCCTTAACATATCGATCCTTGGTTTCTTGGTAATTTTTCCATGGTGGGGCATCTTCAATAGGGAACACTTACTCTGGAAATGGCCATATTCCAAGCAACATAAGCACATTATAGGCCTAGGAGGGAAGTTTTGACAAGGTCTTCCTTCTGGCCTCTGTTGTCTTTGATCGGTGTAGAAACTAGTATGTGGAGGTTCCAAGGTGGTCAAGTTCGTTTGGTTCGGTGCGTAAGGTTCGTGTTGGGTTCATTAGGTGCGTTTAAGGTGTGAGAACCTTACCGTTCCTTCAACGTAAGGTGCGTAAGGTTCGCTAATACAAACATAATATATGCCATGTGGTATATACTAGTATATAGTATATGGCTAGACTCTAGACTCTACTTTTTAGACTCTAGACTCTTTACAAGTTTGAAATATCAAAAATCATTATCATTGAACGACGAACGTGGAATGATAATCAAAACATCATGATACATATGAATGACAACCACGAATCATAAAACGAGAAATACACCACAATACATATTGGAGAATGAAGAGAAGGTAGAAACGGTTACCACAAGATAGATTATATACAAAATACATGATGAAAAATACAACAATAATGATCTGTCAAATGTCCATCATAGTCTATGACTGAGCAAGTCTCAAACCTGAAGCAAATGCTAATACAATACAAAGAAAGATACAATATCTGGAATCTGGAGTCTGGACTCTGAGTACTATCATGTCATAAGCATATATATTACAATGTCAGGACTCAATATAATGATCGTAATAAACAAAAACAAATAATAAATCATTTAACTCGGTACTATCATCTAAACTGAGAGACTCCTCGGAGGATGATGCCTCTGATGAAAGAATGCCCCCCATGACGAGGACATTTCCTTCATCGTCGAACTCCGATACTAGCACAATAGACGGATCAATGGATACTCATGCAAATAGCTCATCCGGATCCTGTATATCATCCTCTTTTGGAACTCGAACTCCTCTCTGTCGAGGGCACATCTTGCGCCTCTCTCCTCTCGATGTGGATGGAGCTGTACTAGTAGATGGAACATGAGCTACTACCTTCGTCTCTATCCCTCGTGCTAGAGAAAGTGAACGTGATCTCGTAACACGGCAATTGAACATCTCTAACTCTGAATGAAGCAACCTATAGATTTCATCTTGTTCATCATGAACAGATGAATCTATATCCCCGCTCCCATAGGTAAAAGAAGTCTCAAAAAGAACGTGAGACTTGAAATTCCATACATATTATTTAGTTATCGATGATCTAACTTGTTGCTTTAAGATTAAAATTCAAATTTCACACTAAATTTATAGTTCTTAGTATATACTATATACATGCCTTGGACCCTTAAGATCCTTCACACTCTGAAGTAATCGTAAATTGGTCTTACAAAAGACCACACGCTCTAACTCTAACTGTGCAACACTCGAGCGATTATGAAGCTTGGTGTGCACAAGTGAAAAACTGCTCCAATTTCGTTCACATGAACTGGAAAACGAATCCTAAATAATAAACAATATAATGCTCAATGCTCGCTTAGAAATCATTGATTAAATTCAAATGTCTAATGTACAAGAAAATAGAAATCACGGTTCACCTGTGATAATACTCGAAGCGCATGATGTGTCATAGCCTGATGCCCATAACCGTAATGGTTCCACCACTCTAGTGCCTTCGATGTCACGTCGGCACGTAAAGAAGTGGTCCTCACATATGCGATGCCAATATTTCCTATGTAAGCAAAGAAATCGACATCAAATGCTACCTGCTGATTAGGCCTCACAATCCTCTCCATATATAGGTCCTTCATGTGGCGAAAACTAGCTTCTGACCAAAACTCAAAGCTCTTGAAGTACGGATGTAATAGTGATGTGAATCCATGGATAGGACGTGATAGAAAATCCCATCGTGAATCCAGAGCACGTAAAACATCATTTATCCTATTTATATAACAATAACATATCATGAACAACATTAAAAACATTAATATAAGTAAAGAAAATTTGAATCGAGAAAAATCATATCGCATACCCGGAGCTCGATAGACATGTAACTGAAGCCATGGCTCATCGCATACGCATATATAAGTGATAAACAAGGCCCATCGTAGATCCCTCCATGTCAACAATACGAAGCACAATATGAATGAATTTTAAGACAGGGATAAGAGTATGTACCTCCGTCCAAAAATCCATGTCAAGAATCTTTCGCTGCACATACTTTGCAGCATCTGTCAAGCCCCTTGGCATGCTACTCCATCTCCTATCTATAGTTGTCATGCGCAATGCATCCATGCAATCGTAGGGACGAGTCAACACATAAAAGATATAGCCAAACCGTGTCTCTGATATGCGAACCAATTCTTTTTCGTTGTAACTACGAAAAAGACTGAGTGCGTGGTGGTTCTTACATATGAACGAGATAATACGTTTGGCGTAAGAAAGAATAGGAGCAACCCATGTGAGCTTACCTATATCCTCAAATAAAAGATCTATAGAGTGGGTAGTACATGGGGTCCATACTATGGAGGGATACTCACTCTCAACTAACTCTCCCATCCTCTTACAATTTGAAGCATTATCTATGATCACTTGTACTACATTCTCTGCCCCAACCTCTTCTTTGGCACATTTTATGTGCTCATAGATATAATCCCCAGTAATTCTACTACCTATTGCACTACAATCTATGGCCATGAGAAAATAGGTACTAACGCACGATGAAACCATAATATTGATGATATGGCGACGTCTAATGTCGCTCCAACCATCGGATAGTATGGAACATCCATACATCTTCCACTCTATTTGGATGGGCTCCAAAAGAACATCTATTCTTGCTCTCTCCTCCAATAGCATAGATCCACGTAACTTATGGTACTCCACACCGTACCAATCGTCACATGGACCTACCTGAGCTATGGACCTCACCATTCTCTTCCAAGCATCAGTACGAACTACGTTGAAAGAGAGGTTGCATTCTAAGATGCAACGTGAGATCTCTATCTCAAAAGCCTTTTGTCGTTGCCTCTGCAAACCTATGGTCAAAAAAGACGAGTGCAGAGATCCAAACCTAGGCCTTTGGAGTGGAGGCTCGTCTCTAGTAGCCTGAGAAGACTCACTCTCAATATCATGTTGAGAACAAGTCCTACCCTTTCCCGATGTATCAATGGGCTGAGAGGCACTAGACATATCGATAGTAGGGTCCAATTCTTTCTAACATATATAATGAAGAGGCTTCTACCTCACGTTGACGTGCTTCTATTTGTGCTTGTGCAAGGTTATGCTCATTTCTTACCGCTTCTGCAATCTCTAAAGGGACCTGTGGACACGCACTAATTCCCATCCCTCCTAAGCCAGACACATGACGAATGAGACAAGTGGTGGTAGTGCAAAATGTCCTACCACAATATTTGCACATCCATCTCCACGTGCCTGAACCAGAACCACTAGCGTTGGCCAATGTGTGGCTCGAGGTATGGGTATCCCATACGAAAGACCTTCCAGGAGGCATGATACCTGAAATATAAAACACATAAAACATTAGTATCTACTATCATCATGCATGTATCTCTGTCATCATGGTTGCATGTGTGTGTGACACGTCACAAGTGTGACGTGTACGGTGTGACCACTGACCATTGATGTGTGTGTGAGACTTGAGTCGTGACATGTGTGAGACACGTGTGACCACTGACCATTGACATGTGTGTGACTGATGACAATAGACATGTGTCTGTGAATGTGTGACTGTTGACATGTGTAACACACTGACATGTGTGACATGTCTGTTCACTGTTCATGCACCCACTGTCCACAGTGCACACGTGAACAATGACATTGTCACGACTCACACTGCCCACTGGCATCATCAATGCATAGAAAATACCCCTTCCTTTTGGTGGACCGTGGCTGCTGGCATTATGGCAATGGGCATTGAGCTTTGATTTGGCTGCTGGCATAAAGGCAATGGCCACTTGGAGGACTCACGGTTCCCTCTTGAAGCCATACAGTTGTGCAGTGTGACCTTTCACTTTGGAGTCCTTAAGCCTGACGTAATGTTACTTTCCAAATTCCTAGGCAATGCCAAGTGGCCACTATTAATATGATGTTTACAAAGACGATACATATTACACAGTTAACCATCGTTGCTTCTCTCTGTGTCATCATCTTGGTGTAGTCAACTGTCAAATACAATCATTGTACAATGTATATAGTAATGTGCATATATGTAAAAGGCTAAAGCTAAGTTCTAACAGTCTGATGTATCTGAGATCAGAGATTCTGTCCAGTGTCATCTCAGATGTATCTCAGATCAGAGATTCTGTCCAGTGTCATCTGATATCAGAGCTTCAGATGTACCTTTCTAATTTCTGACAGAATCACCAGTTTGTAATTTTTTGGATTTGACTTTCATTTTGGCCTTCAGCATTCTTGTAGGCGTTAATAATTTGTAGACTGATGCTCAATTTCCTCTGAGATGGAGTACCCCTATCTTAGGTGCTGACAGCTGTTGTTGTAAGTTGTAACCCTCATTGTGTTTTAGGTCATGAGATTGTAATATATATGAATTGTAATATATATCCTCATTCAACATTGTATTGCAATTTGCCCAGGTTTATCAGGCAGGCTACAGCTCTGTGTATCATTGTGTGGACTAGTCTCTACTCTCTAGGCTCTAGGCTCTAGGCTCTAGCCCATCTGCAACTCCCACGGACCACCCCACATGCAGATTTTTCAGTATCCGAGTGCTTTTCAGCACACAGACATTATAATTTGTGTCAAGTTCTGAGCTGGACATATGGACCTGTCACCTACCTTGCAAGTTGCTTAGCTTCTTCTCGGGAGAACTCTCTCTCTCTCTCTCTCTCTCTCTCTCTCTCTCTCTCTCTCTCTCTCTCTCTCTCTCTCTCTCTCTCTCTCTCTCTCTCTCTCTCTCTCTCTCTCTCTCTCTCTCTCTCTCTCTCTCTCTCTCTCTCTCTCTCTCTCTCTCTCTCTCTCTCTCTCTCTCTCTCTCTCTCTCTCTCTCTCTCTCTCTCTCTCTCTCTCTCTCTCTCTCTCTCTCTCTCTCTCTCCACACACGCACGGAAAGGTTCAAGCTTCAAAACTCGAGAAGGCTCGAAGTTTTAGACGATGTCACTATTAACATCGATGAGCGAATCGATGCACCGTTGGGACTCGGGAGGTTGGGACTTGACCTAACTGCTGACGCGAATTGGATACTATTAACGCACCGAATGGGACCGAACAACACACCGTACCGAACCGGATTCAGTTAGTCTAAGACAAAACCCTAAATGCACCGATTTGACAGGTTCCGTTCGGTTCGGTTCGAACGGAATGGTACTCTAAAAACTTTCGGTTCACGCACCACGACTACTATGGGAGGTTCTCTTGTGGATGGTTGCCCTAAAAGAGAAAATTGAGTTGCACTTACCATTGAGGAGCTGATGGTGTTGTCCTAGTACTATATTTTGGTTTCCTAGTCCTTTCAAAAAATAGAAGCCCTTTGTTTTGTGGGGCATCTTCGATAAGAAACACTTACTCTGGAAATGGTCATATTCCAAGCAGCAAAAGGGAAGTTTTGACAAGGTCTTCCTTCTAGCCTCTTTTGTCTTTGATTAGTGTAAAGACTAGTAACTGGAGGTGCTCTTGTGGATGGTTGCCTTAATAGAAAAAACTGAGTTGCACTTACCCATTGAGGAGCTGGTGGTGTTGTCCTTGTACTATATTTTGGTTTCCTAGTCCTTCCAAAAAATAGTAGTCCTTTGTTTCGTGACCTCCTTTCTCGTAGAATTGGAGGGTCAATCATCTTGGGCACTCCTAGGAGGTGTGCCCTTGATTAGCACAAAGGAAACACCAAAGTCCACTTCTTACCTCCTTTAAGGTTCTCCGTTCTTCTAGTTCTTGGCATATCTCTACTAGGCCATATGAGGTACTCTTATCTTCTCCCCACATCTTCTAAAGTTTTAAAGCTTCCAATTCTTTTCGCATGTATGACACAACTTCATTTGGGCAAGAAGTCCTATCTTGCTGAGTTCCAAAATAAACTCTTGCTGCATCAATACTCATAGCTTCCACCTTGAATTCTCTTAAGATGGCATTTGGTCATAAAACCTCTCTCAATTTTTATTGGGTGGTTCTAGGCAAAGCTTTTTCAACCCACTTTTTAATGATGAAATCCCATGGTGCATTTGGTAGTCTTGCCTCCACTGACCTTGTCTTGGTCATCAATTTCGAAAAAGATTCTCTTGCATGCAATATTGAATTTTCAAACTCATCTAATGGCCTTTCTATCAAGTTACCTTGCCTGAATGTCCTTGTGAATTCAGCTTTTAATGCCTCCCATGTCTAGAAGTGGTCGTAAGTGACTTAGCGTACTAGTTAAACCACTTGTCTGTTAAACCTTTCAGTGTGGATGGAAACAAAGCAAAAAATGTGTCTTGTCTTTGTAGGCCCCAACTCTTGCATGTTGAGAGAAACCTACACACGTGGTCTTTCGAGTCTTTATTGGAAGAACCATGGAATGAGGAGAATCAAATGTTGATTCTATATAATAATGCAAAAAGTTCCTAAGCCATGTTGAGGTTAGAAAATTATATAGGAGCAATAACCTTCCTTGGGGAGAGCTCTGGTTTTAGCTTTTTTCTTCTAATCTTGAAACTATTTCCAACTTCTCAGAGGTGAAGGGCTTCTAACTCATGTTGAATAGGGGTCTTGTCGCCTTCTATGATAGCTCTTGCTAGATGTCTTTTTAGGACTCAATTGGTTCTCCTTATGAGCTCTAGTGTGTCATTGACCATCTTAGGGAGGCATATTTGAAAAGGGTAGTGAAGAGTTATCTATCCAATTAGATTCTCCCAATCAAATGAGGATGATAAGACTCCCCTTCTCCCAGATTTTGGATCACCCTCTTTTAGGGAAAAAAAGATAAACTTAAGTGCCCCAAATTCTAGGTCTCCCTCTTTTGAGAAACGGGGTGGTAGAACTACAGTGCGTCCAAATTTTGGGTAGTCTCCAAAAAAATTGGAATGTTGCTTCTTGGGTCATGCAACTTGGAAGTAGGAAGAAGCTCAAACTAGGATGGCCTAGAAATTTTGAGATGCGTAACTTTGGGAAATAAAGGTAGCTAAAATTAGTCGCCTAAAAAATTATGAGGTGCAAAGTTGTTGAGTTGCCCAAAATGGCTACTATGTGTAAGTGGTCTCCCAAAGTGGCCACAAATGTAAGGGATCTCCGGAAGCCACGTCCCACTAGGCATGCCAAACTTTCACTTGTAGGTGATGAGATTGTGTGTGGGTGAAGGGAATGCAAATCGCAATACTCCTAGAGTATGAACATCAATCAAATTCACGAATGGAAAATACAACTTAAGGAGAACTTTTTGAAAAATTAGCAAAGACAATCCTAATTCAGAAGAGTTAGACACTCCACTCTTCTCCCTCCCCTCCAAGGTACCCTCTGGCTAGCACGAACTGCGGGGACTTACCTAACTACAAGGGGAAGAGTAAGAAGATAAATCACTCTAAGATGTCTAACTCTAGTAGAAGTCTTCAAGCTTCTCAAACCTCTAACTGAGCATAAGGTGTCTCCCTCTCGATGCCTCTACTGGTATGGGTATCTCCTAGTCTCCCTCTGGTTATGGACATAGACGTGATGTTTCTCTTTAAAGAACTCCATTTTTATAGGCAAGGGATACGATACTACAAGAGGGGTCTGTTACACGAGCAATGGGGGAATTAAGGCATTATGGGCAACTAGATATGCCACATGCAAGTACCAAACTGTCACGTAGTAGTGACCCAATTCAAGTGGTGGTGATTTGCTCTCAAATTTATCTAAATCTGGTTAGTAAATCTTTATAATGTATATTGTTTAGCTATGTATGTTTTCATACAATTTTATTCACATACCATGTCTCTTTCGTTCATTGTTATGAATATGTTTTATAATGCTTATAAATTTGATTATGTCCTCTATTCATGTTTAGTCTCAAAAGATAGAAACCCAACAAAATGAAAGTCATTTCCAAACAATACTTGCAATTGTTGCACATGAAAAGTGACCAATAATCTAGACAAATATAAAATGTGCATTTAATGGATACTTAAAGGAAAAGGTATATACATTTCAACCACTAGGTTTTGTAGGCTTAAAAAGCATTGTATGATCCTAAGCAATCTTCAAGGGCTTGGTTCTAGAGAATATACGGTTGTTTTTTAATAAGTTATGAAAGAAGTATTTCTAATCTATATGTTAGGATAAAGAATAGCAAATCCATATGCTAGGATAAAGAATAACAAATCTATATGTTAAGATAAATTTTGAAAAAAGTATTCCAAATTTATATGTTAGGATAAAGAATAACAAATCTATATGTTAGGATAAAGGAGTATTTAAAATCTATATGTTAGGATAACATTTGAAAGAAGTATTTCAAATCTATAAGTTTTGAAAGAAGTATTTCCAATCTATCTGTTTTGAAAGATAAAAGGATGGAACTTTTTTGAAGCATCAAATACTATATAAAAGGAGAATTTAAAATATAAAAGGATTGAATTTTTTAGAAGCATCAAATACTATATGTAAACATAAAGAGGAGTGCATATTTAACTTCTCTCTCTCCAAACGAGAAGGGTCATATTTCACTATTTGCCATGTGCAGCTTGGCCAAGGAGCTATGACATCCCTACTCAAAACTACATGTTCCATTCCATCACCATGTCCCTAATTAAAATTTAAGGTTATTATTATTTTTCACATAGACTTTTCGATTCAAAACCTATATACATACCTTCCGATCAACCAATGCATGAACCATGCTTCTTTAAAAGAGAGAGAGAGAGAGAGAGCGAAAGATAATACCGTCTTTCATCAAAGCTGAAAACTCATCAAAAGCGATGGCTTCCATGTACCAATAATGTACTACATTTTAAATTAAGCTTGCATTTGCTCTAGAACCCTTTTCATCCAGCATGGTGGAAACTCTCGTCGTCCATAAATGTATGCTCTCCTTAACACTATCTTCCCTCCCTCGCTACCGTTTCCCGATCCCCCACAATTCTCGCTTCTTACCCCTGTTCTCTCCCTCCACCTACCTTCCCCATCAGCAAGGAAGTTAAGATGAGAAAATAAAATACATATACGGTCTTCATTGGGAGAATGAAATGCGGACATGTTTCAGGGATAGGAGAAGTAAGAACAAACATGATCCACGTCTGCAATGACGCCTTGTTCCAAGGAATCCGAAACCCAAAACTCAGAACAAAGATGTTTTCCATCGTCTCTTGCTGCAGCACAAACTGGATCATCCTGCACGGTTACAAACACAACCTCCAGTATCAGAAACACTTAGACATGGAACACCAGTGGAGAAACGATGAGTTTCTTACCCAGAGGAAACTCCTTGGTACGATAACGTGAGTGCATGAAGCACCGTATTCACCCACATTGACGGCCCCGTGTTGCTCTAAGGCTTCCACAAGCTGAATTTATCAAATAAATATACAGGTCTCTCTCTCTCTCTCTCTCTCTCTCTCTCTCTCTCTCTCTCTCTCTCTCTCTCTCTCTCTCTCTCTCTCTCTCTCTCTCTCTCTCTCTCTCTCTCTCTCTCTCTCTCTCTCTCTCTCATGTTGAGGCAAACCTGAGACTCGAGACGAGGATCGAAACCAGCAAGCGTGAAGAAAACGCCCGCGAAGAGAGGAGGTGTCTCCTGAAATCGAGTGTCGGACGGAGTGCCGAACATCTCTTCAGAATTTCAGCTTCGAAAGGTCTGGCATTCAAATTTGAGCGCGCTCAAGACAAAGCATTCGAAGCTGCGTTCTCCATTCAAAAGATCGGACGGACGTTTGTAAACGTGGGGACCACTGCCAATGAAAAGCTCGCTCTTTTTCCCGAATTTTTGGTCCAGTAAATAAACGAGACTTACACTCTCTTCAATATGCCGTCTGCACTCCCCGCTTTTGGATAGCTCTTAGCGGAGCACATGCATCTTTAGTCCGTTCACTCGATTACACTTTTCGGGTGATCGAACAGAGATTTGAGGGCACATGCATGATCAGTATAACGAATGCTCCGATAACTTGATTTAGGGGCAGATGCGATCTCTCGTCTGACGCTTTCTATAGAATAATGATCAATTTTATTCTTTTTTTAGTCATTATGTGACCAAACTGCAAAAAACAGAAGGTTGATAGTCCGTTCGGGTCACCTCTTCTTTCACCATATAGAGCTCAACAGCGACACTTTCCTCTTTGGCAAAAAAGCACATATATAACCGAACTTTAGATGGCCAATCGTCCATGTGCCCTCCTTATTTGTCCTTCAAATACAAATATATTTACAGTCTTCATATATTTTTAAGTTTCTTCAAGGGCATTCAAAAACTTTCCCATATTTTATAGCATCAAAGCTAAGGACAAGGACAAGCATGATGATCATTGTGATATTTTCGTACTCAAAAATATTGAGCGTGCATTTTATCATTCATTTCGTGCAAAATTGTTAAATTCATTATGTTTCGTGTATATTCTATTTGTCCAATATGATCATCATGCAAAACTTCAAACTTTAATTTCTTCAACATGTTGGTCAATTGTATGTGTGTACATGTTTGATATACATTGTGGTGCACAACACATGTACGAACAGGCATCAAGCAATGGATTCTTGCTCACAATATGTCACATCGAGAGACAAATCGATGATAGGATGCTTTTCACCATGCTAAAATTCATATATGACATACACCAGGAGTCTAACACACACACATAGATGCAAATATATGCAAGCAAACCTCACTCATGGATAAGACACAAGAGCTCCCAATAAACTCACACTTCATTGGAAGAGAGAATGAACAAAACAAACTAATAATGAACGCTTGTTCACTTTTATATATAGATTTTAAAAAGTGACCTTCTTCACACTCTAATGTCCATCCTAGTTAAATTTGGGTTCCTAACCTTCATTTGAAGTTCGAGTTGAGTACAAATAAAAATCTTCTAAAATCTTACAAAGTTGAGGAATCACTCATCCAGCTCAAGGACTCGTTGTTTTGTACAAATATTGAGTGTTTCACAAGAAAAGGCTTTCAAATGTAGTTTTAATATTGGGCTTTCACATAAAAAATGGCCAATTTGAGAGATAGTTTCAAAAAATTGGGGACCCATATAAAATGTTTCATTGCTTGAGTGCATCTCACGATGCTTTTTACTTCATTTCTTTCCAATCCCGAGCCTCTTCTCGCTCTTTGACCTTTAAAAATTATTTTAGTAAGTATACATCTCCAACACTTCCCTCTCTTAGAGTTTATTATCCCTAACACACGATATGCATGTGATTGTCCTTGAGGAAACGTGGGTGTTGAAGCACACTGGAATTTTTTAGTTCTTGTGGAACAAGATTTTACATACATGTAGGTGATATTTTTTGGCTTTTTTCCTCTCTTTTTTTTGACAATAGTATGGGCATACTACTGAGTGTAGTGCATGGGTGAAAAAGAAAGAAAAGTGCATGTGAACTACCTTTGTAAGGTGGCCTTGTGCATGCATACTATCGAATTGTGGAGAAGTCACCTGGTCCAAAGTTGGGACAAATTTCACCTTAGGACATATGCTTGACCTAATGTCGAAAGTTCCCTGTGGTCGAAAGCTTGGATGTAGAGGCCATGTAGCCTAGAGAATTTAGAAACACGGTACATTCCTTCTACAATGTGTCTTGATATTCTCCAATCATAGACATGAATTGTGTTGATGTCTTTAGGATCTAAAAAATGAACATGTAAAACATCATGTCATACTGACTTGAGTCCACTCTCAAAGAGCTATCCCACGATAGCTATACATCATGCTTGCTCTTTGATGGAAATATATTCGTGATGGCACAACAACTAGCAAGGTTGATAAAACTATGGTGCATACAAATTAGTGGAAGCAAACATACTTTCTACAAGATAGGGAGAAAACCAAAGAACTACACTCGAGCATGGATGCCCAAGAGATAACGTAGAGAAAAAAGGAGATAATAATCTCACTTGCACAAATATGAATTGGAAGGTGTGCCAATTTTCCATAAACAAAAGGAGTTATTTTATACATGTGGAATAGGCTTTTTAGCCAATAAAAAAAGAGATGCAATTTGAGATAACATTACACTCTTATTTAGAGTGTGTTTACATGGTTGAAGTCAAGCCCATAATTTACCATCCTGCCTTGAGCTTCATTATACAAGTAGCTCTTTGGGAACTAACATTTCCTCACAACTATGTTAGGGTGGTAGAAAAATATGATTCCTTCTCATGTACAAAGAAGGTGATACAATGTGTTACCATTAATGTCTATGTGAAAGGCCAAATGGCCATCAAATAGTTCTGTATATGTTCTATAATAAAACTTACAGTGGCTTGGCCAGCCACAGACTCGATGCTCGACTGCATTTGTGAAACCTAGGAAATATGTGTCTTTGCTCTCTGTGTACTATGTGTTTTTTGCATATTTTGCAAGTCTCGTGCGGAGTACTATGTTTGGTACCCGAAGCTTAGTTTTCTACTATGAGGACATCATTTCATAGCTCTCACAAAGGACAATCCATTATGGTATATCACCATCACACCACTTCACTGGTATCATAGTAGTTTGAAACAAAAGGTTTTTATTGTTGTGTGAATTTTGCAAAGAATCAAAGACGAGAGAAAGAAAGAAGTAGATAGAAAAACAGAAGAAGAGAAGGCCCACAATTTTTCAAAGAATCATATTTCCCATTATGGAACACTTAAAAGCCTTCTACATGCACTCGATGAGTCCTTTAGATGCATATTCCTTCAAGCATGTAACAATATCCATGTACAATAGTGGGATTCCAAGGATTTTGAGGGAAAGTGTGGGTCTCTTGTGTGAAAGGACCAAACTTAAGGAACTTGTATATAAGTCACTTTGCGGCACAATTTTAAAGACATTTTGCCATAATACAGAGACTAACTTCTGAAATTTGTGTATCCTTCTTCTTGCTTGTGCATCTTCTCTGTCACAAGCTTGTATGTGTGTTTGAGGCATGGAATGTATGCTTAGAGCTGTTCTCTACCCCTACCCCACGTTTTTTCACTAGTATTTTGTGTGTATGAAGTGTAGGGAGTCATTAGGTGTATGTAGATGATTCCCATTGTTTTTGTTACTGAATGGGGAGTGTATGCTTTTAGGGTTATAGCTTTTGGCCTAACTAATTCCCCATCCACTTTCCAAAGGCTAAGGTGTCATGTTTTTAAGGAATTCTTAAGGAAGAGTATGGAAGTATATGTGCCTCAATAATCTGCTCACGTATTAGAGTTCAGACGAATATTTGATAAATGTAGACAATATCAAGTATGCTTGAATCAAAAAAAGTGTGTCTTTATGGTGAAGCAAGGCAAGATACTTGAACACATAGTATCTAAGAATGGTATCTCTACAAACAAAGAAAAAAATGAAGGTAATCCTAGAATTTCCCAGGCCTAAGAACGTAAAGAAAGTGCAACACTTTATGGACCATCATGGGTACTATCATCGATTTATACACATGTATGCCATCATAGCTAAACTCATGTATCGATTGTTGACTCAATTCGAATAGAGGGATGAGTGCAAACAAGCATTCAATGAGTTAAAAAGAAGATTGAGTTCACCATCTATATCAAAAGTTTCTAACTCGAATAAGTGATTCCATATTCATGTTGATGTTAATTGGCATAACAAAATGACATAGAGAAACTAGATCACCCTATTGCATATGCAAGAAGGAAGCTGAACCAAGCTAAATGCAATTACATTACGAAAAAAAGAGAAGAACTAAGGATGGTCTATGTAGTGAAGAAATTTTGACACTACCTATTAGCCAACAAATTCAAATTTTTTATTGATCATCAAGCTTTATTGTACTTGGTCAATAAACCTTGCAAGATAGGAAGGTTAGTTAGATGGTTTTGTTTATTGATGGAGTTTTATTTTGAGGTAATTGTCAAAAAGGGAAACACACATGTTAGAGCCCATCATTTGTCTAGAATGCCTTATAGAGAACCACCAACAAGAGTAGTTGCTGAATTGCTAGACATTTACTTATTCAACAAGGAAGTATATCCATCATGGGCTAAAAAATTAGTGTCTATGCTTACACATGGACTGTGGTGTAGAATCAATTCTGGAAAAGGAAAAGAGCTTTAGAAAATAAGGCATCTTCACATAGTGGTAGGTAGGTCATATTTCAAAGATTCTCATGGAGTGCTTCTAGATGTGTAGAACATGAGGAGAGAACAAATTTAGTTCAACAAGCTCATGAGAATAAACGTAAAGTTTATAAAGGAGTAAGAAGAACAACTCAAGAACTAAAGAGGTTAGGAGTATATTGGCCAGATATGCAAAAGAATGTACACGAGTATGTGTCTAACTACAATTTATGCCAAGTCTCTTTGCCGAATGAGCATTCATCTTTGTGCTATTCTACGATAACACTTGAATGGAGAAAGCCACTACTTGAGTTCTTGAAGTCACAAACATACCCAAACGGTGCTAGACAAGCTAAAAAAAGAGCTCTATAAGAACAAAGCAAAGATTATGTGATCATAGGAAAATATCTCTTCAAAAAAGAAAAAGATAATCAATTATGAATGTGCATTCACGACAGAGAGTATCTTCCTATATTGGAAATTGCTCATGCTGGAGTTGGAGGTCATTTCTCAGCTGATAAGACTGTAAAGACCATCTTCATAGGCTTATGGTGGCCAACCCTCCACAAAGATACAAAAACATATGTAAGAAATTGTGATGTATGTCAAAGGACTAAGTACCCAATCAAAAGAGATGACATGCCATTGAGATCGATGGTTTGTGCAAGAGCTTTCTCATGATCGGGAATTGAATTTATCGGACTTAATAATCCCCGAGCAAGAGGCTCTCATGTTGAATGCATCATAGTGACTACATACTACTTAACCAAGAGGATAGAAGCCAAAGCCACTAAGAAAAGTGATGATCAGGCAATTGCAAAATTCTTATTTGAGTGTTCCACTAGGTTTGGACTACCTATTGAGATAGTCACTGATAGAGGTACACACTTCATTAATGAAGTCATTGCCTCCCTTATTAATGAGTTCTTGTTGATGTATAAAAAGTCACATCTATCACCCACAAGCCAATGAACAAGCTAAAAGTTCAAATAAGGTATTATGCACAGTTCTAACGAAAATAGTTAGCAATGGTAGATCAGATTGGGACAAGCAATTGCACCATGCAATTTGGGTTTTTAAGATAGATTATAAGACAACTATTGGAACTACAACATTTAACATATTCTATGGACAAAATGCCATACTAACAATTGACTTTTTAATTCCCACTCTTTGAGTAGCCAAGAAGTATGAATGGACAAGACATGAACTATCTAAACAATTGGATCAAATTGAGAGATTGCATGAAACTAGGTTATGGGAAGTGGAAGGTATCTATGCTGCCAAGAAAAGGCAAAAAACATATGATGCTCACATAAAGGGATATGGTCCTTTGATCATTAATCATATTTCATGTGGTGGGGCTATTAACTTAGCCACATTAGATGGAGACATCTTACCAAACTACATCAGCGGATGCTAAGTAAAGAAGTATATAGAGCCAATCATAAAACAAATGCTAACAAGCCTCTTAGGAGCTCAAATACATAAGAAGGAGGAAGAGAGAATCTTGGAAGAAGCTAGGCAAGAAGTCCAAAAGAGAATTAGGAAACAAAAATAAGGGATTAGAGAATGACATGAGAGGTACTTACAATGTGAAGAACCAATTCCCATAGCAAACTATTGTGCAAAAAACACCAAGAAATTGCATAGCATGCTAAGGAAACCATACTTAAACCTAGGGATTGGAAACAAGAAATACCACCTAGTGGATTCTCTAATTGACACGGGATCAGCCTTAGCCAATGTTCATGCTTCCTTAGTTGAAACACTAAAGATTTCAATCATTCCCACAGAAGCATACATGATCATAATAGGAGAAAACCATATTAATTGCCTAGGATAAGCAACCCTATGTTTACACCTAGGGAATAACACAATGCAACATAAACTCTTAGTCTGTCAAGACTCGGACTTATTGGAAGAGCTTATCCTTGACAAGACTGGGTGTATGAATTTGAAGTTACTTTGAATATATAAAGTGTTGGAGAAGACTCAGAGTTTTTAAGACCAATGGAAATTAGATACAACGATATATCTTCTCATACCATGCTCTTGGTGCTTCCTTCAAACCGTAAGGTGCGTTGATCAATTTTCAAAGAAGATGCTCTTTACCTTTGGCCTCAAAGCCTTAGGGTTGTAATAGGTAGACTTCTTCATGTAAATTGAGAGAAATTTTCTTGATATCTAGTTGATACATATTTCAACCAAAGAATGAAGAAGAAAGAACAACTCTAAACATTCTCATCCTAGATGTAGGTGTTAAAGTTCTCCTCATAGTCAATTCCTTTCCTTTGTGCAAATACTTTGACTAGTAGCCTTTGTTTGTATACATAAGTAGTACCATTAGTTTTCCTTTTGATGTTTAATGTCTTTTTGACACTAATAGACTTTGTCACTTTTGGTAACTCACAAATCTTCCAAGTTTGATTCTTGTGAATAGAATCAATCTCCTCGTGCATGTTGGATAAATAATCTCCTCGTGCATGTTGGATAAATAATTCCACTACCTATGGAGCTTCTAATATTTCCTGCATGGGTATAAAATGAGACATCTTGATCAATCTATCTACCACTCATAGGATAGCATCCCTCTTTCTTTGGGTGTACGATAACCCCACAATGAAGTCCATGGATACACTATCCCATTTGTGCTCTTGAATCTGTAAAGGATGCAAAAGACCTCATGTCTTAACCCTTTTTTGCCTTGTTGACCTAACACATAAAGCATTATTGAATATATGTGTGGACATCTTTGGTTGATCCAGGCCACCAACATGTTCTTCTAACTAGATGAATGGTCTTTTCAACGTTGAGATCCCTTGCACAAGGAACATCATGGTTATAATGCATGAATTTTCATCTCAAATCAGGGGTATCTGGTATATGCAAACCTTTCCTTTCTATTTAGTTATTCCATTCTCAATTGGAATACAGACTTGACTTGTTTTCTTTATGAGGGGAAGAAGTTGATGGAATCACCCATCTCCTAAAATAGATTCATCACCAATGGCTCTAATGATCGGTAACAAATATGGATCTTCCACCTGTGCTTCCTTTATTTCTTGAAGAAATGAGCTTTCTAGAACAATAAAGCTTATTTGATACATTATCTGAGACAAACCACCAACTACAATATTCTCTTTGCCTCTTTTGTATAGGATTTCCATATGAAACTCTTGCATGAGCTCAACCTAATGGGCCTGTATGCCTCGAAGATTTGGCTAATTCCAAAAGTACTTGAGTGTATTGTGATCTATGTATACCCTAAATTCTTCACCATAAAGATAGTGTCTCTAGACTTTAATAGCATGCACAACTGCATACAACTCCTCTTCATGCACTCGCCAATTGCATTGTGCACTACTTAACTTTTTACTCTCAAAAGCTATTGTCCTGCCATCTTGGCTCAAACTTGCACTTATGGCTATGCCATTAACATCTGTCTCCAACTCAAATGGCTTCAATGCATCCACTATTTTTAGTATTGGAGCCTCTAAAATGCTTACTTTAGAGTATAAAAATTGTATTTTTGCTCTTGCCTCCATGCAAAAAATGCTTTGTCTTGAAGCAAATATGTCATAGTGTTGGTATGGAAAAATAAGATGAAATGAATTTCCTATAAAAACCAAAAAGTTCTTAGAATGATCGAAGTTTCCCCTTATCTTGAGGAGTTGGCCTCATCAGTTGAAACCCCTTGCCCTAGATACTCTATCTCTATAAGAATTAATTGGGGTTTAATTGGATTTACAAAAAATTGATTTTCCTTAATTTATTTAACAATAACCTTAAAATGACTCTCATGCTCATGTACATATCTATTATACATAACAATTCATCCACAAAATCCACATTAAATTTACCAATGAACATACATAAAATATCATCCATTAATGTCATAAAAGTAGCAGGTACATTAGTCAAACCAAATGGCATACCTAAATACTCATAATGCTCGAAATGGGTCCTAAAAGTTGTTTTATGTACATCCTACTCTTTAACTCTAATTTGGTGGTACACTTTTCAAATCTATTTTACTATGTACAATTGCTCCACCTGGCGCATTAAGAAAATAATCTATTCTAGGCATGGGGTATCTATGCTTGATGATAATCTTATTGAGTGCTCCACACACATCCAATAAGATCCATCTTTCTTCTTCACTAGAAGAAATGGTGCTACAAAGGCGAATAATTGGGTCTCATAAGCCCTTTCTCCATGTATTCTTCCACATCCTTGTGGACTTCATTCACCTTCTGCGAACTCATACAAAATGGTGGTCGAGCGGTCATAGTAGATCATGGCACCAATTTGATCATCTGCTCAATATTCCTACAAGGAGGTAAACTTGCATGCCACTACATCAAAACAAGCTAGTGGTGCGATCTCAAAATCCAATATATCCTCTTAAGATTGTATCTGAATGGGTAGACCAACTACTCGTAGGTTTCTTATCTTAGTGCCCTTCCCATTGGCTAACTTCACTATGTAGGCATACTCTCGCTCCATAGTATCTAAGTGTAACCATGTGATGAGATGATAACTAATGGCATCATGTGTGGAATTAGTATCAAAGAAGACCTTGATAGGTTGTTGTGCCAAGACTCCTCTCATAACAATGAGTTCTATGTGTAGAAATTGGTAACCTTTTTGTGCGAGTGGTGAAAGTATAACATATGGAATAGAAGGTAACTTCTTGGTGACCATCATGGCCACTATGGGAGATGATATCTGAGATGGAGAATCTCCAAAATCCTCATCTGCATCACTCCTTGTCTGTGTAGGGTTTATGAATATGGGTGAAACTATCTTTTTCTTCTTAGGACAATCTTTAAATTGATATTGTCCTAAGAACCCATAACACAAACCTCTCATTGCATTCTCTTTTTACTGATGGGTAAAACGAACTAAATTATGAAAAATAAAGTTTCATAAGAAGCATGGAGCTTGCACCTCAAGGAGAGATCCTCATGGTAGTGCATGAGCGAATGAGATGAGGTGAAGTGAGGCACTCTTTATACGAATTAAAGGGAAAAGTACATCCTATGTGGGATGAATGGACCTTGCATGAGAGCTTCTGAGTGGTCTCTTGCATGTGGGATAAATTGGATGCATGCGAATACAAAAGGGTAGAGCATGGATATCTTAACACCACTAATGTGCTCTAAGATAGTATGAATTATGTTTTTTAAGTGTGATCTAGTGCTCATGGTTTTGATAGTCTCTACTGGATGGCCATGTGTGTATCCTCCTATGCAATGATGAGGGTCCGAATTCCATGTTTAGCATAGTGTATGCTCTTTTCTTTTTATGCTTTTAAGTGTTTTTTTATGTTTTCTTTTTGAAGTGTTTATGTACACCTAATATGAACAATGGCAATGAAAACTGGCAAGTCACAAGCCTTTGCATAAAAGAACAACAAAATGAAAAGCTACTATTATTATGCTCTCTACTTTCATGCATAAAAAAACCATGCATTGAAATTTCAAAAATTTTGGTAGCATTTTGGTAGCAAAATGATAATCTAGAAAAATAATCGAATTGACCTACAAATGGCACTACACACCCTATACAAAATCGATGTGCTTGCAACACAGATATCAATTAAATAAGAGCACCGCATGCTCTTGCTTTCTCCTTGTAGTATGTGCAATAAAATCTTGCTACCATACTATTCACAAAAGTGCAAAGTTTCACAAGCATATATACAATCATACATGCATGTGTGAAAAGAAAATGAGAATCCTAGGTGATAATTGATGCACACATGAGACTTAGATTGCATGTATTGACAAGAAGACTTATATACAAAATGGAGAAGTCCACTTGCAGAGGTAGGGTGAGAGTTGGAAGTCATCACCAATCAACCTTGTTCCATTCCCAAGTTGAAATCAATCATCCTTGTGATCACCAATCAACCTTCTTCCATTCCCAAGTTGAAGATCCTTTACTTTAAAATTTCAATTTCAAAGCTCTCTATAGATTGTTTATCAAGGCCACATGGTATCTTCAGAGCTTTCATTGGATAGATCTCAAAGTCAAGATTCTATATTGCTTGGAATCACGTCATTTGGACACCGAAAGAGAGAGATAAGCTTTTTTAAGTGATGAGAGGTCCTATATATATGCTCCATAAAGAGGTTCTATGAGGAAATTTAGGCTTCCCTCCTTTCTTCAAGTAGGAAAAGATCATCTTGATATCACACATATGAAGTGCTCAGAGCTTATTGTGGGTATAAGTAGAGATGATCACCTTGTCTTCTCACAACTTGATGAAGAGAGAGCTATGTGAGCTCTCTCCCTTCAATGAATGCATGTAGGCTTCAACTAGTTGTTTCTAGACGAGGATAGTCAGTGGTATATGAGCAAAGCTTCTACGCATGAATAGCCACCTTGGAGGCTCATGATCTCTTTTTAGGGGGCATCAAGCTCCATATTTTTTAAGAACTCCATCTCTGAAACCTACTCGCATTGATGGCTCCAAGAAGAAGATGATCACAAAAAACATTGGTCCCCAAAATTGCACACAAAACAAAACATTCAAAAAAAAATATTCCTTCAAAGCTTTGATACCAAGTGTCAACTTTGCTCCTAATACCTCTCAAAAGAACTTGAAAACTAATATCTTGATTAGTTGTGTGTGCAACTCTACTCCTATCCATTATATCCTCTTGCACCCAAGTTAGTAATGAGATGGAATGCTCTAGTGTGCACATATGGCCATCATGCACACTCATTTCCATTATTCCTTAGATGTATTAGGATATCCCACAAGAGAGGGACCTTGCCTAACCTTATCCCTTTTCCAACAATATCTTTCTATAATTGGTATTGGGAACAAAAATGATATGGAATGTAAAAAAAAAAGGGTCTTTGTAGACCAATGTCCAACAAGAAATCTCTGAATGTTCAAAAGGACTAGGAGATAGTGAAGATTGTGGATAAAATTCAAATTTGGGTTGAGAAAAATGAGGGATCTGAATTGTTCTCTATATGTTTGAATATAAGAGTCCAATTTATTTCACAAAGGATGAATTTTTTTAATTTTATAAAATCTAGATTTTTTATTTTTTTCTTGAAATTTGAGGACTATGAAAGCACATAAATAGCATGAGGAAGAAGAAGAATCTTGAAGCACAACACTAAGTGTCTTATTAAGTGAATCCACAAAGACAAGTAGCCCATTATGGTTATAGGCATATATACAAGCCAAGGAAAAAAGAAACTTCTAAAAAGTAAATTGTGCCCCAACATTCCTAAGTGTTTTGACACACATCACTATCAAAATATATCAACAAATCTGCCCTAGGAGTGATGCATTGAACAAGGAGTTATCCCTCATGTATAAAAAAATTCCGAGATATGTGGAATGAAATCAATCCACAAAAGGAAGTAATCCCAAAGCTTTGCAAAAAGCTTCAAAATTTTCTCTTAGCATAGCGATGAACAACATTATCCTCTATGGGCACATAGGTCAAATTGATATCTCCAGTAGAATGTCTCTCCCTGATATAATAATAGTGTAACCAAAAGTGCTTTGTGTGGGCATGGAACGCAGGGTTCTTTGGCAACTACCGATGCAATCTGACTATCAACAAAGATGATGATGTCCAAAAACTAAACAAAACTCAAATCATCCAAAGCGTATGAGCCACACACACTCAATAGTCACTTTTAAAGCTTCACTATACTTAGCCACACAACTATAAGTGGTCATAGTAGGCTACTTCTTGCTCAACTATGATATGCATGAACTATCAAGCATAAAGAAAAAACTACTTGTGGACACACGAGCCTCATAGCAACTAGCCCAGTCTGCATGCTCAACATATAGGGTGTTCTTTGTTGGATTGTTCTCAAATCCATGTGCTAGTAATTGGGCATGTATCTTTTCATACCAAGCATGTGGTGCCCTTCAATCCATACAATACCATTTTCAACCTACATACTTTTTTTTCACGCCCCGTTTGCAAGAAAACCATCAATATGAAATACATAAACTTCTTCATGTAAAAAACCATTAAAAAATGTAGTTTTAATATACAATTTATGTACAATCCAACCATGATGAGCTTAAGGTGCATGGATGCTATGAATGGTTGTGATTTGGCATGTGGTGCAAAGGTCTCATCAAAATCAATGCCCTTCTCTTAGCATAACATTTGGCAACAAGCCTAACCTTATACCTATTGATTGCTCCATTAGGATTATGTTTCATCTTGTATATCCATTTAGTGCTAATGGATATACAAGACGAAACTTGTTCATGTAAAAAACCATTCAAAAATGCAGTTTTAATATACAACTTATGTACAATCCAACCATGATGAGCTGAAGGTCCATGGATGCTATGAATGGTTGTGATATGGCATGTGGTGCAAAAGTCTCATCAAAATCAATGCCCTTCTCTTAGCATAACATTTGGCAACAAGCCTAGCCTTATACCTATTGATTATTCCATTAGGATTGTTTCATCTTGTATATCCATTTTTCTAGGAGGAAAGTCACATAAAGACCAAGTACTATTCTTCATAATGACATCAAATTCTAGTTGCATATTATCCATCCAATTTTCTTATTGTTGTGCTTTATTAAAAGAAATAGGCTTGTTCTTATCATAAAGACTATATACAACCATTGCATAATAATCTGATGCAAAAGAAGCATTGTAAGGGTTTGAACAAGTACGATATGACAAATGTGTATCGAATATGCTATTTCTCAATGTCTAAACCAATTATTTAGTTTATGCACCTTCATTTGTTAAACTCTCTCAACAATAAGATCATCATGTGAATGTACTAAAACATAGAATGATCTACATTATTATTTTTGAAACCTATAAAGGTTGAGAAATGGCCCCATTAAGAGTAGCATTTGATTGTCCACCTCTAGAAGGAGGCAACAAAGTTTCATACACATCCTTTGAACTCATCGATGTCTCTTTGGTGTGCAAAAGTAAGGGCTGAATTGCATCTTCCACGAAAACAACATCATGGATAACCAAAATGTGTTTACTATGTGGTTGATATAGATGATAACCTTTACTTTGAAAATTGTACACAATGAAAATATATTTCAGAGCCTTATCATCCAATTTTCTACATTTTTGGCTAGGCACTAGTTCATGTTGGAGTTAGACGTCTATGGGAGCACGTGAACATCACAAGGAAGAAGAAGAAGCTTGGAGCACAACACACAATATTGAATGTATTACTAGAGAATGTACAAAGATAAGTAGCCCATTAGGGCTATAGGAATATATACAAGTCGAGAAAGAAAAACCTCCTAAAGAGGGGAAAAGGTCTGCAATGTTCTCATGCGTGGGCACATATGCCAAGCTGATCTCCCCAGCAGAGAACCTCTCCCTGACATAATGATAATGCACCTCAATGTGCTTAGTGCGAGCATGGAACACATGGTTCCTGGCAACTGCCAATGCACTCTGACTGTTAGTGAAGATGGTGGTGGCAGAAGACTGACCAACACCCAAATCATCCATAAGGCATCTGAGCCACACACACTCAACAGTCCCTATGAAAGCTGCCCTATAATCAGCCTCACAATTGGAATTGGCCACAGTAGGCTGCTTCTTGCTCAACCAAGATATAGATGAGCTACCAAGCATGAAGCAAAAGCCACTAGTGGACACACGAGTGTCATAGCAACCAGCCCAATCAGAGTCAGAAAAAGCATGCAAATTTCATGGTAGTGATCCCCCCTTGGGATAAAACAACCCAAGTAGCCGAGTACCACTCAAGTAGCAAAAGATGCATTTTACCGCCTTCCAATGCTTGACTCCTGGGCAATGCATAAACCTACTCATGTGTGAGATAGCAAATTGAATATCTAGCCGAGTAATGCATAAGTAAATCAAGCACCCAATAGCCTGCTGATAGAGAACAACATCAAATGCATCTCAAGCATCATGAAGACTCAGTCATAAACCTATCTCCATAAGAGTGGCAATAGGTTTATAGTCTTGAAGGCCAAAACGCTGCAATAATGTGTCAATATATTTCATTTGACACAAAGTCATTCCACCATCAACGTGCATAAACTGAATGCCCAAATAATGATGCTAATGCCCCAAATTAGACATCTCAAATGAGGCATGTAAATCAGCCTTGAAATCAACAATATGCTTCTCATGAGGACCAGTGAGCGACATGTCATCAACATTCACCACAATGATCAGAAGTACATCATTAGCACGCTTGACATATAAGATGCTTTTAGTTGGACTATTCTCAAAACCATGTGCAATCAAATAGGCATGTATCTTTTCATACCAAGCACGTGGTGCTTGCTTTAAACCATATAATGCCTTCTTTAACTTGCACACCTGGTTTTCATGCCCTTTCTACACAAAGCCACGGGGTTGAAAAACATACACTTCTTCAAGCAAGTCACCATTCAGAAATGTTGTTTTAATGTCCAACTTATGTACATTCCAACCATGATGAGCTGCAAGTGCACAGATGCTTTGAACAGTAGTCATTCGGCAAGTAGGAGCAAAGGTTTCATCAAAATCAATGCCTCTTTCATGCGCATAACCCTTTGCAACAAGCCTAGCCTTATACCTGTCAACTGTACCATCAGGTTTACACTTTAGCTTGTATACCCACTTAGTGCCAATGGCCTTCTTGCCATGAGGCAAGTCACATAAAGACCAAGTACCATTCTTCATTATAGCATCATATTCAGATTGCATAACAGCCATCCAATTTTCTGAATTTTGTGCTTCATCAAATGAAACAAGCTCATTCTCATCACAGAGACTAGATGCAGCCATAGCATAGCAACCTCATGCAAAAGAGGCACTATGAGAGCCTGATCGAGTACGATATGATAGAGGTGCATCTAATTTGCTGTCACGCAAAGTCTACAATAGCCATTTTGGCATAGTTTTTGCCTCCTCACTGTCAGCTCTCTCATCAACAAGTGCATCATGTAAATCTGCATTAGAAATGGGATGATCTGCATCATCACATCAAACCTGCAAAGGTCAAGAATTTGCCTCATTAGGACCAATACTAGACTATCGACCTATAAAAAGAGGCAGCAAAGTATCATACATGTCTTTGGAGCTAACAAATGTCTCCTTAGTACATGAAAGCAATGGTTGAATAGCATCTTCCACAAAAACAACATCACGGCTAACTAGAATGCGTTTAGTCTGTGGATGATAAAGATGGTAGCCTTTACTTTCAGAACTATACCCAACAAAAATACATTTTACGGATTTATCATCCAATTTTTTGTGATGTTGTTCAGGCACTAATGCATATGTCAAACAACCAAAAACACACAGATGAGCAATAGATGGCTTGCGATCATGCAAAGCCTCATATGGAGTGATAGACTATAGCGTGTTAGTGGGACACTTGTTAAGTACATATGCTGCACACATTTTAGCCTCAAGCCAGAAACTATGTGGTAAAGCCCAACTCTTGACCATACACCTCACCATCTCCATGAGTGATCCGTTCTTTCGTTCAGCAACCCCATTCTTTTGAGGTGTATATGACACTGTAAACTTGTGTTTTATCCCACATTCAACCAGAAATGCATTAAAATCAGAAGACATATATTCCCCCCTCGATCAGAACGGAGGGTGTCCGTTTTACATGCTGACAGATTTTTAGCCAAAAATAAAAACTGTTTGAAGCACATGAACACTTTCGACTTTCCCGTCAATGGATATACCCATGCATGCCTGGAAAAATCATCGATGAAAGTCACGAAGTAAAGATAATTTAAAAAAGAAGTGTCTGCATAGGACCACATACATCACTATGTACAAGCTTCAATTTCTGAGTAGCCCAAACTGAACCATCTTTTGGAAACAAGGAACGCTGCATTTTGCCCAAAATACAGCCTTCACGAACATGTTTTCCAGGTGCCTCAAGTTTGGGCAAAGAGGACACCATTTCATATTTTTGCAGGCATAGCAAACTAGCAAAATTCATATAACCAAAGCGTGCATGCCCAAACTTTGCATCTGACATAGCCTGAGAATCATGTACTGCACATGCCGAATCATTTACAGATCTTTCATAGTCTATGAGCTTATAAAGCCCATGACATAACATGCCAGAAGCAATAATCACGTCGCCATTTGATAGATCATGAGTTGTACATTTGTCATGAACAAATTTCACAACCAAGCCAATCTTGGCTAATGCAGAAACTGATAACAGATTTTTCTTGATCCCTGGCACAAACAAAGCATATGACAAAGTGAAAGAACTACCATCAGCAATAGTCAAAATGATCTTACCAACTCCCATAATAGGATAAGAGGAGTTGTTGGTGCATGTAAGAGTATTCCCTGTAGGGGCAGGCTCGAGTGAAGAGAAGAAATTGTGCTGCAAGGTAATATATTTGGTCGCCCTACTATCAAAGTACCAAACATCTGAGTCTACTGCAAACATGCACTGCTCATGAGAAGATGGGTCAAAACTGCAAACAATAGTAAATGCCCATTCTTCTTCCTACACAAGATTAGCATACTCTGTTTTTGGTGTAGAGGCCTCTACAACAACCATTCCAGCCTCTTTCTTCTTTGCCTCTTTAGCAACCAGTTTTGGATAGTTCTTTATGATATGATCACTTCCTTTATAGTACTTGCAAAACAATTTTTGCTTTTCTGATTTCCTTTCATCTTTGTCTTCCCTCTTCGATTGTGCAGAATTAGAGGATTTCTGCTTACTAATTGAAGAGCTCCATTTTCCTTTGCCCTTCTGACTAGCCAGGAAAGCTTGATATGCAACACACATAATGGACCTATTTTGCCTGGACTAATCCTCCTGCAACAGAACTGAGACTAACTCGTCAAATGACAAGGCATTTGGATTGCCTTTCATCATCAACCGAAGAGTAGAAGCAAAATCTGATATGAATCAGGAAGACCATTCAAAATGGTATGCACAAGTGAGCTATCTGGTATAACCTCATCACCAGAAATCAACTGTTCCTTCAAGTCTTTGATCTTTGTTAGAAAACTATCCATAGAATCACCTTCATTCATGTGCTCACTCGCCAATTGTTTTCGGAGATCAGCAACACGAGCCTCATTCCTAGCTTGGTACAATGTGGTAAGTGTATCCCAAGCATCGTTAGCTATTTTGCAAGAGCGAATGTGAGGAATAATGGCATGTTTGATAGACAAAGCTATGGATGCATGTGCCTGGGCATCTCTGTCATCCCAATGAATTTTCTCTGCAGTAGGTGCAGCAAAAACTGTAGCACGAACAGGAATATGCAAAAGTTCATCATCTTCGACACCTTCTACATCAACTTCAGTACTTGCATTTGTAACAGTTGCAGGTGTGATAGGATGTTTTTCAACACCCTGCATAATGTTCCACAGTTCTTTTGCAACCAATACATGTCGCATCAGATAAGCCCACAATGGGTAGTTGGTACCATTCAACTTATACTCAACAACCAACATACAGAATACATCACTTCTTTCTGCCATGGCCGGTGAATAAAATACCTTGATGCAAAAAATTGACTGTATCTCAAAAAGTTGAATGGAACTGCCTAGACGAGTTCTGCTAAACCTGTAGCAAGCTTCGAGATGCTTATACTAGCGAGCCAAAATAGGTATATACCTTTGGCTCAAAAAGACAAAATAGCCTGCACAAACGATGCGATAGTGCGTTCGAAGGCCGAAACGAGCTCTGATCGCAATTTCAACTTCACACAACGAAGTTGTTTTGATCTCTGAAGCACCTTGAGTATGCTCACCAAATTTCATGCGAATGTGAGACTGCAACCGGAGAGGTGTAGACGACGCCCTAGATGAAGCTACGACCTGCTCTGATACCAATTGTTGGAGTTAGATGTCTACGGAAACACGTGAACAACACAAGGAAGAAGAAGAAGCTTGGAGCACAACACACAATACTAAATGTATTACTAGAGAATGTACAAAGATATAAGTAGCCCATTAGGGCTATAGGCGTATATACAAGACGGGAAAAAAAAAACCTCCTAAAGAGGGAAAAAAGTGCCTCGGCGGTCCTAGAGTGTTCAAACACATCACTACCTAAATATATCAACAGTTCATATGCCAGAAAACCAAAACCATGTAGATGAGATTGCAACCATGCCAAGCTTCATATTAAGTGATAGAATACAATGCTTTGGTGGGAAATCTATTAAGTACATATGTTGCACACGTAATGGCCTCAAGCCATAAGATATGTGGTAAATCTTGACATTTGACCATACACCTTGCCATTTCTTTGAGCGACCTATTCTTTCTCTAAAAAACTCCATATTTTTGGGGTGTGTATGAAATTGTACATTGATGTTTTATCCCATGCTCAACTAAAAATGCATTAAAATCAAAAGATATGTACTCCTCCTATGACCAGAATGGAGGCTACCTATTTTACATAGTGAGAGATTTTCAATCATAACCAAAAACAATTGAAAGCACATAAACAATTCCAACTTTCCTTTTGGATAAACCCATGCATTTTTAGACCATTTCAAATTTTTGCAAGCAAAACAAACTAGCAAAATTTAGTTGGCCAAAACATGCATGCAAAAGTTCTGCATATGAAATAGCCAAAGAATCATGAACTGCACATGCTATCTTTTTATAGAAAAACAAAAGCTAACTCCTCAAAAGCTAAGGAATTTGGATTGCCTCTCATCATCAGACAAATGGTAGAAGAAAAAAATCTAATAAGAATCTAGAATAACATTAAGAACAATATGCACAAGTGAGCTATCTCGCAAGATAAATCATTAGAACTCAACTCCTCTTTCAAATCCTTAATCTTTGAAAAAAGTATCCATTAAATCTCCTTCATTCATATGCTCACCCTCCAAATCTTTTCGAAGGTAAGCAACATGAACCTCGTTTCTTTCCTAATATAGTGTGGTTGGAGAATAAAAGGCATATCTAGTTTCCTACATGAGTGAATGTGAGGATAATGACATATTTGATATAAATAGATATCAATGCATGTGTTTGTGCATCTCTTCCATCCGAACAAAGCTTCTTTGTAGTAGATGCAATAGGAACTACATGATGAACAAGAAAATAAAGATCATTATCTTTGACACCACCTACATCACTTGTTGTCATAGTATTTGGAGGTGTAAGAGGATATTTTGCACAATATTCCACAAGCCTTTCGCTATCAATACATGATGCATCATGTATACCCACAATGGATAGTTAGAAACATCCAACTTGTCCTCAACAACCAACATATGAAATACATCATTGATTTCATCTATGACTATTGACTATACCATAATGCAATTGTTTCTTCAAAAAATTGAATAGAAATACCCAAACATGCTCTTCTAGACCTATAACAGACTTCAAGGTGCTCGTATTGGTAAACCAAAAACTTTATATATATTTTGCACAAAAGGAAAAAAATACTTACACTATTGCAATAATAAAGCTTCACATGGTATGAGCACCTTCAAATCTTTTGTAGATTCCCTATTTAGAACATGGTTTGGTATAAGAATAGCATCAAAACCAAACTTCTGAGAAACCTATTTGAAGGTAAGATACTATGTTTTGGAAAAGGAAGGTGTCAGTTGGGTGGATCCATTCCAATTGTGGGAATGTGCCCTACCCCTGACTGCATTCAACATGCTATGAGCCTAGGTGTTTAGGAAAAAATGATAAACAAAAATCATTTAATAAGCATAGACACTAAGACACTACAAGGCAAAATCCAATGTGGATCATTTACTATGCAAAATATAAATTGTACATCTACTTGAGTTTATGAATTCAATTTTGTTCCTAGAAGGAATGGGAACAGAAAAGCTAACTACAAGAACCTTAGGAGATAATAAAATGGATCAGTCAAGTGGTGGATAACATTGGGTTTCCTGTAATAACATGAACCAATTAGGTGATGGATGACAATATGGTTTTCTACTAAATTGTTCTCTTGTTTTGTGTTTTCCTAATACATATTCATTATTCATGATGGGCTAGACAAAAAAAATGATCTGACACAATCAAAGTGTCACTAAACACTTCATCTACAAGTCTTCAAATCTCCACTCGTTCTTGTTTGCAAACTTTGATCCTATTTTTTCTTCAATCCAACTGATCTTCAATCTTCTTGTCAATTTAGTTCTTCAAAAAGCATGAAGAAAACATTAGTATACAAGAAAATATACATTATATTACATATATATATATATATATAATCTCTCTATCCTTCTTCAAACCAATATTCTGATTATATATCTTACTATCAATCTTTAATTCACTCCTTTACCTCTAATCCACTACTAAAGCTCCTTATATCACTAGCTTTATCAACCGTTTCCTTTGTAACTTACTTTAACTCTCTAAGTCTTTCTACCATTTACTCTCTCTAACATTACCACTTTCTACCAATCTCTAAATATTATCTACCTTACTCTATTTCTACCATTGTTCTCTCTCTCTCTCTCTCTCTCTTATAAGGAGTGATGGGTGATACAACGAGATGAGAGGGTCCTAGTAAAAACCTGCTCCAAGCTAGCCTAAGTGACTCCAAAAACCTTTAATGGACTCTCTAAGATTCCAATATATGCACCATTATTGCTACCTTGGAACATGAATTGCAAAACTCTATGACAAAACATGTAACTTTTGAGTATTCCTTAAGCAGAGAAAACCTTTTATTTATGGAACAACATACTCAAATTTATGCTCAATGCTCACAACTTGGTTGGAATCGACTCGAGATCTTTTGCACACATTCAAATGAAGTGATGAATGATTTATTAAAAGCTTTTTCATGAATTTAGATGGACGATGCTAGTAGCAATATGCATAAAAAGTTAGGGGGTGATCTCAAATTTCTAAGAGATGAAGATGAACAAACAAAGTCACCTAGATATATTTGTATCTCGATGTGTATAACTCCAATGACCATGAAACTTTGTAGGTATACTCATTAGAGTTTTAGCTTTGACTTCAATTGATAATTCAAACAATAAGATCATGTACTTGGTCCATTGATTGAGACAAGATGATAGACTTCAAGCAATGCACTATAATAGCAAACAAAAACTGATGTAGCTAATGTAATATGATGTAAATGTACTGTTAAGTGAGATATGATATAAGAATGGTTTGAGGACTTCTTGAGCTTTGAGGTAAGTACAGTAATCACTCAAAAGAGTGTGATCTTGAGCTCTTATACCCACAACTAAGTGGCAATGCATATATACACTTTCATTATGATGACTTTTGGTTGGATCTACTAAAAAGTGTTCCATACTTTTAGGATTTCTTTTGAAAAGGTCCTACACAATCACCATAATCATTTATAGATGCTTGGCTTATGATGTACCAATAGAGGGGGCACTGACTAAAACATCATTACAACTCTTTAAGCAAAAGAAGGTTTCCACACCACAACCAAAGAGGATGAGAGGCACCATACCTTGCATACAACCAAGAAACATGATCATGACACATGAAGTATCACCAACCGGGGAACCCATAGTACCTCCATTCACAATTCACCTTCCTAGACATACCACAGGAGAAGCAATTGCAACCCAACCAATAGGTCCACCTTTGCCCACAAAATTTGAATACCTAGTAATAAAAGGATTGGAGGAAATTGGTACCTTTGACTTCGAGTAAATTCTTCAAGGTGTTCCTCTGGTTGATGTAGAGTTGGGATCAGAAATAGAATATGAGCTAGAATGCCATTTTGGAAGGCAAGAGGAACAACATCATAGTGAGGAACACCATGTGCATTGGGAGGAAGAACACCATTAACAAAGGACCTAGGAAGAGGAGAGGCAAGAAAGAGATGAAGAAGAAGAAGAATAAGGAGAACTTGCATACATCCTGACTCTCAAGAGATTACAAAAGACCATGGAAGATGTTCGGGCTCACCATTGCCTATCAGAACAATGAATTCAGGTCATCATAGAACAACTATTAGAGGCAAATGACATGAAGCCTGAGTTCATTGAATTCTTAAGAGCACTATCCAAAGCTATAGGAGTGGCGAGATCAATTGGTCATATGATGAAGAAACCAAGGGTGCAACATGATGAACGATGTGTTAGGATAATTCCGTAACCAGTCAGAAACATAAAAATACCAATAACCTCTACTGTGACATGTACCACCACCCCTATCATCATCGAATTTACTTCCACTTCTATACATAATGACCACGACAAAAACAATCGGTCAAGCTACTGCACCCATCTTCCATATGCCCTCTAAGTCACCCCCTAGGATGACTCAACCCACTTCGATGAGAACCACAAAAGTAACCACTCCCATCTCTACCAAAGATGTACAAATTCCCACCGAACCTGTTACAACATTCCCTAGTTTTGCATTCCATAGCCCCATATCCCATTCACAACTTTTGTCATCCATTGATAAGCCCTTGTACCATGCTAGCACCTCCGCGACCACAAGTTTTTCATCCAAACTTGTTATCAATCATCTCACCACCACTGCACCTTACCCTCCTCTCCAACCAACATTTGCTCCATTCCCACACACCCAACACTACTCCTTTCCTCTCTAGTTCACCTCGACTTTCTCCTCCACATTCCAGCTCCAGTCGAAATGCCCTTCATTTTGGGACTCCATTTTTGTTTGTACATGCAAAGAGGTCCATCTTATTTACCACTTGGTACTCAACCCACTTTTCCATCATCATGATTTTTGTCAAGCACAACACACATGCCACCACACATGACCACCAATGTATCAATATTCACAATTGAAGCCACACACACCAAATGCCTGATCCAATGGACATTTTGCCTCCACTCATGACACCTCCCCCACCCCCACTGTTCCACAATCCTCTATCCCCCTTGCACCAACATCACCTCCACCCACCATTATGTTTTCCACTGGATACACTCTTACCATTCCCATTCCCATCCCCACCTGCATCATATCCCCTTCAAACTACATCCATGATGCATTCATCCACACTCAACACTGCACCCTATCAACGATGGTAACCTATGCCAACGATCTATGACAATAGTATACTTTGTTGGCACAGAGGAACACTACGCTTCAACCTCAATCAACTCATTTACAAGAAATGATTTTAGACCTGGTGGCTATTAATTCTCTACTACAAGGTAAATATGCCACTTTACAAATGTCACACAATCAATTGGAGGCATATATACAGGATATGGATACACAAGCAGTCAAGGATTTGGAAAATCACCTACACCCCCAAATAGAAAGGAATGGCAAGCTCAAGCATAATGTGGCATTACGAAGGCAACATTTGGTAGCAACAAGGGAGGAAAAACCAAAGGCTTTAACATCAAAATCAAGAAAATCTAGAGGAAGAAATCGAGAATGTTGACAGGATGCGGGAAGAAGCAAGTATGGACACACATGCAGATCTAGCACTGAGGCTACCCTTCATTTTTTTCAAAACCCCAACATCATTCTAAAGTGATTCTCATCACTACAAACCCTTGTAAATATCATTTCACCTTTTTGTAGCTCCATTTTGTACAAGCCGAGGAGTCCTCGAGCTTGGGGAGCCTTAGATGTAGTTGCCTGCCAATTTTCATAATTTTTAGATCTCGTTTGGGCCCTCAAATAAGCCCCGGAACCTAATTTTTAACTAGGCCGGACACTAGGTCTGAACAGGGCCAAAGTTAGTCAAAAACTATAAATAGAGCTAGAGAGCTCATTTTTGGGGTTAGCTTCTTGTAGTTTCAGCTTATATGAGAACTTTCTTGCAATAGAAGTGATTCCATTGTCTTACTCTCTTTGTTCTTACTGTGTGTGCGCGTGTGTGTGTATGTGTGTGCATGCTTGTGTGCTTCTCACTCACGCACTTGTGCTTCCACTTGCTCGTGGTCTTCATACCATCCTCATGTCTTCCCGGATTGACATTAAAGGAGGTGCTACTCATCACTGAGCTACACCAAATTTTGGCGCCGTTGCCGGGGATCGAGCTTTGAGGACGAGCGTGTGATGGTAAGACGTAGAGAGGACGCGTTGGAATGGTAAGTAGTAGGTAAATTTCTGATTTTTTCTCCATCTCCATCTCCATCTCCATCTCCACCTTCATCTCCTTCTCCACTATACATTCCCTCTTCCTTTCCATTCTCTTCATTCCTTGTGTGCGAGTTTGTGAGAGAGCGAGAGTGCCCTGTTGCTTTGTGTGTTTGTTTTGCATGTTTCTTGCAGGTACCAGCTCCATCATCATCTCCAGCAAGCTCAGCAGGTACGGAATTTGTCTGCACAGTCCCCGAGGCGTCAAGCTCGAGCTATCGCGACACTTCGGAAACTTCACCCTATCGCTAATCTGAGTGCACCACGACACTGCGCAGGCCTAGGGCTCCTAGAATCACTAGACAGAACGGAAAAATCCGCCATATCCCGAGCTATCGCGACACCTCGGTGTATCGCGACACCTCACGAGCTATCGCGACACCTCGGTGTATCGCGACACTTGGCGAGCTATCGCGACACCTCGGTGTATCGCGACACTTCACGAGCTATCGCGACACTTGGGGGTATCGCGACACCTCACGAGCTATCGCGACACTTGGGGGTATCGCGACACCTCACGAGCTATCGCGACACCTCGGTGTATCGCGACACTTGGCGAGCTATCGCGACACTTCACGAGCTATCGCGACACTTGGGGGTATCGCGACACTTCACGAGCTATCGCGACACTTGGGGGTATCGCGACACTTCGAGCCGACCTATCGCGACACTTGGGGGTATCGACACCTCACGAGCTATCGCGACACCTCGCTGTATCGCGACACTTGGCGAGCTATCGCGACACTTCACGAGCTATCGCGACACTTGGGGGTATCGCGACACTTCACGAGCTATCGCGACACTTGGGGGTATCGCGACACTTCGAGCCGACCTATCGCGATACATGGCTTTAACGCACGAAATTTTAGAGTGAATTTTTGGAGTAAATTGAGGTACAATTGAGCTTAGTTTTGGTCACATTGGAGTAACATTAGAGCCTTAGAAGTGGGACAAGACCTAGGAACCTGTGAGGAAATTCCCTGAACCCTGAGAGCCTGTTTTGACCCCTATCTGCCTGAATGGTCATAACTTGACCATACAAACTCCGATTGATGAGATTTTGGTCTCGTTGGAAAGCTCGTTGAGAATCCTACGTGGACCTCGACTGGTTTTTGTAAGAATCATACGCGGAGTTTCAGAACATGCATTTTTAAGTTGACCTTTAGGTGGAACTAAGTGGTTCTCAGATTCAGGGGGTACAGTGAGTTACTCCAGGGGGACTAAAATTATTGAAGTGTGTCTTTCAAATACTTGTGGCAATAAAGCTATACTAACTGGTGAGTTTTTTGCAGGAACTTTGTGTGCACTCAAGGCAATCCAAAGCCAGCTAGCAGGGGTGAGTACCAAGCTTGGGAGAAGGCTTCCTGGGCTTGTGTAGCAGTTTGGTCAACCAGCTAGTTGAGGTTGGAAGATCTCTCAACCCTCCTTTGTCAATTCCTAGCCTAAGCTAAGTACGACTTAGGTGTGGTAATTAAATAGGGCAACGTTAGGCACGAATCAAGTCCAAGAATATTAATCAACAAAGTGCAAGAAGTAAATAGGTCTTAAGTGCGAAAACCCTAAGGGACAAAAGATAAACGGGAATCGATCACTCATCAAGTGCGGAAATTCACTTAAGTACTCTTGACGACGCAATTTCAGACAAGACTATAAACACAATATTCAACTAAAAAGAACAAAGTGATTGGGGCAAAATCAACCTGCAACGAGAGTGTGCTTGGGTTCCAGGGGGTGAATAAATCAGGCATATGAACCTTAGATCAGGCAGACACTTAGGCCGAGACAAACAAAGCCTCAGATCTTCTGAAGCTAGTGTCAATCACACTGCCAGGTCTTGGGCCCAGCAGTTGAGTGATTACCCATACACTCCCAGATCAGAAACAAGTGATTCTGAGATGTCCTATCACATGGAGAGATCAGTAGGTAGTTCAGGGGTGGCTTACCTAGAAAAGCCAGAAGGGCCTTATAAGACGCAATTGGAATATATCAGGACGAATCGTCTAGGTGCTCGCATATACGAAGACGGACTGAGAAGATCGGTGGTCCAGATTAAGAACCCCGATCAACCCCATGGATTAGACCATCCGGTAGTCAAGTTTGAGAATGGAGTCTACCTAGATAAAGAAGGGACCATATATGTAGTCACCACTCTTCCTGATAAAACTGATGAGTTTGGAAATGAGATTGCGGAGACCCACATGGGTGATATAGAGCAAGGGAACTTAGAGAGAGAGCCAAGAACTCCCCGTGGTAAATCTGTCTTGACCAGAATCATGACCCCAAAATGGATTCCACAGGATAATAAAAGCATAGATTTGCTTGTAAACCGAGAAACCGATGAGGTTTTTTGGAGATATAAATCTCCTCAAACTCAGGAAGTGAGTGCCCTCACAATCTATGAGTTTAAAGACCCTGATAGCCCAGGTCAAGTAACCTACCTAGACAATGTATCAGAGAGAATCTTCGTGGTCACTGAGCTTGGCAGACATGCCTACACATGGAAGGGAGAATTTGTTTTTCCTCAACCAAGGTCTACTGTGTCCTTTGGTCACCAAGGAGCTGGGACCTCCCAAGCTCATGGGGCTCAGAGAGATAGGAGCAGAGACAAACCTGAGGTAAGTTTCGCCAACTCCCTGGGAAGAGAAAGAACGGGAACAGAAAGGAATAGAGTGGAACCTGAGAGACATAGAACCCCATGGAATCAAAGGAATATTGACGATTTTCCTTTGCCAAGGCCGAGAGAACACACTAGGACCCTGCGACCAACTCAACTGGTGAAGTCCATGAAGAATTACTTCGATGGCACGGGAGACCCTTATGACCATGTGGCAGAATTTCGACAAGTATTGAAAGCTGAACAGGTAGAGGACCTATTCACACAATATAATGCTTTCGGTCTAACCCTTAGGAACACTGCCCTTACGTGGTTCCAACCACTGAATGAGAGGCATTTCAGAAACATAGACCAACTCTTAGAGGCATTTATTGTTGAGTTTTCTAAGAGTGGAATCAGGCATAACACCTCCTCACTAATTCATAGCTTCAAACAAACACCTCAAGAGACGGTCAAACTAGCTGGAAGAAGATTTAGACAGTACCTGGAGAGATGCCCTATGCCGGAGTTACCCACACCAGCCAAACAAGTGGCCTTGTTCCTAGACGGATTGTTGAGCACTAAGCTCAGGTCATATGTGTACCTGAAGGACCCTAGAACGATAGAGGAGTGCGTGCGCATGTGCATAGACATTGAGGACAATCTCGGTGAGGAATTAGAACTATCAAAAATCTATAAGGATTCTGATAGCGCTAGCACACAGACATCTGGTCAATCCGCATCCATCGAGGAACTTGCAGAGAAGGTAGCCCAAAAACTAGGCGTCTCTAGCAAGCAAATTCCAAGATTTGCCCCAGTTAAGCGGTGTTACAATTGTGGCGGTGAACATATGGCAAGTGTATGCCCCATTATGGCCCAACCACAGGCGAACCTTAGTGGCCAGTACTGCACCATAGAGCGCAGGTACACCAATCACACGGCACAAGACTGCCCATATAACAAACAAACTGTTAGGCAAAATTATCCTCAGCCATATCCACAACAGGGTAGATACCAGAATCAGTATCCATCACCACAATACAACAGACCGCAACAAACTTATCAGCCACCTTATCAAGGGCAGCAGAGACCTCAACCAGTCCTAGTGCAGCAACCCCCTACTCCAACCAATGTGATCCCAGTGAAGTATGCATCTACTGAAGAAAATCCGAACAGAGCCATAGTCCAAGTCACCCCATTGCTATCAGACAGTGACCCCAGTGACCATAGTTTTGACTCCGCACATATTGATAGCCCACAGGCTTACTACATGCAGTCACCCGAGCATAACGAGTCATACTACTATGAGGACCCAAGTGAAAATAGTGGGGAACCGGAGTATTCTAATGTCATGTACACAAACCCCAACTCTAGACCTCAACCTAGGCAGGTACGACCCCCATTTCCTAGAGGGCCATGTTTCAGATGTCAGGGAGATCACCTTGTACGTGATTGTCCACTACCTATCCCTACACTACCTCAGCCAGTAACCATTCAGGGCTTTTGTCAAGACTGCGGGAAAGAGCATCTCCTACGAGATTGCCCAAAAAACCCCAATAACATGCCTAAGATCACTCCTATCAATGTTGTGGGGTTAGTTGTAGACTCCATAGGAAGCGTGACTTCCACTGCACCTGTGGAGGTGATCACAAGAGCCCAGGCACTTCAACAACACCAAGGTGTTGGTCCCGGAAAGAGCCCCGAGGTGAGTGAAACAGAGAGCATACCCAAAAAGAGGACTAGCACCTGGAAGGATAGTCGTGAAAGAATGAAGAGACAATGGGCAAAAAAGATAAACGAACTTGAAGAAAGCGTGAGAGAAACCAAGGCAAAAATCACTGAAATCACATCTCAACCACACTCCCACACACTTCCACCACTACCATCCCCATCACCCTCCATTTCTCCACCCTCTAACACACCCCTCGTAACCCACCCACCACCCCGAGTAGGATCAGTATTAGCTGACCCCACTCCTGAAGGCTTGGACATGATGTTTAAAGCCTACCAGGCTCGACTTCAAGAAGGGCCAACAGCTGCAAACCTAGACAGGAGTTACCCTAGAGCCGACTTAGAGATTGAACGGATGAAGATGTGCATGAAAATGGTAGAACAAGCTCAAGCTATACTTGAGACTAGCCAAAAGTTCAATCAGACGAACGCTGTCAAGCCGGATTTGCATTTCCAAGGCTTACTAGAAAGATTAGAGCAGTTGGTAAACAAATCACAAGTTTCTTTACCTCCACAGGCTCAACCAGTTGTTGAAAGAGGAAGCTCACCACAAATGGTAGCTTATGTTCCTAATTCTACGGATGCTGGAATACCTCCTTCAATACAACAGTACTCTCCAGAGTTCTTGCGGGAAATACAAGAAGAGAAATGGGCCAAGGAGAAGGGTGATTCCCCTCCTATTCCTGAGATTGATGATCTTCATGATCAATTTCCCCAAGACATTCCGTCTATCTATGGAGGTCAGACAGAGCAACAAGAGGATGAGAGATTAGATTTTGAATCTAATTCTTTACAAGAGTTGCCTCATTTCACAGGCCCATGGGAATCTGAATCTCTCCAGATCCGAGCTCCCACTATATTGGTGAGAAATGAAGACTCAGTGATTCCCAGGAACACTGATGTGGTGAAGAACACTAAGGTTCAATGTCACCTCACTGTAGAGGAACTCCTCAAGGCAAAACCGGAGCTCTGGAATCATGTGAAAGATCAGGTTCCAGAACTTGAATCCAATATACCAAAAGTAGGCTCTAAGCAGAAAGTTCCCGAGATACCTCTCGACAAGATAGGAGACATGAGCGAAGGTGAAGAAGGTAACACTTATCTTCCGATCACCTATCAAGGTTACACAACCAAAGCAATTGTGGATTCGGGTGCGGGAGTTGCTATTGCAACTACCTCCTTGTGGAAACGATGGGGCAAACCCACCTTAAGACCAACGAGAATGAAACTTCAAATGGCAGATGGTCATTTTGAAAGACCTCTTGGATTGCTTGAAGGGATAACTCTAACCACTTGTGGTGTGGATTTTGAACATACGTTCGCTATATGTGACTTTGAGAAGAATAATGTTTACGAGATGATCCTAGGAAGACCTTTCCTACGACAATTGCAAATAGTACAGGATTGGGGAACCAATTCCTTGTACTTACAGCACTTAGGGGTCACCACCAAGGTCAATCTGAAGGATCACACCTTCAGAGATGTACCACCCCTACAGTGGAATCCTATCCACAAAGCGAAAGAAGATTCTATCTCCGTGCATTCTGGAAGTTCACCTGAACCATCCTGGTTGCATGAAGATACTCACTTGTGGATGTGCAAGGTCGCTGAGGAAGAGGAAAAGCGCCTAAAAGCGAGAGAAGAAGGAACTCCCCCAGGAGATAGACCAATAAAAGACCCAGCCTATACACCGATGATATTTCCAGATGAGGAATTTGAGCCTCATGGTTGGGCAGAAATCTTAGCTACCATGGACATTGCAGTCAATGAAGAACAATGGACACCTCATTGTGATGAGGAGGGTTATGATATTTCAGTGTTCATGTGTCAGCCCTTGTTGGAAGAGTGTGATCCTAGTGAGTCCATGGAAGAAGAAGAGAGTGACGATGATCTAGAATCCATTGTGATGGATACTTACTTTGACTCAGAGGAACACTACTTAGAAGACATAGGAGTGTTAACCCAAAAAGAAGAAGAACCCCTTGCGAGTATTAAAACGATAAATTCAAAGAAAGGAAGTGAAGGAAGTCAAAAGAAAAAGAAAAGGAAAGCAGTAAGACAAGAAGAGGAAGAATCATTGTTTGAAGTACCAGAAAATTTCAAGAAATATGAAGTGGAAGACCGGAAAATTTTGGTACGAATGCCTAAGAGAGAGGCCATTATAGGAGAAGCATATGACAATAAAGAAAAGACCAAAAAAATTATAGTGACCATTGAAGGGAACGAAGAGAGATGTACGTACATAGGTGATGACCTAAGTGCAGAAGAAGAAACAGAGCTTGTAGCTCTATTAAGGGAATATAGGGATGTGTTCGCATGGCATTATAGAGACTTGAAAGGAGTAGATCCAGAGATCTGCTCTCATACGATTCCGATGACCGCTGATGCTAAGCCCACCAAACAAAAACCCTACACATATAATGACAATTATGCGGCCAAAATAAAAGAGGAAATTGACAGGCTGATTGAAGCCGGATTCATCTATGAGATTGAGCACACTGAATGGGTGTCCCCTATTGTAGTGGTTCCCAAGAAGAATGGGAAATTGCGAGTGTGCATTAACCTTAAAAAAGTTAATGCCGCTACGATTAGAGATAGTTATCCACTGCCCATCACCGAACATCTTTTGGAGCGTGTTGCAGGCAAGGAAGTTTACAGCTTCCTTGATGGATTTTCAGGTTACAACCAAGTAGCCATTGCCCCCGAAGATCAACACAAAACGGCCTTTGCCACAGAATGGGGAATCTTTGCATTCCGTGTGATGCCATTTGGGCTCACCAATGCACCTGCAACATTCCAAAGACTCATGTGTCATGTCTTCAAAGAGTTCTTGCGAAAGAGCTTAGAAGTATATGTGGATGATTTGTGCGCTCATTCCCAAGAGAGAAGTTACCACATCCCTGAACTCAGGCAAATCTTCAACAAGTGTAGAGATTATCGAGTGTGTCTGAATCCAAAAAAGTGTGTGTTTATGGTACGCCAAGGTAAGATCTTAGGTCACATTGTTTCGAAGAATGGAATATCAACAGACGAAGACAAGGTAAGAGCAATAGCAGAGTTGGCCAGACCAAGAAATGTGAAAGAGGTACAAGCCTTTATGGGCCATTGTGGATATTACCGTAGATTTATCCACATGTATGCCATCATAGCTAAACCTCTTTATGGCCTGTTAACGAATTTTGAATGGAATGAGGAATGCGAGACTTCCTTCAATGAGCTGAAGAGACGTTTGTGCACAGCACCAATATTGACTACTCCGGATTGGAGCAAACCCTTTCATGTCCATGTAGATGCCTCCAATCATGCAATAGGATGTGTGCTAGCACAACCCACAGGTGAAGGAAACCTAGATTTGCCGATAGCATATGCTAGTAGGCAATTAAATGCAGCTGAACGAAATTACACCACAACGGAGAGAGAAGGCTTAGGCATGATATATGCTGTGAAGAAGTTTAGACACTACCTATTGGCCAATAAGTTCAAGTTTTTCACTGATCATCAAGCGTTACTATATTTGGTCAATAAACCTTGTAATACAGGTCGCTTAGTAAGATGGTTTCTCTTACTAATGGAATACGACTTTGAAGTTGTTGTCAGGAAAGGTAGAACCCATCTTAGGGCAGACCATCTTTCTCGCATCACTTCAGGAGAGCCACCGCAAGGAGTGTCTGACGAATTGCCCGATGCTTATCTGTTCAATTTAGAAGTTGTTCCTAAATGGGCAAATAAGTTGGTACCAGTCCTAACCTTCGGGCCTGCAAATAAAAATGTTAAGACAAGCAAAGAGGAAATTGTAAAATCGCTAAAGTATCAAATATTAGCCGGAAGTATGTACAAGCAAGATAACGAGGGCGTATTAGCTTGTTGTGTCGAGGATGATGAACATGCTAGTTGGTTGCAACAAGCCCATGAGGGACTGCTAGGGAATCACTACTCTAAACAACGAACCTTGCAGAATCTAAAACGCTTAGGAGTGTATTGGCCTAGCATGGACAAAGAAATACAAGAGTGGATCCAGAGCTGTCCAGGGTGCCAGGAGAGACCCCCAGTGGAGCATGCCACTCTTTATCACATGTCATTAATCCCAGATTGGAGTGCTCCACTGGTCGAGTTCATGAGAACAGGAACATTACCCAATCAGGCTAGTCTTGCAAGAAAACGGAGCATGGAGCAAGAGGCTCAAGACTATGCTTTAGTAGGAGACAACCTGTATCGAAGAGGCAAGGATGGTTACCTAAGACTGTGCGTACATGAATCAGACTACTTGAAAGTCTTAGAAACGGCACACAGCGGTGCTGCAGGTGGACACTTTGGGCCTGACAGAGTAATTAAGACCATTCTATTCTCAGGACTGTGGTGGCCCACTCTTCATATGGATGCACATACTTATGTGAAGAGTTGCGACACATGCCAACGTGCCCAATATCCGATAAGAAAAGATGAAATGCCCTTGAGGCCAATGATGGGAGGACGTGCATTTTCAAAGTGGGGTATAGACTTTGTAGGTCCCATCAACCCCCCAGCTAGGAACTCCCATGCAGAATACATTATTGTAGCCACAGATTACCTTACAAAGTGGGTGGAAGTAAAAGCCACGACAAAGAATGATGCTCAAACGACGGCTAAATTCTTATTCGAAAATGTGTTCACTAGATATGGGTTACCAATAGAGTTGGTTAGTGATAGAGGTACGCACTTCTTGAATGAGGTCATTGAAAATCTCCTTCAAGAATTCATGGTGATACATAAGAAATCTGCACCCTATCATCCACAGGCTAACGGACAAGCCGAGAGCACGAATAAGATCCTGTGTAATGTATTGACGAAACTTGTAAATAATAAACGCTCTGATTGGGACAAACAACTTCATCATGCTGTTTGGGCATACCGAGTTGCTTACAAAACGGTACTCAATGCCACCCCATTTCAGATGGTCTTCGGACAAAATGTGGTGCTACCCTTAGATTTCCTAATTCCAGCTTTAAGAGTAGCACAAGAGCATGAGTGGAATGGACACGAGTTGTCCTCTAGGATCTTTGATCTAGAGCGTTTAGGTGAGACGAGGCTACGAGCAGCAGCAGGCATCTATGCTGCAAAGAAACGGCAAAAGGCATACTTTGATGCCCATGTGAAGGATAAGGGCTTGAAGGCAGGAGATCTAGTGTTAGTCTACACATTGAAACAACACGCAAGAAAGCTAGAAAAGAGAGGCTATGGACCTATGATCATTAATAGGATCTCCACAAGTGGAGCAGTACAACTAGCCACTTTAGAGGGGGATGTCCTCCCAAACTATATTAGCGGATGCAGAGTCAAACTGTATCAGGAACCCCTCACGGAGGAGATGCTAAGCCGACTCAATATTGCTAAGCAACGTAAAGAGGAGGAAAAACGAATTCGGGAAGAAGCACAGGCAGAGGCCTTAGAGCGTATCAGAAGAATGAAGTTGAGGAGACGAGGAAGGGACCAGCCTATGACTGACACTCAAGAGTCTCCAGGCTACCACATGGCCATGTGTGAGGCTTCAGGTGGACGCACCCATAAGATAGTAGACCGACGACCTTTTGTGACCCTAGAAATAGGACAAAAGGACAGCACAACAAGCGTGAGGGCTTTAATTGATTCAGGAGCAACCACAAGTGCAGTTCGGCTTTCTTATTGCCAGCAGCTGCAGTTGGAGGTAAAACCCATAGAAGCATATCTGATAGGATTAGGAGGTGTTGAAACCCCTTGTATGGGAGAGGTGGATCTTCCCCTCTACATACAAGAGGTCCTCATGCCAGCAAAAGTGCTAGTGTGTGAAGACGAGGATCTGACCGAACCTCTTGTCTTAGGCCAAGACTGGATCTATGATCACGCAGTCAACCTCAACCTAAGAAGTGGACTTCTTCAGGCTTGGGTAGGCCAAAGTCGTCTCACGGTTGAATTAGAAAAGCAAGCGCTCAAACCAATAGAACAGGCACCAACTCCTGGTCCCTCCAGGAATCCACACGAAGATAACCATGTTGTGCTTGTCCAAACTTCTATGGTGCAGAGGAATGGCAATCTTACTGAAGGTTCAGGAGCCAAGAAGGAGTTCCTAAATGAGTCCAAGAAGATGCTAAACGAATGGACCGAACATCACGCTACACGAAGGAGGCCGCTAATCAAGAGGCAGGAGCGCCAACCCGCGCAATATGGAGCATCTCATGGTGTGAAGCAGATCTGGATGCGCAAGGATGGAAAACCCACAGATCCAATAGCAGATTCTCAAAGAAACAAGAAACGAGCCTCACCATCAAGGAACAAAGTGAAGAAGTCCCCTAGGATAACCCCTAGGCGTACCATTTCTATTTGGGTTCCTAAGCGGTCAATGAAGGCCACCCCTAATGCTAGACAGATATGGGTGCCCAAGGCTAGCTTACAAGCCCAAATTACTTCACCTACAGGCACGAGGATGAAGCAGCTTTCACAAGCACTCTTGGCCAACAACGCAGAAAGTGATAAGATACCTACACCTCTCACTGCCCCCACTCCCATCAACCCCAGGAATGTCTGGAAATGGGTACCCACAAGGTCCCACATACATCACACTCTCAGACCGAAATCTTCACCTGTCCTTAGCTCTAAGAGCTACGACTCCTGTATCAAAGTGTGGAGAATTAAACGGTGTACTAAACCCCCTGACCCTATTCTGTAAATCCGTCCACACTAACATAGAAGCATCCCGAGCCCATTGCATAACCAAAGTATGCATCTAGGATGACACTGACCTTTAATCACCACTCACACATATCATAAACACCTCACCACTAATCACTGATCTCCGGGATTTTCGTGTTAGTATTGTGAAGGGAACAGCATTACATCCTGTTTCCTATGCAACACTAATGTGCCTTTCGTCTTCCAGCAGATAAGCAACCTACTCTCATGGCAACAGCGGCAGGCACAAGCTCTCAGGCAGGATCTGGTGCTCCTATCAATTGGGATGCCATGCCAGTGGAAGCTCCACCAACGGCTAGGCCTGAAGAATTCTTGAATGTGCGAAGGATTCCTATTCCAGATCCACCCAGTGGGCTAACCGAAAGAGTAAAAGGGCACTCCCATTGGTTCAATGAAATGCCAGGGGATTTGGGAGACGCAGATCACATCTGGGAGTCCAAGATGGAGTGTGGAGGGGTTTGGTGGACCTTCCAATTCTTTTCAAGAGAATTTGAGACCTTGCAAAATGCAGCTCCACTTCAAGAGATCTGGCAAAAGGCGGGACTTCAAACTTACTTCAGTGCAGCTCTACCAAAACCTGACTTCCTCAGGTGTTACTACTTGATTGCTACGTTGAAACCTACCGGGGATAAAGATCATTCAGGCACATTCTGGGTGCCCTCCTTATCTAATCTGGAGGAGATGAGGAAGTTTGAATTAAATGTAAGATTAATCAGGGAAGCCCTTCAAATGTATGGCACTCATGTGCCTTCAGATCGTGACCCCTTGATACCAGAATCAATGAAAAGCAATAGAGTCAAGAAGCTTAAAGACATGTGCGCCCTCACCCCCAACATCGCCATACCCCTGCGGATGTGCCTCCAGCACTTTGCATTTCCAGCTTAGGACCGCTTCACTCAGCCTCGCAAGAAGATATGGTACGGATTGTATTTAGCAGAGACCGGAAGCTTGCCCATTAAGATGCCGGTATGGATCTTAGATCAGGCGTATGAGGCAGGCAAGCGGGGGGTGAGGAAGCCCACTCTACATGGTTGCTGTGCGTTGACTAGAATCATCTACAGATGTCTGGCATATGATGTGCCAGTTGCTCGAGCCCTAAAATATGCACACCTGGAGCTGTTCAAAGGGCGAAAGTCAGGGAGTCAGCCTGCAAAAAGAATGCGTGGATCCCTTTCACAAGTCCTGATCCCTCCAGCAACCACCGCCGAAGTCTCCACTAGAGAGGAAGCCCCGGTGGCACCAATCACAATCCATCTCCAGGAGTCTCAACCAAGAGAGGTGGTACAACCCACTCCTTCTGCCCCTCCGCTACCTACCGATGCGGAATTTGCAGCGATGGCCACCTTCACCGAGGACCCAAACTTTGATTTTGAAACATTTCTGCAGACGGCTCATCTATCAGACAGTGAAGGTTGCCCTGACAACGTCGATCCGGGGGCATCAACCCAAAGAGAACAGGCACGAGGCGAGACAAGTAGTGTACAGGAGATAGGAGTGGCACAATCTCCTCAAAGACTAAGCACACAAGCTCAGGAGAAGGCACCAAGAGATAACCCTGAAGAGAGTGAAGACGAAGCCCCTGCATATACGGCACAGCTCAAACGACTATACCAAACAATCAAGCAGGTACAAAGACGCCATAAAATGTCAGAAGAAGCAAATAGGGCCCTAGTAAACCAGATGTTACAGTCAGAGCATATCGACCCCCAGTTTGTAGAATCACTAAATCTGTTGGCGGACACCTGTGGCATCAGTGAAGCAATGAGAACCATGGTCTATCAAGAGAACCCTGCTTATGATCAAAGAAGAATTGATACACGGCCGCGACAAGGAAAGATGATTCAGATGGAAGTATCTACCGCGTTAGCTACGTCCACATCAGAAGATGTGCACATGATTAGCCCTAGGCACAATGATGAACCGGAGGAAATTACGCATGCCCCATCTCCCCCATCATCTCCTATCCCACCCTTAGAGCCTCTCTCCACGTGTCTTTCTACACAAACATTCTCCTCCTATAGTGAGACCATTGTACACACCCCCGTTTCCACTCTCCTCCCTTCACTCTCATCCATCTCTGTCACTCAGGTTTTTGAACCTCAATTAGGTCACCCTTTCTTCCCCCATGCCTTTGGACAACCATCTGTCACTAGTCAGACTCTTTCCATCTCTTTACCCTCCACCCCTCCATTTCCTCCCCCCCAAACTCTACCTACCCCGTCCCTTGTAACTGCCTCGAGCACCACACTAACCACCCAACCCTCCTTCTGGACCTACCTTGTAAACATTCTTCAACAGGTTGAGGAACATAAGAAAAAGTCCCTTCCCCAAATTCACTCCCCCACATTCACGGCCACCACTATCACACCACCCACCGTCCCGGTGTTCACATTTCACGAATCACACTCACTCATGTCCGATCCCATGGACATCTCACCATCCGCTGGATCACCCACCACCACTGTTCTCACACCACCATCACAGGTTATTACACTCACATCACCACTTCCACACACGGTAGGCACAACATCCACTTTTCCCATTCCCACTTCCCAACCCCCTACATCTTCCACCTCATTTAGTCTTGCACTCGACACGATGCTTGAAGCTGCCACTCAGCTTAAGCAAGAATATACATTATTGGAAGAAAATAACAAAGGGCTTTGCACCCTCTCAGCAACACTCCAAGAGCGTGTCAATGCTTTGGAGTTCATTCATACGGAGTCACAAAGCAAGATCTCCGCCCTCGAACAGGCAAATGCGCAACTCAAAGCGAGACATATGGAAGAGAGCAAAGCCATGGAGGAACAGCTGCGAGATCAAATGGGCCGCAATGCACGGCTTCAACGAAACATGGCTTTGCTACGACGACATCTGGCAGCAGCGCAAGAAGAGAATAGACGGCTTCAACAACAAAACCAAGAGAACCTCGAGGCTGCCATGGAGAACACCCCGGGAGCACCCATAGACCCGGTCAAATTTCAAGCTGTCCCCTCAGAAAGCATACAACAAATCTTGGAAACGTATGCCAATCTTTTAGAAGCACATGATCAGCTTGCCGACCAGCTAAAGGACTTACAGAGACCCCAAGAGTCTACACCACACCGACAGGAACCTAAAGAAATGACAGACGCTGCTACTTCAACCGAACCTGAACATTCAACGACCAACGACGTGCTGGAGTTACGGCAGCAGATCGCAGAACTAAAACTGAAGTTGATGCAGTACGAACGACCCCCTTCCCCACCAGAGCAACCGTTAGAAGAAGAAGCAGTTACCATCCCAATGGAGGAAGCATTCGACGATGCCTACGAGCCTCAACCATTCCCAGGAGGACGCGTAACAGAAGAAGGTCAAGATACCTATGAGGAACCCCCATCAACATGGATGAAACAAGTAGAGGAAATGGGGCAAACTCATCAGGAGCGGATATCCACTCAGATGCTGGCAATGAAGGCCATTGAGGACACCATCCTTCACTCAGAATACTTCAGGCACATCGCCCCTAGACGCCTTATCACTAGTTCAGAACTGCAATACAAGCCCTATTTTGTATTGTTGGCCGATTACAATGCAGAAATCAAACGGGTCACCAAGAAGTGCCCAACATTTGCCACACAGTTCGAACCAGAAGACATACCAGAAGCGGCACGAAAAGGGGCCATATTCCAACCAACGTGGAGGCAAAAGTTACTCGAAACTTACCCAGAAATGCTTCGAACATGGGATCATGCCCCCATGCATTTGAAGTACAATCCGTGTTTTGGGCCAGTGCAAAGACGCAGATCATGGAAAGCTTTTGCCATCAAGGTTCAGAATAACGCAAACTGTAAAGAATGGCTCAATTACCCCGCTATCGCCCCCCCAACCGGTACTCCTACAGTGTCATACATGATTGCAACCATCAGACATTGGATACCACGCCTCCACCCTATGCCAGATGTCGCTGCCCAGATGATGCTCAAGATCTTCGACATGATGCAGGTCGTACTCAAAACTTTTCGCAATGTATGCCGTATTCAACCTCCTATTCCCGGGTTTATTAATGGTAATTACGACCTTCTATATGATATGAGCACAACCCCGAGCATACGAGTGGCTTACGCATGGCATGCACGCATAAGATATCTCCCTGCCTGCTACAAGCAAACATTTGACGATATGTTCACCACGGGGTTTTGGGAAGCACATTCAGAGGTATTCGCGCCACGGCCTACGCATCTACTCCATCTCTTTGCATGCGAGCAAACGATGCATTCCGAGCTTTACACAATGCCACAACCTGACATGCCTGGTACAGTAGATTGGGAGGCCTTGCAACGAGATCTAATTAGAGGTTTAAGAATCAAAGAACAAGAATTGGCAACCGACCTCCTGCAAAAATACATTGATCAAACGGCGGAAAAGAGGTCTGTCAGAGGCGACAGACCCTAAGGGGGGGAGAGTGTTGACAGGATGCGGGAAGAAGCAAGTATGGACACACATGCAGATCTAGCACTGAGGCTACCCTTCATTTTTTTCAAAACCCCAACATCATTCTAAAGTGATTCTCATCACTACAAACCCTTGTAAATATCATTTCACCTTTTTGTAGCTCCATTTTGTACAAGCCGAGGAGTCCTCGAGCTTGGGGAGCCTTAGATGTAGTTGCCTGCCAATTTTCATAATTTTTAGATCTCGTTTGGGCCCTCAAATAAGCCCCGGAACCTAATTTTTAACTAGGCCGGACACTAGGTCTGAACAGGGCCAAAGTTAGTCAAAAACTATAAATAGAGCTAGAGAGCTCATTTTTGGGGTTAGCTTCTTGTAGTTTCAGCTTATATGAGAACTTTCTTGCAATAGAAGTGATTCCATTGTCTTACTCTCTTTGTTCTTACTGTGTGTGCGCGTGTGTGTGTATGTGTGTGCATGCTTGTGTGCTTCTCACTCACGCACTTGTGCTTCCACTTGCTCGTGGTCTTCATACCATCCTCATGTCTTCCCGGATTGACATTAAAGGAGGTGCTACTCATCACTGAGCTACAGAGAACATGCCAGATGCTTCTATCAGCTTCTCCAAATTTCAAGTGGTTCCTCCGCAAAATATCACAGTAATTTTGGAAGACTATGCAAATTTGTTAGAGGCACATGATATATTGATCAAAGAAGTAGAGCAAATTCAAAAGTAATGGCCAACGGGACTACCCGCACCACCCACAACAATTCCTAAATCTGCAATCTTCACCTCAAAATTAGCTAACCTTGTCACTTTACAAAGCTAAATCATGGAGCTACAAACAAGATTGGAACAATGTGAGGGGCCTCCATCACCCCTTGAGGTACCTAAAGCAGATGAAACTGTTTAAATCTTTGTGGAGTAGACCTTTGAGGAAGAACATGAACCTCAGAAAGCACTCGGAGGCCAAGTCACAAAAGAAGAAGGATACATTTGGGTTATCTAGTCACCACGACTGAAACAAGTAGAAGAAATTAGCAAATCTAAGGAGGTACAGGTAGTAGTGCAAATCCTACCCATGCAGCTATCAAAGAACAAGTCATAGTCAAAATATTTTTCAAAATCTAGCACACAAAAGGCTCATAACCATCTCCGAGCACCAATATCGACCTTACTTTGTGATCCTCATAGACTATAATGCAAAAGTGACAAGGATTATTGGAAAAATACCCACCTTTGCCACATAGCGCATGTTGAGAATAAGAGAGTGCATCTCCCTTTTGTATCTAGAAGACACTCAAGTTCTAGTTCATTTCCATTTCATATTATATCTCTTTGTATTTGGGTACCTTGCCATTTTCTTCTACCTGTGTATTCATTCTCCTTCAAGGGGAATTATCCCACATATGATGTACTTCAAAGATCCCACTCCAACTCCATATAAGGAGGGCCTCTCACCCATTTGTACTTGGTTAGAAGCTTGAGGAGCCTAGTCCATGCTCTTGGAAAGCTTCTAATCCATGAGAGTTTTCCCATTTCATGGTCTACTCACTTTTGAGTCTCAGACTCTTTCATTTTGTGAGTACACTCTTCTTTTCATTTTGCTTCCAAGTGTGTACTCTCTACATGGTATCAAAGCTCTAGGTGGAGGTCTCTCTCTCTCTCTCTCTCTCTCTCTCTCTCTCTCTTCCCTTGTCGTCTCCACATACCACCCCACAATGTCCCATCAACAAGATCCCACCTTCTTCTCTCTCTCTCTCTCTCTCTCTCCCCACCTTACCCCTCCTCCGCAACCCTATTGTACCCCACCTCACAACCCCCATCTCTTGCAAGCCATACCCCACCCTGCAGCCCCCATTTCCTATGAGCCATACCTGCCTACAACCCCAATCTCCTACAAGTCTCCCTACCATTTGCAACCACAAGCCCCCCCATTCTCTTCTCTCTCTCTCTCTCTCTCTCTCTCTCTCTCTCTCTCTCTCTCTCTCTCTCTCTCTCTCTCTCCCCCCCCCCCCCCATGGACCACCCCTTGTGAGTTGCAACCACCCTCCTGCAAGCCCCCCGCAAGCTTGCAGATCCACAATCTTGCACCCCTCCTGTAGCCTCCCATGCCCCTGCCCTCCTACACCACATTCCTTGTGGACACCATAGCCTCATTCATTCTTCTACCTCGCAATCTCATCGGATACTTGTTGCATGCCTTGTAAGTGACATGGACATTGCTAAGCAAAATCAGTGAATGTTTCAGTAGAACCACTAAGGATAAAGGTTTTATATCTCTCTAGACAAGAAATACTACCAATGTCATATGTTACTTCCCAACATAGGCCTTGAACTTTGCTTTCAGGGATTATTTTAAGAAGCTCTTTGTTGACAGGATGCGGGAAGAAGCAAGTATGGACACACATGCAGATCTAGCACTGAGGCTACCCTTCATTTTTTTTCAAAACCCTAACATCATTCTAAAGTGATTCTCATCACTACAAACCCTTGTAAATATCATTTCACCTTTTTGTAGCTCCATTTTGTACAAGCCGAGGAGTCCTCGAGCTTGGGGAGCCTTAGATGTAAGTACCTGCCAATTTTCATAATTTTTAGATCTCGTTTGGGCCCTCAAATAAGCCCCGGAACCTAATTTTTAACTAGGCCGGACACTAGGTCTGAACAGGGCCAAAGTCAGTCAAAAACTATAAATAGAGCTAGAGAGCTCATTTTTGGGGTTGGCTTCTTGTAGTTGGAACTTGTATGAGAGCTTTCTTGCAATAGAAGTGATTCCATTGTCTTCCTCTCTTTGTCCTTACTGTGTGTGCGCGTGTGTGTGTATGTGTGTGCATGCTTGTGTGCTTCTCACTCACGCACTTGTGCTTCCACTTGCTCGTGGTCTTCATACCATCCTCATGTCTTCCCGGATTGACATTAAAGGAGGTGCTACTCATCACTGAGCTACACCAAATTTTGGCGCCGTTGCTGGGGATCGAGCTTTGAGGACGAGCGTGTGATGGTAAGACGTAGAGAGGACGCGTTGGAATGGTAAGTAGTAGGTAAATTTCTGATCTTTCTCCATCTCCATTTTCATCTTCACCTCCTTCTCCATCTCCACCTCCACCTCCTTCCCCACTACATATCCCCTCTTCCTTTTCTTTCCCTCATTTGTTGTGTGCGAGTTTGAGAGAGAGCGATTGTGCGTGCTTGTATTTGTGTGTTTTTTGCATGTTTCTTGCAGGTGGCAGCTCCATCATCATCTCCAGCAAGCTCAGCAGGTACAGAAATTGTCTGCACAGTCCCCGAGGCGTCAAGCTCGAGCTATCGCAACACTTCGGAAACTTCACCCTATCGCTAATCTGAGTGCACCATGACACTGCGCAGGCCTAGGGCTCCTAGAATCACTAGACAGAACAGAAAAATTCGCCATATCCCGAGCTATCGCGACACCTCGGTGTATCGCGACACCTCACGAGCTATCGCGACACCTCGGTGTATCGCGACACCTCACGAGCTATCGCGACACCTCGGTGTATCGCGACACTTGGCGAGCTATCGCGACACTTCGACCCGACCTATCGCGACACTTGGGGGTATCGCGACACTTCACGAGCTATCGCGACACTTGGGGGTATCGCGACACCTCACGAGCTATCGCGACACTTCACGAGCTATCGCGACACTTGGGGGTATCGCGACACTTCGACCCGACCTATCGCGACACTTGGGGGTATCGCGACACTTCACGAGCTCTCGTGACACTTGGGGGTATCGCGACACTTCACGAGCTATCGCGACACTTGGGGGTATCGCGACACTTCGACCCGACCTATCGCGATACATGGCCTTAACGCACGAAATTTTAGAGTGAATTTTTGGAGTAAATTGAGGTACAATTGAGCCTAGTTTTGGTCACATTGGAGTAACATTAGAGCCTTAGAAGTGGGACAAGACCTAGGAACCTGTGAGGAATTCCCTGAACCCTGAGAGCCTGTTTTGACCCCTATCTGCCTGAATGGTCATAACTTGACCATACGAACTCCGATTGATGAGATTTTGGTCTTGTTGGAAAGCTCGTTGAGAATCCTACGTGGACCTCGACTGGTTTTTGTAAGAATCATACGCGGAGTTTCAGATCATGCATTTTTAAGTTGACCTTTAGGTGAAACTAAGTTGTTCTCAGATTCAGGGGGTACAGTGAGTTACTCCAGGGGGACTAAAATTATTGAAGTGTGTCTTTCAAATACTGGTGACAATAAAGCTATACTAACTGGTGAGTTTTTGCAGGAACTTTGTGGGCACTCAAGGCAATCCAAAGCAAGCTAGCAAGGGTGAGTACCGAGCTTGGGAGAAGGCTTCCTGGGCTTGTGTAGCAGTTTGGTCAACCAGCTAATTGAGGTTGGAAGATCTCTCAACCCTCCTTTGTCAATTCCTAGCCTAGGCTAAGTACGACTTAGGTGTGGTAATTAATTAGGGCAACGTTAGGCACGAATCAAGTCCAAGAATATTAATCAACAAAGTGCAAGAAGTAAATAGGTCTTAAGTGCGAAAACCCTAAGGGACAAAAGATAAACGGGAAACGATCACTCATCAAGTGCGGAAATTCACTTAAGTACTCCTGACGACGCAATTTCAGACAAGACCATAAACACAATATTCAACTAAAAAGAACAAAGTGATTGGTGCAAAATCAGCCTGCAACGAGAGTGTGCCTGGGTTCCAGGGGGTGAATAAATCAGGCATATGAACCTTAGATCAGGCAGACACTTAGGCCGAGACAGACAAAGCCTCAGATCTTCTGAAGCTAGTGTCAATCACACTGCCAGGTCTTGGGCCCAGCAGTTGAGTGATTACCCATACACTCCCAGATCAGAAACAAGTGATTCTGAGATGTCCTATCACATGGAGAGATCAGTAGGTAGTTCAGGGTTGGCTTACCTAGAGAAGCCAGAAGGGCCTTATAAGACGCAATTGGAATATATCAGGACGAATCGTCTAGGTGCTCGCATCTACGAAGACGGACTGAGAAGATCGGTGGTCCAGATTAAGAACCCCGATCAACCCCATGGATTAGACCACCCAGTAGTCAAGTTTGAGAATGGAGCATATCTAGATAAAGAGGGGACTATTTATGTAGTCACCACTCTTCCTGATAGAACTGATGAGTTTGGAAATGTGATTGCGGAGACCGACATGGGGGATATAGAGCAAGGGAACTTAGAGAGAGAGCCAAGAACTCCCCGTGGTAAGTTTGTCTTGACCAGAATCATGACTCCTGAGTGGATTCCACAGGATAATAAAAGCATAGATCTGCTTCTAAACCGAGAAACCGATGAGGTTTTTTGGAGATATAAATCTCCTCAATCTCAGGAAGTGAGTGCCCTCACGATCTATGAGTTTAAAGACCCTGATAGCCCAGGTCAAGTAACCTACTTAGACAATGCATCAGAGAGAATCTTCGTGGTCACTGAGCTTGGCAGACATGCCTACACATGGAAGGGAGAATTGGTGTTTCCCCAACCAAGGTCTACTGTGTCCTTTGGTCACCAAGGAGCTGGGACCTCCCAAGCTCATGGAGCCCAAAGAGATAGAGGTAGAGACAAACCTGAGGTAAGTTTTGCCAACTCCCTGGGAAGAGAAAGAACGGGAACAGAAAGGAATAGAGGAGAACCTGAGAGACATAGAACCCCATGGAATCACCGGGACATTGATGATTTTCCTTTGCCAAGGCCGAGAGAACACACTAGGACCCTACGACCAACCCAACTTGTGAAGTCCATGAAGAATTATTTCGATGGCACGGGAGACCCTTATGACCATGTGGCAGAATTTCGACAGGTGTTGAAAGCTGAACAGGTGGAGGACCTATTCACACAATATAATGCTTTCGGTCTAACCCTTAGGAACACTGCCCTTACGTGGTTCCAACCACTGAATGAGAGGCATTTCAGAAACATAGACCAACTCTTAGAGGCATTTATTGTCGAGTTTTCTAAGAGTGGAATCAGGCATAACACCTCCTCACTAATTCATAGTTTCAAACAAACACCTCAAGAGACGGTCAGACTAGCTAGAAGAAGATTTAGACAGTACCTGGAGAGATGCCCTATGCCAGAGTTACCCACACCAGCCAAACAAGTGGCCTTGTTCCTAGATGGATTGTTGAGCACTAAGCTCAGGTCATATGTGTACCTGAAGGACCCTAGAACGATAGAGGAGTGCGTGCGCATGTGCATAGACATTGAGGACAATCTAGGTGAAGAGTTAGAACTATCAAAAATCTATAAGGATTCTGATAGCTCTAGTAAACAGACGTCTGGTCAATCCACATCCATCGAGGAACTTGCAGAGAAGGTAGCCCAAAAACTAGGTGTCTCTAGTAAGCAAATTCCTAGATTTGCCCCAGTTATGCGGTGTTACAATTGTGGCGGCGAACATATGGCAAGTGTATGCCCCATTATGGCCCAACCTCAGGTGAATCCTAGTAGCCAGTACTGCACCATAGAGCGCAGGTACACCAATCACACGGCAGAAGACTGCCCATATAACAAACAAACTGTTAGGCAAAATTATCCTCAGCCATATCCACAACAGGGTAGATACCAGAATCAGTACCCATCACCACAATACAACAGACCGCAACAAACTTATCAGCCACCTTATCAAGGGCAGCAGAGACCTCAACCAGTCCTAGTGCAGCAACCCCCTACTCCAACCAATGTGATCCCAGTGAAGTATGCATCTACTGAAGAAAATCCGAACAGAGCCATAGTCCCAGTCACCCCATTGCTATCAGACAGTGACCCCAGTGACCATAGTTTTGACTCCGCACATATTGATAGCCCACAGGCTTACTACATGCAGTCACCCGAGCATAACGAGTCATACTACTATGAGGACCCAAGTGAAAATAGCGGGGAACCGGAGTATTCTAATGTCATGTACACAAACCCCAACTCTAGACCTCAACCTAGGCAGGTACGACCCCCATTTCCTAGAGGACCATGTTTCAGATGTCAGGGAGATCACCTTATCCGTGATTGTCCACTGCCTGCCCCTACACAGCCTCAACCAATAACCATTCAGGGCTTCTGTCAAGACTGCGGGAAAGAACATCTCCTACGAGATTGCCCAAAGAACCCTAATAACATGCCTAAAATCACTCCTATCAATGTTGTTGGGTTAGTTGTAGACTCCACAGGGAGTGTGACTTCCACTGCACCTGTGCAGGTGATCACAAGAGCCCAGGCACTTCAACAACACCAAGGTGTTGGTCCCGAAAAGAGCCCCGAGGTGAGTGAAACAGAGAGCATAACCAAAAAGAGGACTAGAGCCTGGAAGGATAGTCGTGAAAGGATGAAGAGGCAATGGGCAAAAAAGATAAACGAACTTGAAGAAAGCTTGAGAGAAACCAAGGCAAAAATCACAGAGATCACATCTCAACCGCACTCCCACACACTTCCACCACTACCTCCCCCATCACCCTCCATTCCTCCACCCTCTAATACACCCCACGTAACCCACCCACCACCCCGAGTAGGATCAGTATTAGCTGACCCCACTCTTGAAGGCTTGGACATGATGTTCAAGGCCTACCAGGCTCGACTTCAAGAAGGGCCAACAGCTGCAAACCTAGACAAGAGTTACCCTAGAGCAGATTTAGAGATTGAACGGATGAAAATGTGCATGAAAATGGTAGAACAAGCTCAAGCTATACTTGAGACTAGTCAAAAGTTCAATCAGACAAACTCTGTCAAGCCAGATTTGCATTTCCAAGGCTTACTAGAAAGATTAGAGCAGTTGGTAAACAAATCACAAGTTTCTTTACCTCCACAGGCTCAACCAGTTGTTGAAAGAGGAAGCTCACCACCTAAGGGAGCTTATGTTCCTAATTCCACGGATGCTGGAATACCTCCTTCAATTCAACAGTACTCTCAAGAGTTCTTGCGGGAAATACAAGAAGAGAAATGGGCCAAGGAGAAGGGTGATTCCCCACCTATTCCTGAGATTGATGATCTTCGTGATCAATTTCCCCAAGACATTCCCTCTATCTATGGGGATCAAGCAGAGCAACAAGAGGATGAGAGATTAGATTTTGAATCTAATTCTTTACAAGAGTTGCCTCATTTCACAGGCCCATGGGAATCTGAATCTCTCCAGATCAGAGCGCCCACGATATTGGTAAGAAATGAAGACTCAGTGATTCCCAGGAACACTGATGTTGTGAAAAACACTAAGGTTCAATGTCACCTCACTGTAGAGGAGCTGCTCAAGGCAAAACCGGAGCTCTGGAATCATGTGAAGGATCAGGTTCCAGAACTTGAATCCAATATACCAAAAGTAGGCTCTAAGCAGAAAGTTCCCGAGATACCTCTCGACAAGATAGGAGACATGAGCGAAGGTGAAGAAGGTAACACTTATCTTCCGATCACCTATCAAGGTTACACAACCAAAGCAATTGTGGATTCGGGTGCCGGAGTTGCTATCGCGACCATCTCCCTGTGGAAGCGATGGGGCAAACCCACCTTAAGACCAACGAGAATGTAACTTCAAATGGCAGATGGTCATTTTGAAAGACCTCTCGGATTGCTTGAAGGGATAACTCTAACCACTTGTGGTGTGGAGTTTGAACATACGTTTGCTATATGTGACTTTGAGAAGAATAATGTTTACGAGATGATCCTAGGAAGACCTTTCCTACGACAATTGCAAATAGTACAGGATTGGGGAACCAACTCCTTGTACTTACAGCACTTAGGGGTCACCACCAAGGTCAATCTGAAGGATCACACCTTCAGAGATGTACCACCCCTACAGTGGAATCCTATCCACAAAGCGAAAGAAGATTCTATCTCCGTGCATTCTGGAAGTTCACCTGAACCATCCTGGCTGCATGAAGATACTCACTTGTGGATGTGCAAGGTCGCGGAGGAAGAGGAAAAGCGCCGGAAAGCGAGAGAAGAAGGAACTTCCCCAGGAGATAGACCAATAAAAGACCCAGCCTATACACCGATGATATTTCCAGATGAGGAATTTGAGCCTCATGGTTGGGCAGAAATCTTAGCTACCATGGACATTGCAGTCAATGAGGAACAATGGACACCCCATTGTGATGAGGAGGGTTATGATATTTCAGTATTCATGTGTCAGCCCTTGTTGGAAGAGTGTGATCCTAGTGAGTTCATAGAAGGAGAAGAGAGTGATGATGATCTAGAATCCATTGTGATGGATACTTACTTTGACTCAGAGGAACACTACTTAGAAGACATAGGAGTGTTAACCCAAAAAGAAGAAGAACCTCTTGCAAGTATTAAAACGATAAGTTCAAAGAAAGGAAGTGAAGGAGGTCTAAAGAAAAAGAAAAGAAAAGCAGTAAGACAAGAAGAGGAAGAATCATTGTTTGAAGTACCAGAAAATTTCAAGAAATATGAAGTGGAAGACCGGAAAATTTTGGTACGAATGCCTAAGAGAGAGGCCATTATAGGAGAAGCATATGACAATAAAGAAAAGACCAAAAAAATTGTAGTGACCATTGAAGGGAACGAAGAGAGATGTACGTACATAGGTGATGACCTAAGTGCAGAAGAAGAAGCAGAGCTTGTAGCTCTATTAAGGGAATATAGGGATGTGTTCGCATGGCATTATAGAGACTTGAAAGGAGTAGATCCAGAGATCTGCTCTCATACGATTCCGATGACCGCTGATGCTAAGCCCACCAAACAAAAACCCTACACATATAATGACAATTACGCGGCCAAAATAAAAGAGGAAATTGACAGGCTGATTGAAGCCGGATTCATCTATGAGATTGAGCACACTGAATGGGTGTCCCCTATTGTAGTGGTGCCCAAGAAGAATGGGAAATTGCGAGTGTGCATTAACCTTAAAAAAGTTAATGCCGCTACGATTAGAGATAGTTATCCACTGCCCATCACCGAACATCTTTTGGAGCGTGTTGCAGGCAAGGAAGTTTACAGCTTCCTTGATGGATTTTCAGGTTACAACCAAGTAGCCATTGCCCCCGAAGATCAACACAAAACGGCCTTTGCCACAGAATGGGGAATCTTTGCATTCCGTGTGATGCCATTTGGGCTCACCAATGCACCTGCAACATTCCAAAGACTCATGTGTCATGTCTTCAAAGAGTTCTTGCGAAAGAGCTTAGAAGTATATGTGGATGATTTGTGCGCTCATTCCCAAGAGAGAAGTTACCACATCCCTGAACTCAGGCAAATCTTCAACAAGTGTAGAGATTATCGAGTGTGTCTGAATCCAGAAAAGTGTGTGTTTATGGTACGCCAAGGTAAGATCTTAGGTCACATTGTTTCGAAGAATGGAATATCAACAGACGAAGACAAGGTAAGAGCGATAGCAGAGTTGGCCAGACCAAGAAATGTGAAAGAGGTACAAGCCTTTATGGGCCATTGTGGATATTACCGTAGATTTATCCACATGTATGCCATCATAGCTAAACCTCTTTATGGGCTGTTAACGAATTTTGAATGGAATGAGGAATGCGAGACTTCCTTCAATGAGCTGAAGAGACGTTTGTGCACAGCACCAATATTGACTACCCCGGATTGGAGCAAACCCTTTCATGTCCATGTAGATGCCTCCAATCATGCAATAGGATGTGTGCTAGCGCAACCCACAGGTGAAGGAAACCTAGATTTGCCGATAGCATATGCTAGTAGGCAATTAAATGCAGCTGAACGAAATTACACCACAACGGAGAGAGAAGGCTTAGGCATGATATATGCTGTGAAGAAGTTTAGACACTATCTATTGGCCAATAAGTTCAAATTTTTCACGGATCATCAAGCGTTACTATATTTGGTCAATAAACCTTGCAATACAGGTCGCTTAGTAAGATGGTTCCTCTTACTAATGGAATACGACTTTGAAGTTGTTGTCAGGAAAGGTAGAACCCATCTTAGGGCAGACCATCTTTCTCGCATCACTTCAGGAGAGCCACCGCAAGGAGTGTCTGACGAATTGCCTGATGCTTATCTGTTCAATTTAGAAGTTGTACCTAAATGGGCAAATAAGTTGGTACCAGTCCTAACCTTCGGGCCTGCAAATAAAAATGTTAAGACAAGCAAAGAGGAAATTGTAAAATCGCTAAAGTATCAAATATTAGCCGGAAGCATGTACAAGCAAGATAACGAGGGCGTATTAGCTTGTTGTGTCGAGGATGATGAACATGCTAGTTGGCTGCAACAAGCCCATGAGGGACTGCTAGGGAATCACTACTCTAAACAACGAACCTTGCAGAATCTAAAACGCTTAGGAGTGTACTGGCCTAGCATGGACAAAGAAATACAAGAGTGGATCCAGAGCTGTCCAGAGTGCCAGGAGAGACCCCCAGTGGAGCATGCCACTCTTTATCACATGTCATTAATCCCAGATTGGAGTGCTCCACTGGTCGAGTTCATGAGAACAGGAACATTACCCAATCAGGCTAGTATTGCAAGAAAACGGAGCATGGAGCAAGAGGCTCAAGACTATGCTTTAGTAGGAGACAACCTGTATCGACGAGGCAAGGATGGTTACCTAAGACTGTGCGTACATGAATCAGACTACTTGAAAGTCTTAGAAACGGCACATAGCGGTGCTGCAGGTGGACACTTTGGGCCTGACAGAGTGATTAAAACTATTCTATTCTCAGGACTGTGGTGGCCCACTCTTCATATGGATGCACATACTTATGTGAAGAGTTGCGACACATGCCAACGTGCCCAATATCCGACAAGAAAAGATGAAATGCCCTTGAGGCCAATGATGGGAGGACGTGCATTTTCAAAGTGGGGTATAGACTTTGTAGGTCCTATCAACCCCCCAGCCAGGAACTCCCATGCAGAATACATTATTGTAGCCACAGATTACCTTACAAAGTTGGTGGAAGTAAAAGCCACGACAAAGAATGATGCTCAAACGACGGCTAAATTCTTATTCGAAAATGTGTTCACCAGATATGGGTTACCAATAGAGTTGGTTAGTGATAGAGGTACGCACTTCTTGAATGAGGTCATTGAAAATCTCCTTCAAGAATTCATGGTGATACATAAGAAATCTGCACCCTATCACCCACAGGCTAACGGACAAGCCGAGAGCACGAATAAGATCCTATGTAACGTATTAACGAAACTTGTAAATAATAAACGCTCTGATTGGGACAAACAACTTCATCATGCTGTTTGGGCATACCGAGTTGCCTACAAAACAGTACTCAATGCTACCCCATTTCAGATGGTCTTCGGACAAAATGCGGTGCTACCATTAGATTTCCTAATTCCAGCTTTAAGAGTAGCACAAGAGCATGAGTGGAATGGACATGAGTTGTCCTCTAGGATCTTGGATCTAGAGCGTTTAGGTGAGACGAGGCTACGAGCAGCAGTAGGTATCTATGCTGCAAAGAAACGGCAAAAGGCATACTTTGATGCCCATGTGAAGGATAAGGGCTTGAAGGCAGGAGATCTAGTGTTAGTCTACACATTGAAACAACACGCAAGGAAGCTGGAAAAGAGAGGCTACGGACCGATGATCATTAATAGGATCTCCACGAGTGGAGCAGTACAACTAGCCACTTTAGAGGGGGATGTCCTCCCAAACTATATTAGCGGATGCAGAGTCAAGCTGTATCAGGAACCCCTCACGGAGGCGATGCTAAGCCGACTCAATATTGCTAAGCAACGTAAAGAGGAGGAAAAACGAATTCGAGAAGAAGCACAGGCAGAGGCCTTAGAGCGTATCAAACGAATGAAGTTGAGAAGACAAGGAAGGGACCAGCCTATGACTAACACTGAAGAGTCTCCAGGCTATCACATGGCCATGTGTGAGGCTTCAGGTGAACGTACCCATAAGATAGTGGACCGACGACCTTTTGTGATCCTAGAAATAGGACAAAGAGACCGCAGCACAAGCGTGAGAGCTTTAATTGATTCAGGAGAAGCCACAAGTGCAGTTCGGCTTTCTTATTGCCAACAGCTGCAATTGGAGGTAAAACCCCTAGAAGCATATCTGATAGGGTTAGGAGGTGTTGAAACCCCTTGCATGGGAGAGGTGGATCTTCCCCTCTACATACAAGAGGTCCTCATGCCAGCAAAAGTGCTAGTATGTGAAGACGAGGATCTGACCGAACCTCTTGTCTTAGGCCAAGACTGGATCTATGATCACGCAGTCAACCTCAACCTAAGAAGTGGACTTCTTCAGGCTTGGGTAGGCCAAAGTCGTCTCACGGTTGAATTAGAAAAGCAAGCGCTCAAACCAATGGAACAGGCACCAACTCCTGGTCCCTCCAGGAATCCACACGAAGATAACCATGTTGTGCTTGTCCAAACTTCTATGATGCAGAGGAATGGCAATCTTACTGAAGGTTCAGGAGCCAAGAAGGAGTTCCTAAATGAGTCCAAGAAGGTGCTAAACGAACGGACCGAACATCACGCTACACGAAGGAGGCCGCTAATCAAGAGGCAGGAGCGCCCACCCGCGCAATATGGAGCATCTCATGGTGTGAGGCAGATCTGGATGCGCAAGGATGGAAAACCCACAGATCCAATAGCAGATTCTCAAAGAAACAAGAAACGAGCCTCACCATCAAGGAACAAAGTGAAGAAGCCTCCTAGGATAACCCCTAGGCGTACCATTTCTATTTGGGTGCCTAAGCGGTCAATGAAGGCCACCCCTAATGCTAGACAGATATGGGTGCCCAAGGCTAGCTTACAAGCCCAAATTACTTCACCTACAGGCACGAGGATGAAGCAGCTTTCACAAGCACTCTTGGCCAACAACGCAGAAAGTGATAAGATACCTACACCTCTCACTGCCCCCACTCCCATCAACCCCAGGAATGTCTGGAAATGGGTACCCACAAGGTCCCACATACATCACACTCTCAGACCGAAATCTTCACCTGTCCTTAGCTCTAAGAGCTACGACTCCTGTATCAAAGTGTGGAGAATTAAACGGTGTACTAAACCCCCTGACCCTATTCTGTAAATCCGTCCACACTAACATAGAAGCATTCCGAGCCCATTGCATAACCAAAGTATGCATCTAGGATGACACTGACCTTTAATCACCACTCACACATATCATAAACACCTCACCACTAATCATTGACCTCCGGGATTGTCGTGTTAGTATTGTGAAGGGAACACCATTACATCCTGTTTCCTATGCAACACTAATGTGCCTTTCGTCTTCCAGCAGATAAGCAACCTACTCTCATGGCAACAGCGGCAGGCACAAGCTCTCAGGCAGGATGTGGTGCTCCTATCAATTGGGATGCCATGCCAGTGGAAGCTCCACCAACGGCTAGGCCTGAAGAATTCTTGAATGTGCGAAGGATTCCTATTCCAGATCCACCCAGTGGGCTAACCGAAAGAGTAAAAGGGCACTCCCATTGGTTCAATGAAATGCCAAGGGATTTGGGAGATGCAGATCACATCTGGGAGTCCAAGATGGAGTGTGGAGGGGTTTGGTGGACCTTCCAATTCTTTTCAAGAGAATTTGAGACCTTGCAAAATGCAGCTCCACTTCAAGAGATCTGGCAAAAGGCAGGACTTCAAACTTACTTCAGTGCAGCTCTACCAAAACCTGACTTCCTCAGGTGTTACTACTTGATTGCTACGTTGAAACTTACCGGGGATAAAGATCATTCAGGCACATTCTGGGTGCCCTCCTTATCTAATCTGGAGGAGATGAGGAAGTTTGAATTAAATGTAACATTAATCAGGGAGGCCCTTCAAATGTATGGCACTCATGTGCCTTCAGATCGCGACCCCTTGATACCAGAATCAATGAAAAGCAATAGAGTCAAGAAGCTTAAAGACATGTGCGCCCTCACCCCCAACATCGCCATACCCCTGCGGATGTGCCTCCAGCACTTCGCATTTCCAGCTCAGGACCGCTTCACTCAGCCTCACAAGAAGATATGGTACAGATTGTATTTAGCAGAGACCGGAAGCTTGCCCATTAAGATGCCGGTATGGATCTTAGATCAGGCGTATGAGGCAGGCAAGCGGGGGGTGAGGAAGCCCACTCTACATGGTTGCTGTGCGTTGACTAGAATCATCTACAGATGTCTGGCATATGATGTGCCAGTTGCTCGAGCTCTAAAATATGCACACCTGGAGCTGTTCAAAGGGCGAAAGTCAGGGAGTCAGCCTGCAAAAAGAATGCGTGGATCCCTTTCACAAGTCCTGATCCCTCCAGCAACCACCGCCGAAGTCTCCACTAGAGAGGAAGCCCCGGTGGCACCAATCACAATCCATCTCCAGGAGTCTCAACCAAGAGAGGTGGTACAACCCATTCCTTCTGCCCCTCCGCTACCTACCGATGCGGAATTTGCAGCGATGGCCTCCTTCACCGAGGACCCAAACTTTGATTTTGAAACATTTCTGCAGACGGCTCATCTATCAGACAGTGAAGGTTGCCCTGACAACGTCGATCCGGGGGCATCAACCCAAAGAGAACATGCACGAGGCGAGACAAGTAGTGTACAGGAGATAGGAGTGGCACAACCTCCTCAAAGACCAAGCACACAAGCTCAGGAGAAGGCACCAAGAGATAACCCGGAAGAGAGTGAAGACGAAGCCCCTGCATATACGGCACAGCTCAAACGACTATACCAAACAATCAAGCAGGTACAAAGACGCCATAAAATGTCAGAAGAAGCAAATAGGGCCCTAGTAAATCAGATGTTACAATCAGAGCATATCGACCCCCAGTTTGTAGAATCACTAAATCTGTTGGCGGACACCTGTGGCATCAGTGAAGCAATGAGAACCATGGTCTATCAAGAGAACCCTGCTTATGATCAAAGAAGAATTGATACACGGCCGCGACAAGGAAAGATGATTCAGATGGAAGTATCTACCGCGTTAGCTACGTCCACATCAGAAGATGTGCACATGATTAGCCCTAGGCACAATGATGAACCAGAGGAAATTACGCATGCCCCATCTCCCCCATCATCTCCTATCCCACCCTCAGAGCCTCTCTCCACGTGTCTTTCTACACAAACATCCTCCTCCTATAGTGAGACCATTGTACACACCCCCGTTTCCACTCTCCTCCCTTCACCCTCATCCATCTCTGTCACTCAGGTTTTTGAACCTCAATTAGGTCACCCTTTCTTCCCCCATGCCTTTGGACAACCATCTGTCACTAGTCAGACTCTTTCCATCTCTTTACCCTCCACCCCTCCATTTCCTTCCCCCCAAACTCTACCTACCCCGTCCCTTGTAAATGCCTCGAGCGCCACACTAACCACCCAGCCCTCCTTCTGGACCTACCTTGCAAACATTCTTCAACAGGTTGAGGAACATAAGAAAAAGTCCCTTCCCCAAATTCACTCCCCCACATTCACGGCCACCACTATCACACCACCCACCGTCCCGGTGTTCACATTTCACGAATCACACTCACTCATGTCCGATCCCATGGACATCTCACCATCCGCTGGATCACCCACCACCACTGTTCTCACAACACCATCACAGGTTATTACACTCACATCACCACTTCCACACACGGTAGGCACAACATCCACTTTTCCCATTCCCACTTCCCAACCCCCTGCATCTTCCACCTCATTTAGTCTTGCACTCGACACGATGCTTGAAGCTGCCACTCAGCTTAAGCAAGAATATACATTATTGGAAGAAAATAACAAAGGGCTTTGCACCCTCTCAGCAACACTCCAAGAGCGTGTCAATGCTTTGGAGCTCATTCATACGGAGTCACATAGCAAGATCTCCGCCCTCGAACAGGCAAATGCGCAACTCAAAGCGAGACATATGGAAGAGAGCAAAGCCATGGAGGAACAGCTGCGCGATCAAATGGGCCGCAATGCACGGCTTCAACGAAACATGGCTTTGCTACGACGACATCTGGCAGCAGCGCAAGAAGAGAATAGACGGCTTCAACAACAAAACCAAGAGAACCTCGAGGCTGCCATGGAGAACACCCCGGGAGCACCCATAGACCCGGTCAAATTTCAAGCGGTCCCCTCAGAAAGCATACAACAAATATTGGAAACGTATGCCAATCTATTAGAAGCACATGATCAGCTTGCCGACCAGCTAAAGGACTTACAGAGACCCCAAGAGTCTACACCACACCGACAGGAACATAAAGAAATGACAGACGCTGCTACTTCAACCGAACCTGAACATTCAACGCCCAACGACGTGCTGGAGTTACGGCAGCAGATCGCAGAATTAAAACTGAAGTTGATGCAGTACGAACGACCCCCTTCCCCACCAGAGCAACCGTCAGAAGAAGAAGCAGTTACCATCCCAGTGGAGGAAGCATTCGACGATGACTACGAGCCTCAACCACTTCCAGGAGGACGCGTAACAGAAGAAGGTCAAGATACCTATGAGGAACCCCCATCGGCATGGATGAAACAAGTAGAGGAGATGGGGAAAACTCATCAGGAGCGGATATCCACTCAGATGCTGGCAATGAAGGCCATTGAGGACACCATCCTTCACTCAGAATACTTCAGGCACCTCGCTCCTAGACGCCTTATCACTAGTTCAGAACTGCAATACAAGCCCTATTTTGTATTGTTGGCTGACTACAATGCAGAAATCAAACGAGTCACCAACAAGTGCCCAACATTTGCCACACAGTTCGAACCAGAAGACATACCAGAAGCGGCACGAAAAGGGGCCATATTCCAACCAACGTGGAGGCAAAAGTTACTCGAAACTTACCCAGAAATGCTTCGAACATGGGATCATGCCCCCATGCATTTGAAGTACAATCCGTGTTTTGGGCCAGTGCAAAGACGCAGATCATGGAAAGCTTTTGCCATCAAGGTTCAGAATAACGCAAACTGTAAAGAATGGCTCAACTACCCCGCTATCGCCCCCCCAACCGGTACTCCTACAGTGTCATACATGATTGCAACCATCAGACATTGGATACCACGCCTCCACCCTATGCCAGATGTCGCTGCACAGATGATGCTCAAGATCTTCGACATGATGCAGGTCGTACTCAAAACTTTTCGCAATGTATGCCGTATTCAACCTCCTATTCCAGGGTTTATTAATGGTAACTACGACTTGCTATATGATATGAGCACAACCCCGAGCATACGAGTGGCTTACGCATGGCATGCACGCATAAGATATCTCCCTGCCTGCTACAAGCAAACATTTGACGACATGTTCACCACGGGGTTTTGGGAAGCACATTCAGAGGTATTTGCGCCACGACCTACGCATCTACTCCATCTCTTTGCATGCGAGCAAACGATGCATTCCGAGCTTTACACGATGCCACAACCTGACATGCCTGGTACAGTGGATTGGGAGGCCTTGCAACGAGATCTAATCAGAGGTTTAAAAATCAAAGAACAAGAATTGGCAACCGACCTCCTGCAAAAATACATTGATCAAACGGCGGAAAAGAGGTCTGTCAGAGGCGACAGACCCTAGGGGGGGGAGAGTGTTGACAGGATGCGGGAAGAAGCAAGTATGGACACACATGCAGATCTAGCACTGAGGCTACCCTTCATTTTTTTTCAAAACCCTAACATCATTCTAAAGTGATTCTCATCACTACAAACCCTTGTAAATATCATTTCACCTTTTTGTAGCTCCATTTTGTACAAGCCGAGGAGTCCTCGAGCTTGGGGAGCCTTAGATGTAAGTACCTGCCAATTTTCATAATTTTTAGATCTCGTTTGGGCCCTCAAATAAGCCCCGGAACCTAATTTTTAACTAGGCCGGACACTAGGTCTGAACAGGGCCAAAGTCAGTCAAAAACTATAAATAGAGCTAGAGAGCTCATTTTTGGGGTTGGCTTCTTGTAGTTGGAACTTGTATGAGAGCTTTCTTGCAATAGAAGTGATTCCATTGTCTTCCTCTCTTTGTCCTTACTGTGTGTGCGCGTGTGTGTGTATGTGTGTGCATGCTTGTGTGCTTCTCACTCACGCACTTGTGCTTCCACTTGCTCGTGGTCTTCATACCATCCTCATGTCTTCCCGGATTGACATTAAAGGAGGTGCTACTCATCACTGAGCTACACCACTCTTCAATTTCAAGAAGGACAGAGATGGGTGTCGGCTACAATCAACGTTGGCACAACATTACTATGCAATATTTTGTGCATTTAAAATTGCCATATCTTTGAGTTTCGAATCAACTCAACACAATCTAGATGTTGAGAAAGTGAGGGCAATATATCCAAAGGGTGAAATAATCCTACTACTAGCTTACAAAAGCCACAAGTTGATCTCCCCCCCCATGGAAAAGTGGATACTCCAAGTGTTGGAAATGGGCTTTTAATGATGATGCCTACCACGTATTGCAGCTTACCCCGAGCGTCTATGATGAGTCTTCTTTTGAGGCTCTAGATTTTGTCATTCATGAAGCTCCAAACAATGGAATAAGAGTGATTATGATTTGGTTGACAATTATGATAGCATGAGTGGGAAGGCCCAATATTCAAGTTGGGCAATAGGTGCTAAAGCCTCAACAATGCCATTTTCTAAAAATAGGGAATACCTCATCCTTCGATTTGATAAGATATACCCAAACTTTTCTAGTAGCATCATCTATGAAAGTGAAAAGGTAAAGAGAACCACCTAATGACCTTGTGGGCATAGGACCACACACATTTGTATGAACGAGTTCTAAAGGCTGATCAATTGAAGAGTCAATGTGCATTTTATGAACATTCCTAGTTTGCCTTCCATATTGAAAATCCTCACAAAATGAAAAATCATAGAAAGATAACACAAGTAAGTAGCCAGAATGAGAAAGATTTTCCATTCCACTATGAGGTATGTGGCCCAAACAGTCATGCCAAATACAAGCCATAGGCTATTCAATAACATCTAACCAGCCTTCTTTCTATGATACAAATAAAGGATAAAGTGAGCCAACTTTGCTTCCTTCTGCAATAACCACATTGCCCTTTGATATGCAAAAGGAATTAGCATAGAAAACCACCTTGTAACCAAAGCCATCAAGTTGACCAATTGAGATCAAACTACATGATAATTGAGGTACATGGCATACATTATGGAGAGTAAATTTTCAACCATCAATGACTTGTAGAACCACATCTGCAATCCCAATAACATCACACTAGTAAGAGTCACCAAGTCTCACAGTACCAAGAGACTTTGCTACATAAGTAGAACTAAGTGCCAACCATAGATTTTCTATGAATCTCCTCACTCAATAGTGCTCCACATATGTCATCATAGACTAGTTTACCACCATGTGCATTATTGCTAATAGCTGTGCAAAATGTATCCCATGATGGTAAGGTGCATAACAATAAGACTACTTTCATTTCATTATCCATCTCCATTTTTTGAGCCTATAACTTGGAGAATATAGCATCAAACTCTAGATGAGTAGCAACACTATCTGTGTCCTTCATGTGAGGGTCATACAACTTTCTCATCAGATTCTCTTTATCTGATGTCATTTCTTTTTCATATGTACTGCATAACTTCTTCCAAAGATCCTATGGAATTTATAAATCCAATATTGTAAAGTAAACATTATTTGCCAGGTGCAATCAAATGGTATGGCTAGCCATTTCATCAAACTCATCCCAATCATCATCATCATCCATATCAATAGGCTTCTTTGAGATTCCATTTACTGGCTTCCATTGCCTCCTCTGAATGAGCACATCTTTAATCTGATTCTTCCATAGAGCAAAATTTGTGCCATCAAATTTTCAGATCTCAAAATGTTCTTTGCCTTACAAGTTATAATGCCTCTTGGGAACATTGGCACTAGACCTAGATCCACCATATTTGCTTGAGATTTTTGATGTCATGATGATAAAGAATTGACTAGAATGAAAATGGAGCTATAATATTCGAAGCACCATTAAGGCTTAAGAAAGGATGACCAAGTGTCAGATTTTGGGAAAAAATCAACAGTCTCCCCCCAAAAAATGGATTAATGAACAGTAATGACCAACCAAAAGGATTATGTGAGAGTGAATGTGCTCACATCAATAAGTGTATCAAGGAGTAAATCGACCATTGTATAGTTGATAAAACCCAAAAAATCTAAATTTTTTTTGCCAGAGTATCCTTTGCAAAATGAGCATATGGCTAGTGTCAAAATCCCATAAAATTGCAAGTATTGATATGAAAACCTTCATAGTGAATCACTCACTCCATTGCATATAATCTGCCCGAAAGAAGCCAACTAGGCATATCGAGCACCTATGAACAACTAGCATACATCTCCTATGGCGAGGTTGGGTAAGTCTTCACTTGCATCTCTCCTATGGTGAGGTTGGGTAAGTCTTCACTTACATCACCAAACAGACCCCAACATCTGGGTGTCTCCCAGATAAGAAAACCTCACCATAACCCTCTTTATCAAACGTAAAAGGCTTTATGCAAAAAGACGTAACCGCTATATCAATGACCATATGGATGTACATAAGCGATATCCACATAAGTGTACATAGTGTTTTTGTGCTCAATATATGCAGTAAAATGGCACTGAAAGGCTGAATTTGTAGCCCAAACACTAGCCAATAACACATGTAAGTGTCTATCAACTCTATTCTTTAGTCTCAAAAATGTGCATAAACTTGTGGTCCCTGCTCCCACCCCAACTGAATACCTTTCAAGAAACTTGTAGATTTACTAGTGTGGCTAAAAATATAGCCCCAATTTGAATATTTGTTGTCCTATAAGTACAAAGAACACTCTTCTTAATGTTCTTGAACTTGTGTAAGGAGAACTATGCATGAAAGAACTCCAAAATGGCTCCAAAAATCACCCCAAAAATGCTTCAAGATAGACTTTGAAAGCAAATAATGAAGCTTTGAGGGCCCAAAATATGTTCAAGGTAATGTGAACCTTAGTCTCCCCCCCTTCTTCAGGCACCACAAGAGTGTCGCTTAGTGGCAAAAGCTTTGTAAGTTAAGGGATATCTAGGAGGAACACATTGGGATGGGTGACCTCTCGGGAAGTACTAGGAATCTCTGTCTTCCTTGATCATTGAGGTTCTCACTCATGTGTAGCCAACGGCACCAATGGTGAATTCAGTGACTTGGATGACAAGATATGCCAAGGTCTATGCCTTGGTTGCTACCTTAGTTGTAAGCCTATGACTTGGTCATTTCCTTGGTCGTTGCCTTAGTCATAACCCTTGGGTGGGTGGGTGCTCACTTTGCTCGCACAAAAGGAACAAATTTCTTGCATCGAGCTGCTCTGATACCAATGAGGTATTTCTAAAACAAATTAAATGTCACACATAGTACTCTTCACAGGGGGTGCAGAATACCCAAAAAAATACACAGTACATAGAGCATGCACACAAATTTCTTAGGTCATACAAATGTGGTCGAACTTAAAATGTGTGGCTGACAAGGCCATTACATGTTTTATTAAGGAACATATACAAAAGTGTCCGACAACCATTTGGCCTTTCACATGGAAAACTAATGATAACAAATAATTTTCTTCTATGCTTCCTTTGTGTATGCCGCACAACCATCAAAGAGGAGACTGAGGCAAGAAGTTGCTATTCTATGCTATTCTACAACCTTGGCATTTTGCAACATTGGAAACATTTTACAACAAATTGGGATGGTGGACTTCACAATCCATTAGACACCATCTCTATGGGTTTGTCAAGCAGTCTTTACATTTATCTGCACAATCTCTGCTTGTGCACAATAATGCTTCAATTCTTTCTCACAATCAAGAAAACTATCTCAAGAAGTAGAGCATAAGCCTGGAGACTTGTGCTTGTCCAAGGTCTTGGTAAGCTCAAACTTGAAAAGAGTATTTGAAACCAAAGAAAGACTACAAAGGAGCATAGTAGAGCTTTGAATCTTGAAAAGAAGAGGTAGTGATGCAACATAAAACAAAAGGCACAAGGTCTTACCATATGAAGAAAGAGGTCCTATGTCAAAGAGAAGATGTGTTGAAGAATGATGAGGATAGAACAATGAAATAATTGACTTCTCAGGATATCCAAATGAGAACATTGAGGATCAGATAGAAGAGTTATGATTTGATCTATTGATCCTCTTTACCAATCTTCAACAAATAGATATATTGATAGCTTGGATATCTGGACATCACTCTACACAAGAGAGATATAGTGAAAGAGAGAGACTGATATGTTCAACCTCTCCAAAAGGATCGATCTGTTCATCCTCTATGCCATTTTGGTTTTGGGAGAGCATAGCTCTATGTGCAAAGTTCCTTGCTCACGAGAGAGAGAGAGAGAGAAGCAACTACTCTACTCTAGAATAAGGTACAACCAAGGTATTAGTTGCCTTTGTCCAATAGGTAACCAAACTCGCACCACCCTCGGCTATTGTTCATCACCCAAACTCACACTCGAGTTACTACTACCATCTCTCTTTGATAACAATAGAGATAGAGAGAGAAAGAAAGAGCCAATGACTCATGAGCCTAATAGAGAGAGAAAGTGTGATCGATGATCTATCCAATTTCAGGCTCAAGGTGCGACATCATTGCAATTAATTTGCATTTCGGGTGGAGCTATGCGATCAACTGTGATGTCACTCACATGAAGAAATGAATTGAATTTCTTGGTAGACGTGCACATCATCAATGACCTCATAGTCAAAATTGTAGGTTGCCATTTCCCATACGAGTACTAGTCCTTGCATTACTTGTAACTTGCTCGATACTATCACACCATCAAAGTGTTCTTGTAATAATCTAAGGCACTATCTCTCATACTCATGTAGTCTCTCTCAACAAGAACTTCACCTCCAAGCACTAAAGTACCCTCACAAGTGTACTCTCTCATCAAAGGGGTCCTTTTGTAAATCCCAAAGATTTAACCCTAATTATTAAGCACTATTTGGCACTAAGTGCCGTCCCTTTTTAACTCAATATAAAGAGGAGTATTTGGTGTGTGCCTTGGGAGGCTACCCTAAACCCCCAAGAGTGACTCTCTCTCATTACAAAATTTGGGCTATTCTAAGCCCCCCTCCCCCCTCTCCAAGGTGTCTCTCTCATCATCAAGTATAGGGCTACTCTAAGCCCCCCTCCCCCCAGGGTTTTTGTTCTTCATGGGCTACTCTAAGCCCTCCCTCTACATCATTTCATCTCCCTTTCAATGCCAATTCTATTCTAAGCCTTCCATTTTCTTTTCCAAGTTTGCGGATAGTTTCAAGTGATAATTCTTGCACACTACGTATCTTTGGCATGTGTTCTTAAGCACTTTCAAAATGCCATTTTCCACTTGAAGTCATAGGTGGATGTGCTTTTTAGCACTTCTCCACATCCTCTCTTGTCAAGGAAGCGTTCTTCAACACTTAAGACTTATTTTTACCGATTTCAAGCACAAGTTCAATTGTACAAGTGCTTAAGCTCGTCTCCAAGTTTTATGATGTCAAAGAAAGAAGTAAGTTCATCATCTATGGCAAGTTATTTACCTTCTTTCAAACCTCTATTTATGCCTAAGGAAGAATTCTTAGATGTCCAAACTATAATCTATGGAAATATATCATGCATGTATACTTGTACACAAATATTTTCCATGATGTCATAGATGGTCAAAGATTTAGCATCTTGGAATATTTTGAATGTCAAGGACAAAAGATCTTGAGGAAAAGTTCTTCTAGCATATGATGAATTGACAAAGGGTGGTAGACTACCTCTAAGACTTCCAAAGAAGCCTGGGACACACTAGCAAATCTATATGAAGATAAAACTCCTTCCAAGATTTATGCTTTAGAGGCCGAGTTTCACAATTTTACTATTCGTCTTCAAGACACCGTCTCAAAAGTGATAGCATAGTTTGAAGATTATCAAAAAAATTTAGCACTTTGTGGAAAAAAGATCTCAAGTGAAGACATGGCCATTAGATTGCTCAACAAGCTTCCTAGATCCTATGAAACATTTGTGCTACTCTTTATAACATAGGTCAAGAACTTACTTGGGAGGAAGAAAGAAGAAATTTTCTTCTCCATGACTCTAGGCAAAAGACTCAAGCTAAACAAGAAACATCTATGAAGGCCAAAGCTACTTTCAACAAGACCAAAAGTAAAAAAGGTAGCCAAGAGTCTAAGGACAAGGTCAAGAAGAAGTTTACTTGTAATTTTGTGGAAAACATTGACACATAGAGAAGTGCTGCTTCGAGAAGAAGAAAACGGACAAGTCCAAGTCTACTCCAAAGACAGATCATCAAAGTCACTGCACCAGTGAAGACTTGTTTCTTACAATTGAACAAAAGGCACGTGTTGCATCCACTCTTAGCAAAGAATGGAATTTTGATGATGGGGCTTCATCACATGTGCAATGACAAAGTGACTTTCATGAGTTTCAAGAACACAAAGGCCAAGCTTATCTTGGAGATAACAAGTGCATTGAGATCCAAGGAAGAGGCAAAGTTCAAGTCACAAACTCAAAAGGTGAGACCAAGTCACTTAATCATGTTCTTTATGTAGAAAGCCTTTGTAAAAACCTTCTCTCAGTGAAGGCCATCACTAAGTGGAACATGACAGTGCAATTTGATAATGACAAAGTTCAAGTCGTTGATCGACAATCCAAACAAGTGATAGCTCAAGGATTCAAAGATAAAGGTCTCTACAAGATTTCAAGTTTCATGGCCAAAGATTCAAGCTTTAGTTTATGGCATTTTTTTAGATTTTGAGGTCTATAGAAGCACACAAACAACACAAGGAAGACGAAGAAGAAGAAGAAGAAGAAGAAGAAGAAGAAGAAGAAGAAGAAGAAGAAGAAGAAGAAGAAGAAGAAGAAGAAGAAGAAGAAGAAGAAGAAGAGGAAGAAGAAGAAGAAGAAGAAGAAGAAGAAGAAGAAGAAGAAGCAGAAGAAGAAGAAGAAGAAGAAGAAGCTTGGAGCACAACACACAATACTGAATGTATCACCAAGTGAATGTACAAAGATAAGTAACCTATTAGGGTTATAGGTGTATATACAAGCCGGGGGGAAAAAACCTCCTAAAGAGGGAAAAAGTGCCCTAAAGATCCTAAGTGTGTTCACACACATCACTACCAAAATATATCAATAAATCCCCCCTAAGAGTGATGCGGTAAATAAGCAGCTGACTCTCATGTATAAGGAAGTGCCAAGCTATGTGGAATCAATCCAGAAAAGGAAGTAAGCCCAAAGCTTTGCAGAAAGCTTTAAACTTGTCCCTAGGTAGAGCCTTTGTGAAAAGATATGCAACATTCTTTTGTGTGGGTAGATATGCCAAAATGATCTCTCCAGCATTGAACCTCTCCATGACATGATGATAGTGCACCTCAATGTGGTTAGTATGAGCATGGAACACATGGTTCCTTGCAACTGCCAATGTGCTCTGACTATCAGTGAAGACAGTGGTGGTAGAAGATCGACCAACACCCAAATAATCCAAAAGGCATTTGAGCCACACACACTCAACAGTCACTGTGAAAGCTACCCTATACTCAACCTCACAACTAGAAGTGGCCATAGTAGACTGCTTCTTGCTCAACCAAGATATGCATTAGCTACCAAACATAAAGCAAAAACCACTAATCGACACATGAGTGTCATAGCAATTAGTCGAGTTAGAGTATAAAAAAACATGTAAATTTGGTGGTAGTGATCCCCCCCTTTGGGATAAAAAAATCAAAGTAGTCGAATACCACTCAAGTAGTGAAAGATGTCCTTAACCGCCTGCTAATGCTTGCTACTTGGGCAATGCATAAACCTGCTCATCTGAGAGATAGCAAATTGAATATCAGGCCGGGTAATGTAGAAGTAAATCAACCATCCAAGAGCTTGATGATAGAGAACAAAATCAAATGCATCTCCAACATCATGAAGACTCAATCATAAACCTGTTTCCATAGGAGTGGCAATAGTTTTACAGTCTTCAAGGCCAAAATGCTGCAATAATGTGTCAATATATTTTGTTTTACACAAAGCTGTTTTGCCATCAATTTACAAAGACCAGATGCCCAAATAATGATGCAAATGCACCAAAATATGCTTCTCATTAGGACCAATGAGCAGCATGTCATCAACATAGACAACAATGAGCAGAAGCACAACATTTGCATGCTTAACATATAAGGTGCTCTCAGTTGAACTGTTCTGAAAATCATGTGCAATCAAGTAGGCATGTATCTTTTCATACCAAGCACATGGTGCTTGCTTCAAACCATATAATGCCTTTTTCAACCTGCAAACTTTGTTTTCATGCCCTTTCTGCATAAAACCATGGGGCTGAAATACATACACTTCTTAGTGTAAATCACCATTTGGAAATGTAGTTTTAATGTCCAACTGAGGTACATTCCAACCATGATGAGCTACAAGTGCATAAGTGTTATGATTAGTAGTCATTCAACATGTGGGTGCAAAGGTCTCATCAAAATCAATGTCTCTTTCCTAAGCATAACTTTTTGCAACAAGCCTAGCCTTATACCTATCAATTGTTCCATCCAGCTTACCTTTCAGCTTGTATACCCATTTAGTGCCAATGTCCTTTTTTCATGGAGGAAAATCACATAAAGGCCAAGTAGCATTCTTCATAATACCATCATATTCTGATTGCATGGCAATCATCCATTTTTTTTTTAATTTTGTGCTTCATCAAAAGAAATAGGCTCATTCTCATCACAAAGACAAGAGGCAACCATAACATAACAATCTGATGCAAAAGAAGCACTATGAGAGCTTGAACGAGTATGATATGATAGAGGTGCATCTAATTTGCTATCTCGTAAGTTTGCACCAACCATTTAGGCATTTTGGTTGCTATCATCTTTTGGCAAGGAGGAACAATGCATTTTGCCCAAAGTACAACCTTCACAAACATGTTTACAAGGTGCCTCAAGTTTGGGCAAAGAGAACACAAATTCAAATTTCTACAGGTGTAACAAACTAGCACGATTTAGATGACCAAAGTCTGCATGCCAAAGCTTTGGATCTAACATAGCTTAAGAATCTTGAATTGCACATGCTGAATCATTCATAGATTTTGCATAATTTATGAGCTTATACAACCCACGACATAAAATGCCAGAAGCAATAATAACATCACCATTTGATAGATCATGAATTGTACATATTTTTATTAACAAATTTCATAATGAAGCCGATCTTGATTAATGTTGAAACTGATAACAAATGTTTCTTGATCCTTGTCACAAACAAAGCATCAGACAAAGTGAAAGAACTACCATCAATATTAGTCAAAATGATCTTACCAACTCCCATTACAGGATAAGAGCAGTTGTTAATGCATGTGATAATATTCCCTATAGGGGAAGGCTCAAGTGAAATGAAGAAACACACTGCAAGGTAATAAGTTTGGTTGCCTCACTGTCAAAGTACCAAACATTTGAGTCTATTCTAGACATAAATTGTTCATGAGAAGATGGGTCGTAACTACAAACAATAGTAAACACCCATTCTTCATTTTGCACAAGATTAGAAGACTCTATTTTATGTGTAGCAGCCTTTGCAACAACCATTTCAACCTCTTTTTTCTTTGCCTCTTTTACAATCAGTTTTGCACAAATCTTTATGACATGATCATTTCCTTTACATTATTTGCAAAACAATTTCAGCTTTTCTATTTTCTTCTTATCTCTGTCTTCCCTTTTTGACTATGTAGAATTAGCAGATTTCTCCTTACTAGTAGATGAGCTCCATTTACAATTGCCCTTCTGACTAGCTAAGAAAGATTGATCTACTACATGCATGATGGACCTATTCTACCTAGATTGATCTTCCTACAACAAAACACATAATAAATCCTCAAATGTTAAGGCATTTGGATTGCCTTTTATCATCAACCAAAGAGTAGAAGCAAAACTCTGATATGAATATAGAACACCATTTAGAATAGTCCACACAAGTGAACTGTCTGACAAGACTTCATTAGCAGAAATCAATTGCTCCTTCAAATATCTTTGATCTTTGTCAGAAAAATATCCATAGAATCTCCTTGATTCATATGCTCACTCTCCAACTGTTTTCGGAGGTAAGCAACATGAGTCTCATTTCTTGCTTAGTACAAAGTGGTAAGTGTATCCCAAGCATCCTTTGTTGTTTTGCAAGATCGAATATGAAGGATAATGGCATGTTTGAGGGACAAGGCTAACAAGCATGTGGTTGAGCATCTTTGCCATCCCAATGAAGTTGCTCTACAATAGGTGCAACAAGAACCATAACACGAATAGGAACTTGAAGATCATCATCTTCAATGCCATCTACATCACCTTCAATAACTGTATTTGCAAGTGTAGTAGGTCATTTTTAGACCCTACATAATTATCCACAGTCATTTTGCGACCAATAAATGACACATCATATATATCCATAATGGGTAATTGGTACCATCCACCTTTTTCTCAACAATCAACATACAGAATACATCATTGTTTTCAACCATGGCCACTGACTAAAATACCTTGATACAGAAAAATGATTGTATCTCAAAAAGTTGAATAGAACTACCATGTTGAGTTCTCTTAAACTAGTAGCAAACTTTGAGGCACTTGTACTAGTGAACCAAAAATTGTATATATGTTTGGCACAAAAAGACAAAATTGCCTACATAGGCACATTGATAGTGCATCTAGAGGTTGAAACAAGCTCATATTGAAATTTTGACACCTTTGAACTCCTAATCACCTTGAGTATGCTCACCAATTTTGTGCGATTCTGAGACTATGACTAGAGGGGGGTCAACAACGCCATAGATGAATCGATGACCTTCTCTAATACAAGGAAGACTAGAGGGGTGTCAACAACGCCATAGATGAATCGATGACCTACTCTAATCGATTCTGAGACTGTAACTAGAGGGGTGTCAACAACGCCATAGATGAATCGATGACCTGCTCTAATACCAGTTGTTGGAGCTTAAGGTCTACAAAAGCACACAGACAACACAAGGAAGAAGAAGAAGAAGCTTGGAGCACAACACACAATATTGAATGTATTACCAAGTGAATGTACAAAGATAAGTAACTAGTTAGGGTTATAGGCATATATACAAGTCATGGGAAAAAACCTCCTAAAGAGGGAAAAAAGTGCCCCAGTGGTCCTAAGTGTGTTCACACACATCACTACCAAAATACATCAATAATTTTAGATTTGAACACACCTGTTACTTAGCAAAGATCAGTTCGATCATCTTAACAAGGGTTTACCTAGGATCTCCCAAGTCGATTTGAATTGCCAAGCATGTGCTAAGCAGACATTTACCCCTTTGCCTATGGAAGCATCCATTTTTCTCATCTCAACCCTTAGCATTAGTCCATGCCAAGGTTTTTGTGGACCTATGCATACACCTTCTCTTAGTGGGTCAATTTACGTCTTCTTAATAGTAAATGACTTCACTAGGTACACTTGGGTTTATTCACTTAAACATAAAGAGGATGCACTTTCCAAGTTCAAGGAGTGGACATAGACAATTTAAGAACACTTTCCAAGTTCTTAAAAGACCATCCAATCAGATGGAGACAATGGCTTTGTAAATCACATTTTCTCAAAGTATTTGAAGCAAAAAGGTCTTAAGTACTAAGCAATGAAGGAGACTCAATGAGGTATTGGTTTACAAAAGATTCAAAGTGTGATCCAGATGGCCAAGACTATGCTTCATAAAAGCAACTTCCACTTAAGTTTTGGGGTGAAGTTACCCACACAACAATAGACATTCTTAACATTGGGTTCTCACATGTTTTGAAGAACCAAACTCCATTCGAGGCTTATTTTTTGAAGAAACTAAGTGTGAGTTATTCCAGAGTCTTTGGTACTGACGCGTATGCTCAAGGCCATGATGAAAAGCCTAAACAATACATTTTCATTGGTTACAGTGATTAGAAGTCATACAAACTCTATGACCCAAAGAGTCACTCAGTTAGTTACCAGAGACTGCACATTTGATGAATACTCTAAGTGTTCATCCCTTTTGGATTCTTCTCAAGATCTGGATCCTCCCATCCCCTCTTCTGAGGGGGATCATTCCACTACATGACAATCACACTTTCTAGATGTGGGAAGAGAACACATGGCTTCCAATACCATTGGGAAGTCACCAATGGGAGTCTCTTATGCTATGTTCTAGGTCTTGGACAAGAGGATGGCTATATATCACTAAGCTTTAATGGATCTTGATGCAAGAAGTAGTATATCACTTTTGAATTGTTAAGATATTCCCTACTATCCAAAAAACTATAGTTGTAAGTGCAGAGGCTACAAGAGAAAGAGGTACTTGCTTTATCATAAAGGTTTGAGTCAAAGAACTTGAAGCAAAGCTTGTAGCCATCAAAGAAGAATTGGAGCTAGAGAGGCAAGAAAGTGCTTCCCTCCAGTGACAAAGATACTTTTTAAGATTAATACTTGATTTATAAAGCCTCTAATATCTAAGGATAGTAAAAAGGCAGAAGCTCCTCACCACGTACTAGGTAAGGAGATTTCCAAGGCTTAGATTTTCATATTTCAACTTTATGTAGTGTTTTAGAAGTTCTTTTTTGCAAAGCACCTTAGATGGATTTTCAAGCCTTTGTCAACATTTTCAACTATCTTTGCATCTCAATAGATCAATGTAATTTTCTTTATTTCTCTATTGTACAATGCTTATCTCTAGTTCTCTTTACCTTCAGAGCTATTGTCACACCATGCTTGCACACATGTCTACTCACATATCTCTTGCACTCTCCTAGATGGAGAGAATATAGTGGAAGGACACTTGTATACATAAATTTTTGTGTTGAAGAGACACAAGTATAGGTACAGTGAATGTATGACCATGCAAGGTTAGAAATTCACCTCTCTACAATTGAACCACTACCTCTCATCTACAACTAGACCACCAACTCTCTTCTACAACTTTAGCACCACCTCTCTTCTACTACTAGGCCGCCACCTCTTTCTAGTTGGACCACCACCCACACTCAAGGTTTGACCAATGTCTCTTCGACGCAAGTGGGCAATCACTTTTTCAAGATACAATGGGTGATCACGTCTTTGGTTCAACTAGGTGACTACCTTGTGATACAATGGGAGAGAGATGAGGAGAGAGAGAGAGAGGGAGAGAGAGGAAAGAGAGAGAGAGAGAGGGACAAAGAGAGAGAGAGGAGAGAGATGGAGAGAGTGTACCTAAGTCGTAGAGCCTTAGGGACTTGTGCTAACTGAGACGATACCTCAATGGCCCACAAGTGCATATAGTGGTGGATTAATACATGCTTAAGTATCAATCCATGAAGTTAAACATACCAAGTGTATGAAGACATGTGCACACATGATAGCAAATGAAGTGAATGTGCTCACAATGCATGTACCACAAGTTCATCTACCTCTCAATTCACTTATCTCACTGGAAATGCATGCCGTGATAATTGTAACACTAGTAAGCACAAATTAGGGATTTTCTCTCAGCTCCAAGATCAGAATATGAATAACAGGTCCCTTTTGAAGCTCTCAATGAGACGCATATAATGATATTTTTAGCCTAATCTGACAAATGTGCTTCGAGTTATGGGCAAAATAGTGAATGATAGGAAACACCAACTCTTGTTCCATAGCTCACCAAGCTTCACACATGCACTACAGTGGCTAAAAAAATAGAAGAGGGGGTAGACAACACTCCTACACATAGATTTCAAGCACCAAACACACATGTAAGCTCTTGGAGAAGAAGATACTCAACAGAGAAGAAGAAAATTCGAAATTTCAGCTTGATTACTCACAATGGCAAAAAAAGTGTTTACAAAGAGTCATCAAGTGACTTATATACATGTGCCAAATGGTCCTTTCACACAAGAGACCGACACTTCTATTGGAAACCACCAAATTCTTACTATTATACAAGGCTAATGTTACAATATGTGGGATTCATGCATGTAGAGGAATCCTTTAGAACATTTACATGGCTCTTGATAGAGTATCATGGAAATTTGAAGAAGAAAAATTATGTTCAATGTTGGAAATTTGTGGGCCTGCTTCTTTCTTCTGCAACACTCTCCCCCTCTTAGTCTCTGTGTCCCTTGATAGGCTTCTATTCTTCAACTAGGCCCATTTTTTTCTTTTGATGTTGTATGTTGAACTGTCCATTACCAACAATTGTGGAGGCCTTAAAGTTTTAGAGGCAGTGTGTGCTTATTTTAACTGCATGCCACCCATGATTGAGGAAGCCTTCACAACCTCAGAGAATTTTTTTATCTTGTATAAACCTAAGTCCAATGCTTTCATCTTTTTTTATTCTATCGACTCGCGTTGCATTAAGAGGCATGATGTCCTTCTATCTAGCCCACTATTTTTTGTTGGCTTGTATAATTATTTTCATTGCATGCACCCATTGGTTAAAATTGTATCCCTTTTATTCTGGCTGATGCTTCAAAGGTCGTGTTATAAATCTTTGTTTACATCCTTTGGGACCTTGCCTTGCATTGCAGCCTGATGCATGCCCCTTCGGGGCTTTGGGTAGAGGTGAGTCTTTTATTGAGCTACTTTGTGTTTTGATTTTATTCTTCTTCTTTTCTTACTGGATTCTCCCTCCACACATCCCTCCTCTTGAACTATGTCATCCTCGACAAGCTTTTGTAGGTGGTGTGAGTAGGTCTAGACGACCGTTTGCTCTATTTGGTTAAGTAGATTGGCTTCATGTATCATTAACTCCTTCCATTTGGCTGATTTTATGCCATCATTTGGTGCTTGTTTGTGATCGATGAAGAAGATTAGCTCATATGCGACAAGTCGAGCGTTTAAGTTGGAAGACATTTTCAAAAATATTTCAGAGTCCATTTCCAAAAAATCTTGTAAAGAACACTTCTTCAAATGTCTGCACGTATAGAATTGGCAAAAACATGAGTCTAGAATAAATGGCCATTATGGTAAGGCGGCTAGGCATGAAAAAAAAGATAAAAAATCAAAGCATCGGTTGCTTGGTTAATACTGATGAAGTTCAAAAATGTATATTTCACGTGTTTGAGCACTTTCAAAACTGTTAGAATCATGCTCAGCACTTTATTCGTCATTTTTATTACTAAATCCAAAATTGATGCATATCTTGAAAGCCAAAATTCTATAGTTCAAACCATGTAATCTTCGATTGGTAAGTAGTTACATGGTGGGCTTGGCAATAATGGATAGTTAATCCATTGGTTATTTATTGTACATGATGTTGTGCCTCCCAAAATTGTGTCCATGGTCTTGCTTGTGGTACACGACAAAAAGATGGATACAAAAAGATGGATTGAACTAGAGTAAAGATGGTGCATCCTCCCAATGTACACACAATGTAGGATTTTTTTCCAAAAATTTCCACCTCCATAGTGGATCAACTTTTTCGAATTCTTCCTGTGTATATGAAAAAGTATCATCTCTCAAGTTTATTTGCTGGTCTGACTCTTTATTTGTAGTCCTTCTGATGTATTGGAATGTCTCTTTCTTGAGTATTCTGTATGCTACATTAAATGGCTTTATAATTTGATCTAAATTTTTGCATTGGATTTTTGCTTCTTTCATTACTTTCACAACTGCATCTTTGAATTGTGCCGTAAGTTGGGACAGTAGTAGGGTCTGCTCCCTTTGGCTTACTTTTGCAATGTTTTGTATAGATTGAGCATCATATTGTATCTCCTCTTCAATATGTATAGGTGAGTTATTGATGGGGGGGAGAAAGAGGGTGTACCTGAGTCTCCACAACAGTCGCTTGAGAGCTCGGAATTACTAGTGTGCCCATGTTGTCGTGCTTTTCCAATTGAGCTTGTAAACTTTTGATGAGTGCATCTTTATCTTTTAATTGTTCTCTTACTGCGCTTAACTCTTTGTCAATCTTCATTTTACTTTCATTGAGTACTGCCATTTGATCAGCATCTTCATGGTAGTGTTTTATATACCTTGATTCTACTTCCTTCCATTTATTCCTTAGCTCATTTGTGTCATGCATATATTTCAATTCCCATTGAGTTCGTAATTCTTGCTCCTGTTTGAGCTGACCAACATATTTTGCAAGTTGTGCCTCAAGCTCCACTGTAGCTCTTTGTGTAGCCTTTGATATCTCTATCAGTTGATTTAGTAGGATCCAAGTCATTAGTTCTTTGTTTCTATTTCTAAGTGTGTCTGCTTCATCCATGTATATCTTGATTTGTGTTTCCAAAAATTTGCTCTGATTCAACAATCATGTCTTTTTTGTTTCACTTGCTTCATATCATTGTGTGACTTCCAATAGTTGCGCTTCTAAGTTAGCATTTGTGTCTTTGAACTTTGTGGTTTCTTCCCTCATTTCCTTGATTTCTTCTTCTTTCTTGGCCAGTGCATGTTGAGTCTGCATTATTTATGGGGATGGTTGTTCATTTAACCTTCTGAAGTGATCTTTTTCACCATACACCTATTCATATTCTTTATCTGCCTCAATAAGATGTTGTCGTGTCTCCATGACCATTTGTATTATATGCTTTATTACTGGCTTCAACTTGGTCACGCCCACATTTAACTATGTTTGTGGTATTATTGGTTCTTCTCTTATGTTACATCTTTCCTTTGTGGATGTGCACCATCTCATTAAATGGTTTTAGAATGTGAAGGTGAACATTTTGTTTATCCTACTTCATTGTGTCCTTATTTGACATGCTTCCTTTTCAAGTCACATCCAATTGTGAAGGCTCTGCCACCACTATGATGGGTGGAATCAATTTTGTTTTAAAAGGTTCTTCCTCCCATCTTTCTTCCTTAGGATGTTTCATTGTTCTTTGATCTTCAATATTAACTTCTCTGAATTGCAACTTTGTCACTTCATTTATTTGATTAGTATACACATTATCTTATGGTTGACTATCCACTTGTTCTTGTTTGAGTCTGATAGATCTTTCTTCATCTTGTGATGTGATAGCCACCTCCTATTGTTCGACCAATTGATTAAGCTCATCCCATGTACTATGGATTTCCACATTCATAGTGGACTGATCATGGTCCTCCTGATATTTGGATGAAGAGCTTGGGTTTGTCAGTACTAGCTCTTTATATCTATGTAACTTTGTTAATCTTTTCTCTAGTTGATTGTATTGTGCCATAATAATTTGACAATAATGATGACCTTGAACTGATAAGTTAACTTTTCCTTTGGTACACCTATGAGTTTGTAATAGCACTTCTTGTAAATCAGCCTCGATGATCGGTGTCAGCTTTTCTAATGGTGTTCTTGGAAGTACATGTATTCTCTTCAAAGTCGGAGTTGCTTCCTCTTTGATTGCTTTCTAGAACCTCTTGGCTCTTTGCATTAAAATTTTAGAGCTCCTTTTGGCTGCATCTATTATGATTGCACTCTCTCTCGTCTTAAGGATAGTTGCTGATTTCACATATTTTACCATTTCCATTGTTGATGGCATTTTGTGTAGATGTTCTTGGATGTTCAATGCATGATAGATAAGTACTGTTAATGCCACACTGCCATTAAGAAATTTTTTGTGGACCCACTATTTTTTAATCTTTGAATAGCCTTTCTTGAATATAAGGCATAAATTGACTTGGTTACCTATCTACCTAGTTGCCTATGATAGAAGCTTTACCACAATTTTTTTTGGGGGTGCAGTGTATCGATGCATGTTTGGGAAACAAAAATGTTGGTGCACTAAGCAAACCACTTCCTCGATATCGATTCGATCTATATCCAAAAAGGTTCTCTTTTTAGCTTCATGGCTTTCTTCTTTAAGATATGTGATACTATCTTTAATCCATCTGAATGCATCCTTAATCAATTTGTGTGTGAATTTGATTGTGGTCCAGTCCCCTTGTAAATCCAATACTTTTGCTTCTAGCATTGAGGGCATATCCAATGCCGGGTGCAAAGTGTTCATCACCTGAGTGCATCTCTCAAAGTCCAGCCTATAAATTGGTAGGGCAAAATATTTGTAAATGCCTGCCTTTGTCAAGACATCCATGGTTGATGGAATTTTGTGGATTATCCAAAAATCCTGTGAAATGATAGGAAATTGATGATCCATATCCATGACCTTTATGCTGATTAGAAATAGATGCTCTCTAGCAGGTTGATCTTCAAGAAACCAAGGTCCCTTTGCCCTCGTTGCACTTTTCAATGGAAATTCCAAGATTTCTTGTTCCACAATTGCTTCAAAATTCTCAAAAGCCATTTGCACTTGCAATGCAATTGATAATTAGTCTCAAGTATGAAGAATTTCTTCTGCTTTAATAGTGTGCATTGACTCTTTGTCTCTTATGAACCGACTTCCCCCTTTCTAGTTTGAGTAGAGCATGATACCTGACCACATATATTTTTTTTCCTTTTCTTATTTTTATGTCTGAAATAAAACATATGGGTTAGTTTATAGCCGAAGCAATTATTGATGTACATCAGTTTTATTTGAACTATTATGGTACAAGCTAATTGTATAGGAAATGTGCACCACTATGTTTTTTGAAAAGGCTATGTGCCGAATGCATGGCCTTGTAGGGTGGCCCTATCATGCATTCTTTGGATGCATTTAACTCAACATGAGTGCATGACTAATTTGCTTGGTTGCTCTGGAACATTACTTGTTGCTCCTTTAGTCTCCATTTTAATGTTGTAATCTAGTTTCTTCGTGTGCGGTTCCATTGTGTTGTCATCGACGTGTTCTTGGATGTAATCCTCCATATGCATCTATCCTTGTGTTGGAACTTTTTTTCCTTGATCGGTAGCTGTTGCTATTTGCTTTTGGGAGGTATGTTGAAGCCTTGGATAAGTTCACATGTTGCTTTGTTTAAATTCCTTATTTCCTTCTTGGCTTGTTTCTTAATTTTTTTTTGGAATCTAGATTTGTCATCGTGATTGTTGACCCTCTAGCAATCATGTAGGAACCCATACTTGTAAAATCCTAGATTCATTTTGTCGCATTTTTGGACTTTTATGACTTTCTTGCCTCTTGGGCTGTACTTCCTTCTTTTATATTTGTATTGCTGTAGTTGATCCTTGCGAATCCATACTTGCTTTATGCTTGGGCATTGCTATGTCCCAATTGTTGGTAAGGTCATAGGTGTGTTGATCTTCTTACAAATTTCTTTAGGGGGACTGGCCTCACTCAATCTCTGAGGCTCAATCTCTTGGAAAAAACTCAAAGGTTGATCATGCAATTTAGGACAAGGTGCAGGTGAATCAAAAGTAGAACAATCATTGTAGGATTTTTTACTCACTGGGTCACCTAGACTTGTGGTCCTTTGGTTTGCTACCCTTGCTGTATTTAAAGGCCTCTCATCTATAACACTAAATACTTCTATATGGTCTATTTTAGCCGATATGTATCCTTGGGCTAGGTGGATGTTAACTTCAAATTCAAAGATCCAATCTTGTTTGAGAACGGACTCCTCCAGAAGGTCTACATCATTGCAAACTAAGAGTCTTTGTTGCGTAATAGTGTTTTCCAAGGTGTAAGGACATATAGATCTCTCCCAAGAACTCCACAACATTGCCTCCAATTCCTATGATATATGCCTTTGTTGGAGTAAGTTGTGCCTTTACCTTCTCCTCTAGCAAGACTCGTATACAACTTAATGCAACTCCTGTGTCAATCAATGAATCCACCAATTGGTAATCATCTTTAACAATTCCTAAGTTTAATTAGGGTTGTTTGGTGAAGTTCCCTAGAATGTTCATGCCTTTAGTTTGGTAGTTTTCCATGGGAATGTGTTCTTCTCCTCTTAGATATCTTTTGTCCCATTGTCATATCCATTCCTTTCATTTTTGTATACGTTCTAACGCTTCCACTTTGTCTTTTTCTCTTATCCTCTCCTCTTCTTTTTTTCTATTTTGTGCTCCTAAGAGTTTTTCTATCATCTTTTTGGTTAATGGCTCCATATACCTCTTGACTCTACAACCACTTATGTAGTTAGGTAATACGTCTGCATCGAGGGTAGCTAAGTTGATCGCTCCAATAGTAGAAATTTGGTTTATCAATAATGGTCCATATACACATTTTTGCAGTTTTTCACATGTTTTTAAGTGTGTATACCAACACTAGGTCGCCCTCCTTCAGTCCCTTATCTTTGATGTGAGCATCATAATAGGTTTTTTGTATCCTTTTTGTAGCATAAATGCCTACCACTGCTTGTAGCCTAGTCTCGTGTAACTTCTCAATTTGATCCAGCTACCTAGAAAATCCATGTCCCGTTCATTCATATTGTTCAACAACTTTCAGAGTTGGAACTAAGAAGTCGATAGGCAATTGCATTTTGCACATAGACGAGATTGAATGGATTAGTTCCAATAGTAGTTTTATATGCTACCTGAAAGGCCCATATTGCATGATGGAATTGTTCATCCCAATTTGACCTCCCATTGTTGACTATCTTAGTTAAGAGAGTACATAGCACCTTATTGGAACTCTCATCTTGTCCATTGTCTTGAGGATGATAGGGAGCTGTTTTCTTATGAATTACTAGGAATTCATTCATGAGTGTTTGGATTACCTCGTTGATAAAGTGTGTTCCCCGATCACACATGATCTCAATTGGTAGGCCAAGGCTGGCAAATACATTTTCAAACAAGAACTTGGCCATAGTTTGTGCATCATTTTGCTTTGTGGCCTTTGATTCCACCCATTTTGTCGAATAATCTATGGCTCCAATAATATATTCGGCATGTGACCCTTTCATTGGGGGGTTTATTGGTCCAAAAAAATCAATGCTACACTTTGAAAATGCTCTCGTACTACTCATCGATTTCAAGGGCATGTCATCCCTCCTTATAGGATACTTTGTTTGTTGGCAAACATCACAACTCCTCACAAAAGTTTCTGCATCCATGTGTAAGATAGGCCACCATAAGCTAGCAAAGAGAATCATTTTGATGGACTTGTCAGTTGAAAAATGACCTCCCATGGCTCCTGCATGAGCCATTTCTAGAATAGGCAAGTATTCTCCTTCATGTACACATAATCATAATTGACTATCCTTTCCTCTTTTGAATAATTGTCCTCCCATTATGACATAGTCTTTGTTCTGTTCTTGCAGGGCTCTCTTCCTAGCTAAGCTCGCTCCTTCATGTTAAGTTCGTAGTTTCAAAAAATTAACTAATGCTTTACTCCATTCCAAGCAATGGTGGAATAACATGATGAGGAATATTCATTCGATGGAGTTTCTTGACACACTTGGCAGTTATTGATGTGCTCATGTACATCCTTTGCACATCAGGCCAATACACACATAGCTGTTTCAATTCTTGCATTGTCTCATTGATGCCTTTGTGCATCCTCCATTTATTGACATGGGATGTTTTAAGTAAGATCTTTCATTCCTCATCATCCACACATCTTAGAAGTATCCCATTTGAGTCTTTATAGTACAAAATTCCTGCCAATAGGTGGAGATTTCTTATCTTCCGTAATTTTCTATTATCATTTCTATTGATCCTATGATGTGGTCCATGAGTGAGTATAGGAATCAACTTCTTACACCATTTCAGGAATACTTCTAAATTGAACAAATATATATCAAGCAAATCATCAGTTATGCCTATGGGTGGTTTTGCATGAATCATTCTTGATAGGTGATCAGCTCTTACATGAGTGTTTCCCTTCATAACTACTACTTCAAAGTCAATTTCCATCAGTAGTAAAAACCATCTCACTAGCCTTCCTCTATTACATGGTTTATTAACCAAGCATAATAAAGCTCCGTGATCAATAAAAAATTTGAATTTGTTGGCTATGAGGTAATGTCTGAACTTCTTCACTGCATAAACGATCCCTAAACCTTCTCGTTCAGTAGTGTTGTAGTTGCATTCAGCTTGGTTGAGGTGTCTACTTGCATAGGCTATTGGGTGGTCGAGTTTACCTTCATTAACAGGCTATGCTAAGATACATCCAATTGCATAATTGGATGCATCCACTGAATATGAAATGGTTTATCCCAATTGGGCACTTTCAAAATGGGTGCTGAACTCAGCCTCTTTTTTAATTAATTGAAAGCCTTTTCATAGTCTTCCCTCCACGTGAATTATATTAATAATCTGTACAAAGGTTTCACAATTATGGCATACATGTGGATGAATCATTGATAATATCCACAATGTCCCATAAAGGATTGTACTTCTTTTGAATTCTTTATTTAGGGTGACTCCATAATTACTTTTATTTTATATTCATCCATTGAGATGCCATTTTTGGATATGATGTGTGCCAAAATTTTACCCTGTCTTACCATCAAAACATTTTTGGGGTTTAATCATACTCGCTATCGCATGCATTTCTCAAATATTTTCCTCAACTCAGGAATATATTCTATTTGTTGAGAGGAGTATGTACAGAGGTCATCCACATAGACTTCCATACTCTTTCTAAAAAATTCTTTGAACACATGACACATTAATATCTGGAAAGTTACGGGGGCATTTGTGAGTTCAAAGGCATCAGTCTAAAGGCATACATCCCCTATTCAGTAGAAAATGCTGTTTTATGTTGGTCCTCAGTGGCAATTGCCACTTGGTTGTAACCAGAGAACCTGTAAAGAAAGCTGTAGACTTCCTTGTCTGCTACACTTTCCAAGAGATGATCAGTGATGGGTAGGGGTAACTGTCTCAGATAGTCATGAAATTCACCTTTTTCAAATTAATTCACACCCTAAGCTTCTTGTTTTTCTTAGGCACCACCACCAATGGTGATACCCATTTAGTATGTTCAATCTCGTAGATAAATCTTGCTCCCAATAATTTGTCAATCTCTTCCTTGATCTTGGCACAATAGACATCATTATATGTGTAAGGTATTCACTTAGAGGGTTTTGCATCTGGGGTCATAGGGATTCTATGGGAACAGATAGTGGGGTCCACTCCCTTAAGGTCTTTGTATATCCATGCGAAAAAATCTCTATATTCTTGGATTAACTCTATTAATTCTTGCTCTTCTTCTGTGGTCACATCCTTCCCTATGTAAGTGCATCTTTCTTCCCCTCCTTCCATATGTTACCTTCTTAGTTTGTTCCTTGTTGTTATATGCTTCTCCTTCCTGAGCTTCCCTCTTAGGCATTTGAATGGCTACTTTTCTTTCTTCTACTTCATATCACTTAAAATGTTTCCGTACCTCAAATGGCTCTTGGTGTTGCACATTTTGCATACCAATTCTCTCATCTTGAGGTTTCTCTTCATGTTTTTCTAGGGCTAGTATTTTTGTATTCCTTGGATCTTTTTCCTTTTTGGTTTCTAGTAAGTACTATTCTTCTGTATCAAATTCCGATTCCATTTCAATGCTTTCATAGTCCTTGCTCCACTCCTTTTCTACTAATTCTCCTGCTTCTACTTCCTGGAGGACTACCATGTATAAATTCACATCATACCCTTGTTCGTCTATGCATTCATCAATTGTCAATACTTCTTCATTCACACAGACATCTAATGTTGCTAATATTTCCATCCATGCATGTGGCTCAAATGCTTCATCATGAGTTGGTCATAATGCAGCTTTTCCCCATTTTTTCCATATTTCTTTGGTTATAATTCCAACTCTCGCTCGTGTCCAAAATTTCCTTAGTCATGTATCCTCTAAAGGTGATGGGGAGGCAAGTATTTCCCTCATCTCCTTCTCTGAGTTCTCCCACTTTGTCAATCGAGATTTTGATTGTGGTTGTGGCCGCCACTTGATCCTTTTCCATGGTTAGGTTACTTTCTTCTAGGTTCAATTATTGAGCCAATCTCTTCCACAATTGAGGTTTAACTAGAAGCAATTCCTCCAATGTTAAAGAATAGTGGACTTTTGTTTTCTTCAATTCTGACAACGTGCTTGAAATTCCATCCCTTGGTTTCTTTTCTCCATCCCTCATTGTGGGTGCATGGAAAAGTTTAGACTTGGGTTCATATTCTCTTGTATAATTAGGAAGGGTTGTTAGACTTACTCCCTCCTCTCTTTACTGGTCAAGATTTGATAGTTCTTCATCAATTTTGGTTCTAAATTGGGTAGGTTTGTGGGAACATCTATTTCTTCGAAAGGTGGTTCCTTGTTTTCATCTTTTTTCCATCAATCATTACAAATTTCAGCTCATACGTCATGTGAACAGATTTCGTCTGCTTCTGGGATTATCGAGTCTTGATTTCTTCTTTCAATACTTATGTCTCCCTCTACTTCTTCATCTTGCTATTCCTCCTTTCGTCGTTGGTTGACAACTTCTAAGAATTTTTGAAATTCAGCTTCCAATATCCTGGTCTTGGGAAGGATTGGTATTGATTTCTCAATTGTACTTTGCACAATATCAACCAACTTCCTACATATTTCCAACCTCTCCTTCTCTAGGTCTCCTCTTGGGTAGCTTCTATCATGTTGTTCCACACAAGGACCTGTCTCTATCTTGGATTGATAAGATTTCAACCACATGTTTAGGTCTTCGGGCATGGGATCCACTAGAATGTATCCTGCCTATTCTCCTCCTAACTTCCTAGACACTACATTGGTTTTCTATGAATTTCATGATTTTTACTGATCTCAATTTCTTTTAGAGTTTTCAAATTTTCCTCACTCCTCTTTCTCATCCATTTGTTTTTAAGTTTTTCTCTTCTTGTTTTCCATTACTGAGTCATTTTTATTTTAGAGGTGTCCTCCGGTTCCTCTGAGTCTTCAACCACTTGGACTCTAGGTTGTCGTTCCTTGTTAGTCCTTGACTTGTCCAGTGCTTATCTTTCCAAGTTCTCTTTAGCCTTGGCTCTTGTAATGGCCTTTAGAGGCATAATGTATTCTTTATCACTTCGTGAGGATTCGATTACTTCAATTACATTGATTTGCATAGTAGTGGAGATTTTATTGGGGTTCTTTGGGCAACCTTTGAATAAGTGTTTCTTACCACAATCACTACAATATCCTTCCTAGCCGCATGGGGGTGGTGGATTGTAAGGCAAAGTGCATTCTCTAATGAAGTGATCTCCTCTACATCGGTATCATGGTCCTCTTGGTGCCAATGATCTTGTTGTGGGTCTAGTGGGGTAGGGGCCCTAGGGGCAGTGTACATGAGACTAGCATATTCTGGTCCATAAGAGTTGTCATTTCCCTCATTTCCATAGTAATGTTGCTTGTAGGTCTGATCATATTCCGTAAGACTGGTATCATAGGTATAGTAGTCTTCTTAAGTCTGCTCGTATCTGTGGTTTAAGTTTTCTGTGTTTGTTAAGGGTGTGGTGGGCACTATGGCTCTTTCTAGATTTTCTTCCGGTTGAGTATACTTTACAAGTACAACATTCTATGGGTGTGGTGGTTGTTGCCCTAACACTGGTTGTAGTTGACTATATCTTGTGTACTTGTATGGCCTTGGTGCTAGGGGTGGTCTTGGGTATGGATTATATCTAGGGGCCTCTCTTCCCTGATCCCTGGGTGGGTATCTATAAGGTCTATATTGTGGTGGCACAAAGGGTATAGGGTGTCTATTAAAGGGACAATTCTCAGTGTTATGGTTGGTATACTTCTATTCAATGTGGTAGTACAAATTGGGCCCTTGGGTTGGCAGTTTGTTGTATTAATAGGGTTGTGGTGGTACTAGTCCTCCTCTTGTGCAGATGTGTGATGGATGGTCTCTGCCACAATGTATGCACCTTCGTAAAATTGGTACTCTCATGGGGGGGTTCTGGTAGTTTCTTTCTCCCTGGACTCCTAACTTCTTAGCTACTAATTCTGCAAGTTCTTCTATATTTTTGGTGCTCGAAGTGGCATTGCTCCTAGTATCTTCTAATTTAGTGGAATTTTGAGGGGTCTTTAGGTCCTTTGCTAAGTTATCTTCCAAATCTATACACTCTTGCAAACATTTACTCAGTGTTTGTAATTGCTTCACATAAACCAAAGTTCTTAAAGTTCTGTGGTTAACCCATCTAAAAATAATGAATTCATTTTTTGTTGGGAGGGCCTGTTAGTCATAGCACATCTATCTACATACTGATTGAACCATCTGGCTTCATTTTCAACGTCTCATTTGGGGTCTATTTGAAGCTATGGATCAATGAAGAGGACTTGTGCTTGATTACTCTCTTGGTGAATTCTCATATAAATTCTTGGAAGAATTGTTCAATATTTTCAAACGGTTAGGATCCAATGGTTGGAACCAAGTTAAGGCTATTCCCATAAGGGCTAGACCAAATGATTCGTATTGGAAAAAGAAATCATCCACCTGTTCTGCACATAGTACTTGCTTGAATTCTGCAATATGGTCATATGGTTCTCTAGAGCCATCATAATGGTTCCTGATACACTTAGCCACTTGAATCGGCCTTAATCTTCTACTTGGTTCTAGAGGCCTAAGAATTATTGGGATGGCAGGATGTACTGGATGTAATCCTAGTCTGGCTCCTTGTCATGGTCTCATCTAAAAGTGTGGCCTATTTATACCTCCCATTGTTGGATTAGGTTGTCTATTGGAGTTAGGTCCAAGCATGGAAAAATGCACTTGTGGCTTGACTAGCACACTATGCTGACTGGTTTGTTCCAAGGCTAGGTTTTTAGTGTTTTGTTGGGTCCAAAGGGGTTTTGTGAAGTGGTTCCCTACTCTCAAGGAGGGAATATGGGCAACCCCATGTACCTTACTCTTGACAGATCATTATCATCCACTAGCCAATATGTTCTCTGATTTTTGTCTAGGTAGGTAACTCTAGAAGAGTCTTCAGGACCTCTCAATTCGTAGATAGTGACTGAGTTGATGCCATCTCCTTGTACCAGTGAAGTGGCTTGCAATAAAATGTCCGATCAACTAACAAGTTACACATCAATTAGATAATCATCCTAGGGTATTAAATCTCCTCTTGGTACTTGAGTAACCACAGACCCCCCTAGGAGTGGTCATGGTGTCTCCCCTCATGGTCTATTAGGGTTATTAGGTTCCTCTATTTCTCCTCTTTCATTTATCTGCTCAGGATTCTCAATTACTACATATATCTATCCTTTCTTATCCATGTAGAAACCTCCTTTGTATTTGACAGTTGGCCTTGGGACCATCTCTAATATAGTCAAATTTCTCATTCTTGCCACGGACCTATTAGGGCCTTCAAGGTAGATGGGTACTCCATGCAAGTTCATAGACATGTACTGTAGGGGTGTCCGATATTCTTCTCCACTATAGACATGAAACTTGCCCTAGGCACTGAACTATGCATATCTTCAGAGGCCATGAGTCTTTCCTCCTCTAAATCATTGGAAGTATCTAAGTAAATAGAGTGTTTACTTGAATGATCTACACTTCATGCAGAAGATGCTACACTTTTTTGACTACGTAATACTCATCTGGATCTTAGGTTCATTCATTACTTAGTTCTTGGGTCCTCTATAGCCCTATTGACTATCCTTTGCAAAATTTCAATAGTTATAATCCCCCAAGTTTCCTTTTTCAGGCCCTTTTGAATTCCCCCCCGATACATGATATTCCTAGACTATGATACACGATACCTCAGGTCTAACGCTACATGCTACTTAGTAGTCATGATATGATACTTGAGCCCTCACGATACTCAAAAACACATGATACACGAAATCTGAATTTAGATGATACATGATACCTAATCAACACAATACACGATACTAGTTAATTCCACGATACGATACTTGTATATTCACGATACATGATACTCGGGAAAGACATGATACCTGATACTTCACCAGTATCAATGATACACGATTGACACGATACACAATATCTACTTCCATGATATGATACTTAGTCACTTGGAGATACATGATACACATGCACTCACGATACTCATCCCGATGATACACGATACTTGAGCACTTGCGATACTTGACCCGATGATACACGATACTAGTGAGGTATCATGATACATGGGGAGGTGATACATGATACTCAACAAGATGATACACGATACTTGATCACTCGTGACACTCGACCCGATGATACATGATACTAGTGAACTATCACGATACATGGGGAGGTGATACGCGGTACTCGAAAAGTATCGCAATACATGGGAATTCAGGTATCGTGATACCTGAACTCAATTGTCCATGATACTTGGTCTTAATAAAGACTAAATCCAAAAATTTCTTGTGTGTAGTGCTTTTCAACTGTTCCTGTTCTCCCTCATGTGCCTGTGAGTACAAAATCTCACTCAAAACCCTTCCTACAACCCCAACGATACTTCAATTATGTCATGTCATGTTTTGGACTGTTTTGATGAATTTTGAAGGTTGAGGTGCAAAACTTACTTTAATGGTTTCCTTATCCCACTCCTCTATTCCTCACTCCCACTCTGCGCTTAGTTCTCCGTGATTGTCGCTCAGTGATATTGGTCGTTAGTCAGCTCACGTGCTTGCAGCTACTACAAGTGACTTGGACACTGAAGTGTTTTGGTATTTAGGTCCTTGGGGTGACCAAGGCTTGAAATGAAAATGATTCATTTTTTTGGATTTTATTGTGATGATTTTCCTACACTAGTCTTGCCTCTTCCTTCTATTTCTAAATCCTAATTCTCTCTCACTCCCTCACTTATAACCCTACAAACTCATTACACACCACAAGTGTGAGAAGTAACGAGTGCAAAATGTTTGTGTGACTTGCCATTTATTGAAATTGCTCCTCATCACATGATACCTTCACTCCTCAGCAATTACCATCATGTACGCACCTTGATTGGACTAGTTCCCCCAGCAACAATGCCAAAAACATGTGTAGCTAAGTTGTAGAGCCTCAGGGACTTGTGCTAACTGAGACTATACCTCAATCACCCACAAGTGCATATAGTACTGACTTAATTATCAATCTGTGAAGTTAGACGTATCAAGTGTATGAAGACATGTGCACACATGATAGCAAATGAAGTGAATGTGCTCACAAGGCATGTGTCACAAGTTCATCTACCTCTCAAGTCACTTATCTCACTGGAAATGCACGTTGCGATACTTGTAACAGCACTAAGCACAAATTAGGATTTTTCTCTAAGATTCGAGATCACACATCTAATCATCATTACCCTAATATGAAAAATGTACTTTGAGTTATGGTGAAAATAGTGAATGATGGGAAGCACCAGCTCCTATTCCACAGCTCATCAAACATGCACACCTAAAACAAGAGAAGAGGGGGTAGACAACACTCTTGCACACACATTTCAAGCATCAAACACACATGCAAGATCTTGGAGAAGAAGATACAGGAGAGAAGAAGAAAATTTGAAATTTCAACTTGATTACTCATAATGGAAAAAAAAGTGTTTACAAAGAGTCATCAATTTGCTTATATACTTGTGCCCTAAAAATGGTCCTTTCACACAAAAGACCGGCACTTTTATTGGAAATCACTAAATCACTACTACTATACAAGGATAATGTTACAATATTTGGGATTCATGCATCTAGGGGACTCCTTTAGAACATTTACATGGACCTTGATAGAGTATCATGGAAATTTGAAGAAGAAAAATTATGCCCAATGTTGGAAATTTGTGGGCCTACTTCTCTTTGCTTCTTTCTTTTGCGAGAGAGAGAGGGAGAGAGAGAGACATGAGAGAGAGAGAGGAATGAGAATGTGTGTGTGTGTGTGAGAAAGAGAGAGAGGAAACGATAGGAGAAGAGATATGAGATGAGATGGTGAGATGGGGGGAGGGAACAATGGGAAAAGGGAGATGAGATGGGATAAAGAGAAGGAGAGAGGGAATGGTGGGAGAAGAGAGTGAGGGCGGAGGGGAGGGAGGGAGGGAGAGAGAGAGCAGGGAGGGGAGGGAGGGAGGGGAGAGAGAGAGAGAGAGAGAGAGAGAGAGAGAGAGAGAGAGAGAGAGAGAGAGAGAGAGAGAGAGAGAGAGAGAGAGAGAGAGAGAGAGAGAGAGAGAGAGAGAGAGAGAGAGAGAGAGAGAGAGAGAGAGATGTTCGTGCATATGGTAGGCCATTATGCGTAGGACTTCATAAGAACATTGAGCTAAAACCTTACGCATATACATGCATCAGTTCATTCAGTTCTAAGGTTAAAGTCATGCATTAGTTTTGTCAAAAGTAAAAGAGTGATTGAGAGAGAATCTAGTGGACATATTGAGAGCCAAAATCACATGATCATATTTGAATTCAAAACTCAAAATAACCCCTAAAAGTATGGAACACTTTTATTTGTGAGCTCTGAGCATAACCATGGGCACTTTTTTCCATAACTAGAAGGTCTTTTGTACTTGAGGAATACTCAGAAGTTACCATTTTTGTGATAGATTTTTGAGATTCATGCAAGACGGTACCATAGTGGTATTATTGCATATATTCAAAGATCATGGAGTCTATTAAAGGACTTTGGAGTCACTTAAGTTGTTCTAGAGGATTTTTTTCTAGGAGCCTCTCATCTTTGTGTATTGTTGATCACTCCTCACAATGATATCAGAGCTTAGTCATAGTCTTGACACCATGGGTGATGGATTTCCCTTATCAATTGACAAATTGGATTGAAGCAACTACTTAACATCGTCTCTAAGGATGGATGTTTACTTGCAAGGGAGAAAATTGTATGGATACATCTCAAGAGATGACCTGATGCCTGTACTTAGCACCAAAGGACAACCAACTCAAGAGGAGTAGGAAAGGTAAAACACATGGTGTGCAAAGGATTCTTTGGAAAGGTCATATATTCTAAAATCTATCTCTTATTTCTAACTTCCTCATATTAGGAATTGTAAGACATCACAAGAGACATGGAATGCTTTGGGAGCATTCTTCTCTTCAAGCATCAAGGCTAGAAAGAACCAATTGTGGATGGAGTTCATGACACTTAAGAAGCAACCCAAGAAAAGTGTCCTTGATTTTGTCACCAAAACCAAGGACATTGCATATCAATTAGGGAGCATTGGAGAAATCATTGATGAAGAGTATATCGTGAGGAAATTCATCAATGGAATCAAGGTTGATGACAAGTGGGAAACTTCACCACTACCATGGACTTGTACATGGACATGCAAGTGCCATACTTCAACACTCTCATGAGACAACTCTTGATTAATGAGGCCAAAATTATGAAGAATCGTGAGAAACAGAAAGCTAATCAATCCTTTGACCTTTACATGGATAAAAGCAAAGGTAAATATAACAGAGGATAAGGCAAATAATCTAATGATGAAGGAAGAACCTCTCAAGATAACTTTGGAGGTAGAGGTAGAAGCTCAAGAGGAAGAGGTAGAGGAGGTATAAAAGGTAGGGGGAGATCTCAAAGCTCCTCACCTTGTTCCATATGTGGACTATCCAACCACATCACATATCATTGCTTCAAGAATCCAAGGAACCAGAGAGGAAGATGACACAACAGAGGTGCGTATGGAGATCCTAGAGGAAGATACAACAACTTATATGCATACAACAATGATACCTACAACAAAAACTACCAAGGAGGATACAAAGAAAGGAGAGATTACAACAATTACACAGATGATCAATCCCATGAGGATTCACTTCTACTTATGAATATGATCATGAAGGAAGGTAAATCTGGTGAGTGTGTGTTCTACATTGACTCTGGATGCTCAAAACATGAAGCAGGGAACATAGCTTTACTTTCAAAATTGGAAGACCCAAAGAATAATCATGAGGTCCAAACAAGTGATGATACAAGGCACCTTGTGGAGAACATAGGAAATGTAAAGACCTAAAATGGTAATATGAATCTATTGAGTATAGTTCTCTATGTAACAAGTATTTCTACAAACCAAATAAGTGTAGGTCAAATTGTGGAGAAAGGGCTGCATATGAGATTCATAAAGCATGGAGCCTATGTATAGGATCCATATCAAGTTTTCAAGAGAATAGCCAAGTGAGAGAAAATAGGTAGATTATTCACCTTTGAACTCCAAGAAACTAAGACTATAGCATTTCAACTACGATACCCAAACCCCTATCAGAGCCATAGGTCTGGCATAATAGGTTGGCTCATATTGGAGAAATACATATTAAATCCATGAGCCTCCCCTCCACAAGGGCCTTGAACTTAGTCTGGCATATAAGGTTGGCTCATATTGGAGAAATACATATTAAACCCATGAGCCTCCCCTCCATAAGGGCCCTGAACTTAGTCTCTATGTAACAAGTATTTCTAAAAACCTAATAAGATATGAGATTCATAAAGCATGGAGCCTATGTATAGGATCCATATCAAATTTTCAAGAGAATAGCCAAGTGAGAGAAAATAGGTAGATTATTCATCTATGAACTCCAAGACACTAAGACTATAGCATTTCAACTATGGTACCCAAACCCCTATCAGAGCCATAGGTTTGGCATAAAAGGTTGGCTCATATTGGAGAAATACATATTAAACCCATGAGCCTCCCCTCCAAGGGCCCTGAACTTAGCCAAATATATAGAGCTCCTCCACGCCATGAGGTTGTTCACATACATAGACAATTGAGATGTTACTAGCCAAAGTAGAGGAAAATCTTTTGATGCTTCTTGATGAAAACTCCTAGCTATGCCAACTAATCCGTGCTCTCATGCAGGCATGGAAAATCACACTTTCAGCTTCTTGTGTTGTTAATACCCATAGTGAAGTATGACTCCATGGCCCCTTTCAACAATTCACTCTTGCTATAGAGAAATTTGAGGAGGTTTGATTCTTCTGTTGTGTAAATATGTGCAAGGCCTCCTCAAGATGACACATTGTCTTTCAACTGCTAAGCCTTCTTCAAATTCTTTTCATGCTTTTCTTAGCCTCGACATTAACCACAAGGTGTGCATCAATCTCTCTTCGTAGATTCTCTTTTGCATCTTGTGTTGTTGCTTTGAGATTTTCCACTTTTGCTTCCCATTCCTTACATTCCATGAGTAGCAATCCCATATTGTATTGATATTCATATAGCTCTGATTCTAAGATTGAGTTGTGCTTCCATTCCAAATCATTCATGCCTTACCTAGAACCTTCGTGAACTCTTAGAAGGAGAAATTCAAGATGACCCCTTGCCTTCCTTTCGTGAAAGATCTCCTCAGCAGAAGTATCTTCTTCTGCAATACAAAACACCTGAATCTTATAGCTTTCAAAACTCTCCTTGGGGTGAAGTAATTGTGATAGTAGTAGCATAAGGTCGCCATCTCATACAATCCAATAAAGATCAATAGTATCATATTGCTTCTGAAATTCTCCTGGCCTGATCGGATTCTCTAAGCTTGACTTCCTCAGTGTGTATTCTCTTTATAGCTTTTGATAAGGCTTCCATTGCATCCCCCTTTCCCATTTTTGCTTCTTGATCCTCCTGGTGAGCTTCCCAAGTTTTCATACTGACAACTATGACCTCTGCCTACATTTGTAAATCATAGAGAAATCTACGCACATATGCTTTGAGCTCCTCTTTGATAACCTACATAGACAACCTCACATTCTCCTCTTTTTTTTTGTTTTTCCAAATAGCTCATTTCTCAACAAGCTTATTCATGATTTCCTCAACATACATGCTATCTATTTTCTCATTCTGTTGTAGCTCCTGCAATTGGGCAAGAGGCCTATAAAGCTACCAATGTAGGTGATTGACCCATATGGACCTGGACGAATGTTGATCCTTTAGGGTACATACATGATTCAAGAACTTCCCAAACTCATTTGAAGTTGCTTCTTCCTACTCCGTGGCTCAGGGTCCATCAGGAGAAACTTAGTTGCTGGAGCAGAAGTCGTTCGCAAGATCGAATCCTTAGGAGCTTGATTCTACATTGTTGAAGATTTGACCAATGTTCGCCTTACCAAATTTGATCCAGGTGTAGTAGATTGAATACGACAGTCCAATGTCTTCTAATTGGAGAATCCACTACTATGGTGATATAGATGATATTCTGGTTCTTGTTACATGAAGCACCATGCCTGGAGAAAGGGTCCGCCTAAAGTTCTCAAAGATTAGCATCAAGTCGACATCCAGAGGAATTCTCTCCATAAATTTGGATATGGACACGTTGTTCAAGCTTGATAAACCTATTTTTGTTACTTAGAGAGAGTCGACATGGTTACTCCCTCTTCCTCACAACTGCCAAATGTGACGCTCGTCTCAGTTCTCGTGTTGCTACAGATAGATGGTGCCCTCCTAAGCCTCAAACATCCTCTCTTCTAGGCCTTGTTAGTCACTAATGTTGTAGCATCTTTACTGAACTTAAAGTATTCTTCCACTAACCCAAATCTAGGGAGCTGATAGTAGTTGCTATGTGACAGAGAAGAAGAATTGATCTGGTATCCACGAGCGGATCAAGCCATGCAAAAAAGGATGAAACGCCACCTCTAATAAAGCCATCTTGGGAACCTTTTCTGTTCTACATCAGATTGTAGGTGTTGTTGCATTTTGGAATGGCAACTGGTTCTAGTTCTGAATCACTCATAGAAGGCATCTCTCTCTTTGATATCACACGAAAGAGCCACCAGCCTTCCTCACATCTGCGTCATAGAGAGAGAGAGAGAGAGAGAGAGAGAGTTCCCCTTCGAGAGGAGGGAGAACCCACCTACGTATCCCCCAAACTCGCCTCCCTAGAAGAAGAAGAAGTTCCTTTTTTTCCAGTCATAAATCAAACCTCAATACCATCTTTCACACTTGTGGACACATGTCGAACAGAGGGAAAGAGTGGGAAGACAGGCATGTATAGTCTTATTGATTTTGTTTTTTTTTCTTTTTTCCCCCTTTTGTTACCTTTTTATTTTTCCTTTTCTTCCTTCCTTTTTTCATGAACTAGATAGAGACTTCTTATGGCCTTCCTCAAAGAGTCACATAGCCTCTCATTTCATTGACCATCTCCAACACAAATATACAAGAAGCTTGGTCCTTTAACATGACAATTAGGCTACAACCACATCTTTATACAAAAACAAGCACTCCATAATCTTCTTTCCATGTAACAGATTTGAGGGTAACAATAGGCTATACAAAACCTAGCAGGAACGGGTTCATAATTAGTCAAGATGTAGTGTTTGATGAAAACAAATCATGGTTTGAAGATGATTGCAGGAAGATAAAGCTACCATACAATTTAGAAGAAGACTTCCAACACTCTCAAGCAAGGGTACACACACACACACTTTAAGCTTCAAGTGATTTTGAAGATGATTAGAAGACTTATAGGAGGGAGATCAACTCATGGAACTCCAAGGGCAAGGCCAATGTACAAGAATTGAGGGATATTGTAGAATGTATGAAAAAACCATCAAGAAGGAGAAGCTAGAAAGGTATGGTGATGACACATTATTAGTAACTAGATACACTATCTATATAGATCAAGACATGAAATTTGAAGATCCCTCATCTTATGAGGAGGCCAAGAAGAAACTAGAATGGATGCATGCAATGGACGAAGAGATTGATGCCTTGCAGAAAAACAACAATTGGGAAGTGGTGCCCAAAACCCCTACCATGAAGGTCATTGGATCCAGATGGATCTACACCATAAAAGAAAACTATGATGAAACTATTCATAGGTACAAGGCTAGACTTGCACTGCCACCCTACACTAGCTGCATGTAATTGATCTATGATCCAATGCAAAAGATTGATTTTGATTTCAATTGATTCTGCTAGGTAAATGTTGCACCAAATCTTCTTATGCGGTTGAGTAAATCGATCTTGCCCAGGAAAAGCAAAGTGTTGCATATAAATCTTGAGAGGTATGGATATGCTTGGTGTGATTTCAAATATTGCATTGAGCTTCAATATATCACTCTTCTTCATTGCATTTGGGATTTGAGTTTCCTTGTCTATTAGGATATGCCCAGGTTGCATGTTCAAAGCTTCTTGTACCAAATGCAATGACAATTTGAATCTTTTCAACTCTTGGTTGGGCATCAATGAGGGGACCACAAAGGTGCTTGGAAGTTCTTTGCCTGCTCTAGATTGGAGAGTTTTTGAATCAAACAATAGCACCTTAGGAAATCTATCTTGGGCAACTGGCACTGAAGTAATCTAGTAATCTTCCCCTTTCCTAGATGTTATGTAAGTCATTTGAATTCCACAATTCTTCAAATTCTCAAGAGAAAAACTAGTATATGCCCCATGTATTATTGAACTCACATTTGGCTTCCCATATGTGAGGTGCATCTCCTAGAGATCCTACTAATTCATTGAACCAATGAGAGTGTGCATGCACCCTCTCTGTACGTCTTGATGGTGGGTCTTGAATCGGAATGACACCATAAAATTGCTGAACCTAGGAGGCCTCTCTGAAGCGTGTTCCTCGATGGGAAAAGAGTTGATATTCATCAATTGAAAATTTAAACCTGCTTATGCCATTGCATCTTGTTAAGTGTTCATGCTCTTGGTGAATCTGCTATAATAAGAAAAACACATCAGTATTGTCAAAGAAATCTTAAAAGACCTTGTTCCCTTCACAATACTGACATGTTTCCCTTACATCCTTGTGTAGTGGGAAAGTGGGTGTTGAAGTGTTGAGTATCTTCTGGTGAAAGCCTTTGAGTTGGTGCACTGCCTATATGTATACTCGAGAAAATGCGTTAGCTCAGTATGCTAATATTGATGTACATATATGTTACAAGGTTTGTAGACTTTCCATGGTTCCATTATGGGATTTACAAGAGTTTATTGATGTTTTATACATTGTAATCAGAGATGATGACTTAACTTGGGTTTGAGATTATTTAGGTACCCATTTCCTAGTCATTCTAGGAAGAATATCACATGATGATATTGGTACATCTTTACATTTAGATGTCTAGGAGGTTGGGAGAGACAATGACTACCTAGAGACGAAGAGGTTGGAGGAGCAGATATGAGCTCTCAAGTAGGTCGTAGGCACCCATATATGTACGTAGGTATGTTCAACTTTCATCAACCACTTGGGTATCCAAATTTGAAGTATTCATTGTGGTGGACCTCTTCTTTGTTCTATTGCTTGTCTCCTTGTCTTCTTGCTCTGGTTCTCAAATGAATGCTTTGGATTTGTTGGAGCAGGTGGTTGCTCACCCTTGTGTACCCAATTCTACTAAGAGAGGGCGAGCAATTTCTATGTACGTGCATATAAATTTCTTATGATAACTAGTATGGCCTAAGAAGCTTTGTACTTTTTAATTACTCACAAGTCTAGGAAACCCCACGATTGAGAGAACCTTATCTAGGTTGAGAGCCATACCTTGAGCAAAGACCACGTGGCTTAAGAGAGTTGAGCTACAAAAAGATGGCACTTGTTTGTGTTGAGTTTGATCCACACAAACCTTATTTTGTTGGATTGCTTCTTTGGTGCAATGACCATGGATGATAGTCATTCTAAGTGATCTACTGGTATAGTTATACCTACCTCCTCCATTTTTTGCACTTATTTTTTAAATACTTGAACATAATTAGGGTTGAATCTATAAACTTTACCTTCGATCGGGCAAGCATCCATGATTAATGGTATGATATGAATACCCAATTCTTGAGGGATTCTTGGGAGATCTTTATAGATCCATGCAAATACATATTTGAAAGAGTATATGATAGAGGTTACCTCTTTGACAAATTGTGGATGATCTCATAGCCATGTAGCTAAGCAGAGGCTTAGGGTTATCTTTTTTGCCCATTATTATCTCTGTAATTTGTTTGGGATTGACCAATTCAATACATACTTTTTCCTCCATCAAAATGTCCTTTGGAAAGGCCGAAGTGTCATCTATCCTTATATCATGTTCCTTCTCTCGAAACCATCCAAAAGGAATCTCTTCCATGGGCAACATGGAGTCTATTGAGTCTTTTGTTGTAGCTACTTTTGCCTTCAAACGGGTGCTCAAAGTTTTCATAAGTAGTTGGAGCTTTTCCCCACCTTCTATCCTTGAATCTTTCTCTTAAGACTATTGATTCCACTGTAGCTTCTTCCTCTTCTAAGCCCACCATAAATGTATAACAAGGAAGAATGTGCACATGATATATCCATTTCATCATCTCCAAGTTCTTCTTCTATCATCTATATTGTATCAACATGTTCTTCTTCTTTGATTGCATAGTAAAAATCATGAGATAAATAGTAACTAGCCCAATATTTACCTTTCTCACCTTTTGTAGTGGCCAAGAGGCTACCCCACTCTAAAGTTTAGGCATCTATGGTGGTTGCTTATGTGGAGGGGATGGAAGGGAACAAAGAGTGGAAGCCATTGGATTTTAGTAACCTTCAGTGAACCTATGATTGAGCCTTTTGGAGCCTTGAGCCCTTATCAGTACCCTAGTTTTGGAATTTCAATGATCCGATATATCAATTTCTAATACTCACATGAACGTTAAATTCCTCTTTTGATCCTTGGTGGTTCCTAACTGATTCCACTATTTCTAACAACATCCAACACCTTAACTACATCCCATCCCTCCTGTTGCAAATAATCCTTTTCCATCCATAACACCTTTTAGTTGAATGTGCTAGGTTTGATAGATATTCTCACATCTCACCCCTATGAAGGCTTAGATCCTATGGTGGCATGATGAATAATGATGGTACAATATAGAAGCTCAAGGTGAAAGGACTTGAAGGAACTCTGCAAAGCAGGTGTTCACCCTTTATAAGGAGACATAAGGAAGCCAAACAAGAATATACATATAGAGAGAGAGGCATATACAAAGGATACTTGCACTAATACGTAGAGAGGGAAAACTGAGGAATAAGGAGATTATGAAGCATATTCTAGATACTAGTCTGCATGCGAAGGAAAATGTTGTTGAGAGTTCCATGCTCCACCCTTTTGTCCAAGAGCACTTTCATTCTCATGCAAGCACATATATCCCACATGCAAGGGAATTCTCCCAAACTCCATATAAGCAAGGCCTCCCTTCACTCCTCACAAGCTCATTCCACTCTAGCTCATTGCCAAGAGTGTGCATCCTCTCCTCATGGAGTCTCCATACTCATAGAACATCATTTGTAAGTTCTTTCCATTTTTAATCTATTCACCATGTTTTCATATCTTTTGTTCCTTCCTCCATAGTTAATTTATTTTGTGATTAATTATAGAGTAGGAGTAGCTTCTTTCATTTCAACATGGTATCAGAGCATAGGTCAAGCATAAGTTTCTTTATGTTTTCCTTTCCCTTAAGAATCTGCTTCATTTTCATTCCCTCCCTTCCCACCCTAGTCATAAGTTGGTTTTCGTTTCCCTTGAATACTTAATGATTTCTCTCCTTTTCCTCATTATGTACGTATTTCATTTTTAATACTTTGGATATTCTCATCGCATCAAATAGAGTGCTTTTGAGCACTATGTTATGCAATAAAAATGATTCTAGGCTTTCGGGAATGTATCATTCTGATGAAGCTTCATATCCTTCATATCCGCTCTCCTACATATCCTTCATATCCTGTGGTGCTTCATATCCTCCATATCCGCTCTCCTACAGAGCTCTGCACGGATCCCTTCTGGCTATGTGATACATTGGTGCACTGTAGCATGGAGTCGAACACGATCGCTGAGGGTGAAACTTATGCCTACGAGAGAGAAAACGTTTCAGGCTTATCTCAGATTCAAGAGGTGCGCCAAGAAGCTTCCATGTTTTTCGGTTTTGTAGTCTCTAGAGAGAATGGAAAAATGAAATCAGTAGGTGATAGACAAGGCTGCTGTAGAAAGGTGTATTGGCCTCTTTTGAGGCGCAAATTATAGCACATGAAGGTCACATCGACATCACGTAGAGGAGAAGAGTTCATTCGGAGGAACAGAGTCGTACGTGTTGCCAAAATAGATGGTCGATGAACATAAACAGCGGTGTTTTCACACTCCTGTTCACATGATGTCAGAATTACTCCTTGAATGCGACCGAGGAACTCCTGTAAACAAAAACAGGATAAAAGGTGAGAAATCAGCACATTTTTTGTCTTCTGCAGCCATGCAGATAACATAACAAGTTGCACACAACGTGAGCTTTTCACAAGGAATCATGTCAACCTCAAGGCGACAGAAAGAGCAGGAGATAGAAGCGAGATAGAGAAGGACGTGCAGAAAGTGCGCATCTCTGGACATCAGATTGCTAGGTTTGCCTCATTGGAAACAATGAAGTTTCTGGAGACACTCCGAAATGAAGAAGCTCTCGACTCACGGACTCACGGTATGCTGTGGGAATATACCTGTCAATCTACTTCGGTGCAGATATGAAATATCTTCGCACATGCCACTCTCTGTGGTGGGATTGAGACATGACCGTTTCTAGAGATACGTAAGCAATAATGTCAAACCTTATTTCATTCCCGTTCATGTGGAAACTACCAAGCAAACTTATAAATTCATTATTTTGCAAAGTGGGGTTTAAAGTGGTGTTTTCTGAATTATTCACACGCTGTTATTTAGAAGCGACATGCAATTATAACACTACAACTTAGAAGCATTTCCTATTCACATTCTCTAGTGAAGTTCACACTTTAGAGAGTCTTGGCATTGAAAGTGGATCCACATTGACATATCTTCTCTTTGTAATAAAATGGTTTCATATTGTACCTTCATATACCATATGCACAATGTTCTCAAGCCATAGACACTAACCATCATATGTATGAAGCATAAATTTTGTATCACTTATTTTTGTGAAGATCAAAATATCTATGGCCATTTGTAATGGGATTAGACACCACCTTCTTAAAGAAGGTAAGACCTTCTTGAAACACTTTTATCTTGAAGCCATGTATACTCTCAATGAAAATGCACTAGCTCTCTAAAGAGTTTATCTTATTGAGCTCTAGATCACTCAAGCCCCATGTAAAGGGACTAGACACTCATCTTTAAAAGAGTAAGACCTTCCCTATGGCTTGAACAAATGACACTCAAAGCCCACTACAAGGCCATGAAGCTCACAAGACAAAGGCTACACCAACAACAAAAGACCCAAGAAAAGAAAAATGCTCAAAAGGTGGCAAATGGTTCCATAAGCATTACCTACCCCATGATGTAAACCCTTGTACATGTCTAGGGATCCCATATGTCCCTAGATCCCATTAAAACCCCTTGGATCCCAAATGTCCAAGTATATGTCTTGGGATCTCATATGTCCCAAGATCTTAGGGATGCCATATGTCCCAAACTTGGATCCCATATGTCCAAGTTATGTCTAAGGATCCCATATGTCCTTAGATCCTAAAAACCAAATGGACTAAGTGATCCCATATGTCACTAGTCCCCCATATTGAAAACAAAAGGGTCATCACATGGAGGGGAGGTGTTGAGAGTTCCATGCTCCACCCTTTTGTCCAAGAGCACTTTCATTCTCATGCAAGCACATATATCCCACATGCAAGGGAATTCTCCCAAACTCCATATAAGCAAGGCCTCCCTTCACTCCTCACAAGCTCATTCCACTCTAGCTCATTGTCAAGAGTGTGCATCCTCTCCTCATGGAGTCTCCATGCTCATAGAGCATCATTTGTAAGTTCTTTCCATTTTAATCTATTCACCATGTTTTCATATCTTTTGTTCCTTCCTCCATAGTTAATTTATTTTGTGATTAATTATAGAGTAGGAGTAGCTTCTTTCATTTCAACAAATATGTTGTAGCATTAGGAGAAGGCAAGAGTCACTCAGGAAGATAGATACAGAAGACGTGTTAGTTTGTAGAATATAAAGTGCCACGTAAGCTCTTAGAAGAAGAAGATCGGGGAAGTTAAAGTTGTAGTCTGTGGGCAGGAAGAAGTCTACTTCATGTGCATATGAAGGGTAGAGTTTTGTTGTAGAGTAGAAGAGGTTCTACCACAACTCTTATATGCATAGAGGCAATATAAACATGGGAGAGAAAGCAAGTGTTACCCAATGTGGATGAGTCCATTTGAAGAATTGGAGAAGGGCCATCAAAGTGAGACTTCAACTATCCAAAGGAGGTGCTTCTAACATCAACAACCAGTGGCAATGCCAAAGTTCCATGAGGGAACCACCAAGGGTTCGAGGAATGACAAGGGGTGGCAAAGTTGTGGACCTTCAATAGAAGAAGTGGATGTTGTGGAATAGAGATATCATATGAGCTCTTTCTACTAGAAGAATATTCAATGCCAACTCAATACTGTGGTCATTTTTTGCAACCTGATTTAGATTCTCCAATATTTGGGCAAAAGTCCTAGGAGACATCATAAGAGTGAGGCACGGATCACTAGCGCTACCATGCTTTTGTATTGGTATCATATTCCAGTCTTCCTTCATACACTACATCTGTCCTACCAAAATATTATCCTAAAATCTCCATCATCTTGGTGACATCTCTCTACCTAAAGATTATCCCACCATATTACTAGCAGTGTGCCTTTCTACACAAGGAATACCCTAGTTGCTCCCTTTATTGGTAAGCCGGTAATGTCAATACCTGAGTGCAATATGAAACACCAAGATCCCTAGTCTCGTAACTTGTATTCAATATAATATATTGGGAATTTTCTATGTCTTTTGGCCCTTCTCTATAGAGTTATGCTGTTGAACAAGTTAACCTTTCATTTCCTTAAGTTTTGGATGGAAAACCTATCCATTAGGCAATGACAACACCGAGTCTTAACATAAGAAATTTTCTATAGTAATTTGTTCTCGAATTCAAAGGTTTGTTCTATCCTGGTGATCACGAACATATGTGTCCAGATCAGCCCTCACCGACCCCTTAGGTTGAGTATGGAAGAACTTCACGAAATAGCTTTCAATGCCATACAATTATGGCCCAAGCTATACAAATTTGGCACACTCAATGGGACCCAAGGGGATTAGTGAACCTACTTACTAAGCATACTTAACCATTCTATGACCAGAACTCGATTGTGTCATACCTTGCTTAGTCATGTACGAATGCCCAACAGAGTCATCAACTGCAACATTCTTAGTCAGAGTAATAAAATGGCATAAGGAGACCTCACATCTCTCCTATCTCACATCAGTATGATTTTCCAATTTTTAAGGGGTCTCAATAGAGGATCCAAATGAACATGTGAGATGCTTCCTTGCATATGTAAAATTCATGGTTTGGAAGGGAAAATTGATGGCTCGATTCTAGCAACACTGGATGTGTTGGCCAACAAATGGTTTAGTCAGATTGAGGAAGGCCACTTTGTGACATGGCAAGCAATGAAGGAAGATTTCTCTACAACTTTTAGATCGGGGAATCTACGGAGCGAGTACTTAAAGAGTTGGAGAACCTTCATTTGAGGAAAGGTGAGTCTTTTCCTGATTTGATGATGAGGACAAAGTCCTTAGTGGCTAAATTACCAGACACACCTAGTGATCTCCTCATCAAGAAGTGGCTAGAGAAAGTGCTCCCCCTCAGCATGAGGCACAAGCTTCCAGACTTGCTGGTGCCAAATGCCCCACTTGAAGAGTTCATGGCCATGGCAACAAGAATAGAGTAGGCCTATGTACATTTTAACAAAGCTACCTTCCATATCAGACATTGGGATGACTCTCCGATACAACTCAAAAGAGAGTTGATGACTTAAAAGCACAACAAAGGATTGTAAATGCTAAGGAAGATACAGTTGCAAACTCTAAGGAGAGCTTGAAGAACTTAGAGAAAGGGGAGCGAAGTCCACTCTTTGGTGTATAATATTTCGTCAACAAAGGCATCCCCATGCTTAGTGTCCTAACAAGATCATATGCCAATTCTGTGGGAAGATGGGGCACAAGGTTCTTGGGTGTTATTATTTAGAGGGGATGGTAGAGGCACAACCTCCCACATACTCGAGACAACTAGCCATGACTTCCTAGAGTTCTATATTGACGACGAAACCCATGGTTACAACAAAAAAATTTGTTCTCACTAATGTTCCCCATGTGCCATTATTTTATTCAACCCCATCCAACTCTATCTTGCAAAATGGTATGATGTATAAGATCGATGGACTGAGGAGGTGACCTCAGCATTCAATCATGTGTTACAGATGTGGTGAGTATGGACACATTCAAATCAAATGCCTTTGTTGGATAATGTGAAGAGTGATGGATAATGTGCAGAGATGAGGGGATCTTGGCAAAATCCTACTCTAGACTAGCCAAATTTACTCCACATAACCTTGATATTTCAAAACAAATAAATTGTGTATATAACCACTACAAGAAACACGGGCGTATAGCGACGGTTAAGGCGACAGAATATTGTCGCTATAAAATTGCAACTTGCATCGTAATTAGCGTCACGCGCCGACCGTCGATTAAACGAACGCAGAAAACAACGGTATTTACGACTTTTGACGCGACGGGATTGCAACGTTCCCATAAAATGTCGCTAAAACGACACAATTTAAAAGCGTCGCATAAGCGACGGTAAAATTGTCCCCTATTCGACGACGAATAGCATCGCTTACACGACGATCTGTTGACGAACAAAAATTAAAACGTTGGAGGCTCTGCGATCGGCATTTTCACGCATCCGATCGAAGAGCTCTCCAACGTTTGCAATTGCGCTGCGCTTACGAGCTGAAGCAAGTATATGCAGAATTGTTGTTTTGCCTAAGCTCTCTCTTATTGTCTCCCTCTGTCTTTGTTTCTCTCTTTCTACATCTTTCTCTCTTTGAATTCTCTCTCTCTCTCTGGATCTCTCTCTCTCTAGATCTCTCTCTCTCTCTATCTCTCTCTTTTCTTTCTCTCTTTATTGCAGGTTATTCAAGAAGCTAACCAAGCAAAACGTATGGCTAACAATTGTAAGTACAATTTCTATTCTTTGTAGATCATTTGAATTGTGTTATTTTCATTACATAGCATACTCACACTTATTGATATGCACTCATACACTTATACATGATGAAGATGCACTTTCACACATATACATATATACACATGCACATACACACACATATATACACATAGATACATGTGCACATACACTTAGACATACACTTACACATGCATATGCACAAACATTCCTACAACCACATAAAAAGACATCCATGCATACATTATTATATATATATATATATATATATATATATATATATATATATATATATATATATATATATATATATATATATATATATATATATATATACACACACACACACACATACACACATTAACATATATGCAAATACATGTATATGCACATCCACATACACATGCATGTTTCATACATATACACATGCATATACATATACATATACATATACATATACATATACATATACATATACATATACATATACATATACATATACATATACATATACATATACATATACATATACATATACATATACATATACATATACATATACATATACATATACATATACATATACATATACATATACATATACATATACATATACATATACATATACATATACATATACACATACATATACATATACACATACATATACATATACATATACATATACATATACACACATATACATGTACACACACATACATATACATGCATATACATATACACACATACACAAGAACATGCACATACTCATACACACATATACATTTATACATGCTTATGCACATACATACATATTATACACACACATACACATGCACATACATACATATACACACACATACATATACTCTTAGGTACACACATATGAATGAATTATATAATTAAAGTATTAAAACACATATACACATGCACACACACATGCATATACCTAAATATACACATATACATGCACATACACACACATACACATAGAGTTATACATATACATGCATATACATATACACACACATACACAAGAACATGCACATATTGATACATACATATACACTTATACATGCACATGCACATACATACACATACACACACATACACATGCACATACATACATATACACACACATACATATACACTTAGGTACACACATATGAATGAATTATATAATTAAAGTATTAAAATACATATACACATGCACACACATGCACATACCTACATATATACATATACATGCACATACACACATATACACATAGAGTTATACATATACATGCATATACATATACACATACGTACATACACATGCATATGCACATACTCATACACACATATACACTTATACATGCACATGCACATACATACATATACATACACATGCACATGCACATACATACATATACACACACATAAATAATTAAAGTATTAAAACACATGCCTAATATAAACAATAATAACAATCAATAGAACAAAACTCTTCATTACTTAATACCATACACACAATTCAAAACATAACTGAAAAAAATATATATATATATATATCAATGTAAATACATATAATCCAATGTCATAATCAACTAAAATCCTAATCATCATCATCAGCAATATCATGATCATTCTGATCATCCTCATCCTCATCGTCATGATCACCCTATGACGATCGAGATCGTCCCTCCTGTGTCTGTCTCTCCACCTCATCCATATTTGTCTCTCCATAATACTCCTGTATTACATATAACAAACATAAATAAATAAAATAATTAAAACAATCATAAAAAAAAATAATTATATAAAATTTAAAAATACTCACAAAGGCATCAGGATGATCTTGCATATACTCGCTCAAACGCCAATATCCAAAATGTGTAGCATACTCGATCTCCTGTTTCGTAGGATATCGGCCATAATCCTTCCGCTGCAATGAAACAAATAAAAAACATTAGTTGCTTGCATTTTAACTAAAATAAAAAATATACTCACAATAACACATATACTTACAAACGTAGCTACAAAACCATTATGGCCCATTTGGCCTAGGTGCGATGTGTGGCCCGACTCCACTCTCTTCTTTGCAGCAGCCTGTTTATTCAAGAAAAAAAATACATAAATTAAATGTAAAAAATTACTAAAATATATAAAAATTATTAATATAAACTATTAATTTGTGTACCTTCTGCTGAGGAAATGACTCCTGAAGACGTAACTGTCTAAGAAAAAACTGCCACGACTCAGGTGGTATGCTAGCTCGCCTCTTATTTTTTTCGACCAATATCTCCTGTTAATTTAATCTCAAACAGAAAAAAAGTCAGAATACATACACATATATACACGCACATACACATACACATACACATATACATGCAAACATATACGCATGCATATATGTATACATATACACATATACATACATATAACATAAACATACATATACATATGCACATATATACGTACACACACATGCATGCATATACACTCATTCATAGAAAATACATGCATTTATCCCACAATAATATGTAGTTGTGTATATGTGAATATGTGTGTATGTGTAAATGTGTATATGTGAATATGTGTGTATGTGTAAATACGTATATGTGAATTTTTTGTTTATGTAGATAATCAAATTATTAATATCAAATATCATTATTTGTAGATTCTGATCAATCAGATGGAACTCCACCACCGTCTCCTCTTCGTGCAACGACTTTATACTATAAGTATATGAAATATTTAATTTTAAATATATTTGATGGATACATAACTTATATATTTTTTTATGTTTCTTATTATGTGTAGATTCTGATCAATCAGAGGGTACTCCACCACCTCCTACCCATGCAACGACTTCACATGTGTCCTCCAATAGGAATTATGATGAATTTTACTATGAAGAGCATATTATATGTTGGTGTAACTCTTGTTATGGCACATATCGAAGACCACGATTGGAATGTATTGAACATGAGATAATATATCTACTCCATTTATCTATGTCCTCATAGGCAACGTCTCTGCTCTGCTATCACGTGCTGGAGGTGGTATAGGTGTCCTGAAAATAGATAGATAGAAATAAATAAAAATATGTGTTATAATATCATTAAAAAAGTTTATGAAAAAAAACATACCTATGAGCAGATAGCTCTCTTCCTGCGTGTGGAGCCGCAGAAGAGCCCTCGTCTGATCGCGTAAGCATCTGGATCGTATAATCCAGCTCCTCATCAGACATCTCTGCGTAGTCCCGCATTATGGCCCCTAGAGTATCAGACGGAACTCTTGCTCTCATAAGACTTTTTATGAGAGTGAGTTTCGCCTTTCTCTCTCTACTGGGATCCATAATACCTAACATATAAAACAAAATGGTTAGAAATCAATATATATACGTGTACATATGTAAATGTGTATGCATTAAGTATGTGTATGTATGCATGTGTGTGTGTATGTACGTGTGTGTATATGTGTGTATGCATGTGTATGTGTGTGTATGCATCATTATGTGTATATGTGTCTATGTGTGTATGTGTGTGTATATGTATGTGTGTATGTATGTGTATATGTGTGTGTGTATGTATGCATGTATGTACGTATGTATGTATACATATGCATATGCATTATGTATATATATATATATGCATGTATGTGTATGTGTGAGTATGAGTGTGTATGTGTTTATGTATATGTATGTATCTATGTGTGTGTATGTGTCTATGTGTGTATGTGTATGCATGTATGTATGCATATGTGTGTGTATGCATATGTATGTGTGTGTATGCATCATTATGTGTGTCTATGTATGCATGTGTATGTGTGTATGCATCATTACGTGTGTATGTGTCTATGTGTGTATGTGTGTGTGTATATGTGTTTGTATGTGTGTATGCATGTGTATGTGTGTATATGCATCATTATGTGTGTAGGTGTCTATGTGTGTTTGTGTGTGTGTATATATGTGTGTGTGTGTCTATGTGTATGTGTGTGTGTTTATGAGTGTGTATGTGTTTATGTGTATGTATGTATCTATGTGTGTGTATGTGTCTATGTGTGTATGTGTATGCATGTATGTATGCATATGTGTGTGTATGCATGTGTATGTGTGTGTATGCATCATTATGTGTGTCTATGTATGCATGTGTATGTGTGTATGCATCATTACGTGTGTATGTGTCTATGTGTGTATGTGTGTGTGTATATGTGTTTGTATGTGTGTCGTGTGTATGTGTGTGTGTCTATGAGTGTGTATGTGTTTATGTATATGTATGTATCTACGTGTGTGTATGTGTCTATGTGTGTATGTTTATGCATGTATGTATGCATATGTGTGTGTATGCATATGTATGTGTGTGTATGCATCATTATGTGTGTCTATGTATGCATGTGTATGTGTGTATGCATCATTACGTGTGTATGTGTTTGTGTATATGTGTTTGTATGTGTGTATGCATGTGTATGTGTGTATGCATCATTATGTGTCTAAGTGTCTATGTGTGTTTGTGTGTGTGTATATGTGTGTGTGTAAGTGTCTATGTGTATGTGTGTGTGTAAGTGTCTATGTGTATGTGTGTGTGTGTTTATGAGTGTGTATGTGTTTATGTGTATGTATGTATCTATGTGTGTGTATGTGTCTATGTGTGTATGTGTATGCATGTATGTATGCATATGTGTGTGTATGCATGTGTATGTGTGTGTATGCATCATTATGTGTGTATGTGTGTATGTATATGTGTGTGTTGTCTATGTGTATGCGTGTGTGTATATGAGTGTGTATGTGTTTATGTATATGTAAGTATCTATGTGTGTGTATGTGTCTATGTGTGTATGTGTATGCATGTATGTATGCATATTTGTGTGTATGCATATGTATGTGTGTGTATGCATCATTATGTGTGTCTATGTATGCATGTGTATGTGTGTATGCATCATTACGTGTGTAGGTGTCTATGTGTGTATATGTGTGTGTATATGTGTGTATATGTGTTTGTATGTGTGTATGCATGTGTATGTGTGTGTATGCATCATTAAGTGTGTAAGTGTCTATGTGTGTTTGTGTGTGTGTGTATATGTGTGTGTGTGTGTCTATGTGTATGTGTGTGTGTTTATGAGTGTGTATGTGTTTATGTGTATGTATGTATCTATGTGTGTGTATGTGTCTATGTGTGTATGTGTATGCATGTATGTATGCATATGTGTGTGTATGCATGTGTATGTGTGTGTATGCATGTGTATGTGTGTGTATGCATCATTATGTGTGTCTATGTATGCATGTGTATGTGTGTATGCATCATTACGTGTGTATGTGTCTATGTGTGTATGTGTGTGTGTATATGTGTTTGTATGTGTGTCAGCATGTGTATGTGTGTGTATGCATCATTATGTGTGTAAGTGTCTATGTGTGTTTGTGTGTGTGTATATGTGTGTGTGTGTCTATGTGTATGTGTGTGTGTCTATGAGTGTGTATGTGTTTATGTGTATGTATGTATCTATGTGTGTGTATGTGTATGCATGTATGTATGCATATGTGTGTGTATGCATGTGTATGTGTGTGTATGTGTGTGTATGCATCATTATGTGTGTATGTATATGTGTGTGTTGTCTATGTGTATGTGTGTGTGTCTATGAGTGTGTATGTGTTTATGTATATGTATGTATCTATGTGTGTGTATGTGTCTATGTGTGTATGTGTATGCATGTATGTATGCATATGTGTGTGTATGCATCATTATGTGTGTCTATGTATGCATGTGTATGTGTGTATGCATCATTACGTGTGTATGTGTGTATGTGTGTGTGTATATGTGTTTGTATGTGTGTATGCATGTGTATGTGTGTGTATGCATCATTATGTGTCTAAGTGTCTATGTGTGTTTGTGTGTGTGTATATGTGTGTGTGTGTCTATGTGTATGTGTGTCTGTTTATGAGTGTGTATGTGTTTATGTGTATGTATGTATCTATGTGTGTGTATGTGTCTATGTGTGTATGTGTATGCATGTATGTATGCATATGTGTGTGTATGCATGTGTATGTGTGTGTATGCATCATTATGTGTGTATGTGTCTATGTGTGTATGTGTGTATGTATATGTGTGTGTTGTCTATGTGTATGCGTGTGTGTATATGAGTGTGTATGTGTTTATGTATATGTATGTATCTATGTGTGTGTATGTGTGTATGTGTATGCATGTATGTATGCATATTTGTGTGTATGCATATGTATGTGTGTGTATGCATCATTATGTGTGTCTATGTATGCATGTGTATGTGTGTATGCATCATTACGTGTGTATGTGTCTATGTGTGTATGTGTGTGTGTATATGTGTTTGTATGTGTGTATGCATGTGTATGTGTGTGTATGCATCATTAAGTGTGTAAGTGTCTATGTGTGTTTGTGTGTGTGAATATGTGTGTGTGTATGTCTATGTGTATGTGTGTGTATTTATGAGTGTGTATGTGTTTATGTGTATGTATGTATCTATGTGTGTGTATGTGTCTATGTGTGTATGTGTATGCATGTATGTATGCATATGTGTGTGTATGCATGTGTATGTGTGTGTATGCATCATTATGTGTGTCTATGTATGCATGTGTATGTGTGTATGCATCATTACGTGTGTATGTGTCTATGTGTGTATGTGTGTGTGTATATGTGTTTGTATGTGTGTCAGCATGTGTATGTGTGTGTATGCATCATTATGTGTGTAAGTGTCTATGTGTGTTTGTGTGTGTGTATATGTGTGTGTGTGTGTCTATGTGTATGTGTGTGTGTCTATGAGTGTGTATGTGTTTATGTGTATCTATGTATCTATGTGTGTGTATGTGTATGCATGTATGTGTGCATATGTGTGTGTATGCATGTGTATGTGTGTGTATGCATCATTATGTGTGTATGTGTCTATGTGTGTATGTGTGTATGTATATGTGTGTGTTGTCTATGTGTATGTGTGTGTGTCTATGAGTGTGTATGTGTTTATGTATATGTATGTATCTATGTGTGTGTATGTGTCTATGTTTGTATGTGTATGCATGTATGTATGCATATGTGTGTGTATGCATATGTATGTGTGTGTATGCATCATTATGTGTGTCTATGTATGCATGTGTATGTGTGTATGCATCATTACGTGTGTATGTGTGTGTGTATATATGTGTTTGTATGTGTGTATGCATGTGTATGTGTGTGTATGCATCATTATGTGTCTAAGTGTCTATGTGTGTTTGTGTGTGTGTATATGTGTGTGTGTGTGTGTCTATGTGTATGTGTGTGTGTTTATGAGTGTGTATGTGTTTATGTGTATGTATGTATCTATGTGTGTGTATGTGTCTATGTGTGTATGTGTATGCATGTATGTATGCATATGTGTGTGTATGCATGTGTATGTGTGTGTATGCATCATTATGTGTGTATGTATATGTGTGTGTTGTCTATGTGTATGGGTGTGTGTATATGAGTGTGTATGTGTTTATGTATATGTATGTATCTATGTGTGTGTATGTGTGTATGTGTGTATGTGTATGCATGTATGTATGCATATGTGTGTGTATGCATATGTATGTGTGTGTATGCATCATTATGTGTGTCTATGTATGCATGTGTATGTGTGTATGCATCATTACGTGTGTATGTGTCTATGTGTGTATGTGTGTGTGTATATGTGTTTGTATATGTGTATGCATGTGTATGTGTGTGTATGCATCATTAAGTGTGTAAGTGTCTATGTGTGTTTGTGTGTGTGTATATGTGTGTGTGTGTGTCTATGTGTATGTGTGTGTGTTTATGAGTGTGTATGTGTTTATGTGTATGTATGTATCTATATGTGTGTATGTGTCTATGTGTGTATGTGTCTATGTGTGTATGTGTATGCATGTATGTATGCATATGTGTGTGTATGCATGTGTATGTGTGTGTATGCATAATTATGTGTGTCTATGTATGCATGTGTATGTGTGTATGCATCATTACGTGTGTATGTGTCTATGTGTGTATGTGTGTGTGTATATGTGTTTGTATGTGTGTCAGCATGTGTATGTGTGTGTATGCATCATTATGTGTGTAAGTGTCTATGTGTGTTTGTGTGTGTGTATATGTGTGTGTGTGTGTGTGTCTATGTGTATGTGTGTGTGTCTATGAGTGTGTATGTGTTTATGTGTATGTATGTATCTATGTGTGTGTATGTGTATGCATGTATGTATGCATATGTGTGTGTATGCATGTGTATGTGTGTGTATGCATCATTATGTGTGTATGTGTCTATGTGTGTATGTGTGTATGTATATGTGTGTGTTGTCTATGTGTATGTGTGTGTGTCTATGAGTGTGTATGTGTTTATGTATATGTATGTATCTATGTGTGTGTATGTGTCTATGTGTGTATGTGTATGCATGTATGTATGCATATGTGTGTGTATGCATATGTATGTGTGTGTATGCATCATTATGTGTGTCTATGTATGCATGTGTATGTGTGTATGCATCATTACGTGTGTATGTGTCTATGTGTGTATGTGTGTGTGTATATGTCTTTGTATGTGTGTATGCATGTGTATGTGTGTGTATGCATCATTATGTGTGTAAGTGTCTATGTGTGTTTGTGTGTGTGTATATGTGTGTGTGTGTGTCTGTGTATGTGTATGTGTTTATGAGTGTGTATGTGTTTATGTGTATGTATGTATCTATGTGTGTGTATGTGTCTATGTGTGTATGTGTACGCATGTATGTATGCATATGTGTGTGTATGCATGTGTATGTGTGTGTATGCATCATTATGTGTGTATGTGTGTATGTATATGTGTGTGTTGTCTATGTGTATGTGTGTGTGTATATGAGTGTGTATGTGTTTATGTATATGTATGTATCTATGTGTGTGTATGTGTCTATGTGTGTATGTGTATGCATGTATGTATGCATATGTGTGTGTATGCATATGTATGTGTGTGTAATCATCATTATGTGTGTCTATGTATGCATGTGTATATTTGTATGCATCATTACGTGTGTATGTGTGTGTGTATATGTGTTTGTATGTGTGTATGCATGTGTATGTGTGTGTATGCATCATTATGTGTGTAAGTGTCTATGTGTGTTTGTGTGTGTATATGTGTGTGTGTGTGTGTCTATGTGTATGTGTGTGTGTTTATGAGTGTGTATGTGTTTATGTGTATGTATGTATCTATGTGTGTGTATGTGTCTATGTGTGTTTATGCATGTATGTATGCATAGGTTTGTGTATGTGTGTGTGTGCATTATGTATGCATATGTGTGTGTATGCATTATGTATGTGTATGTATGCATATGCATTATGTATGCATATGTATGCATGTATGTGTATGTGTGTGTATGTCTCTCTATGTGTGTGTGTATGCATATATGTGTGTGTATGTGTGTGTGTGTCTATGTGTGTATGCATGTGTATGTGTGTGAATGCATCATTATGTGTGTATGTGCCTGTGTGTGTATATGTGTGTGTATGTGTGTGCGCGTCTATGTGTGTGTATGTGTGTGCGCGTCTATGTGTATGTGTGTGTGTCTATGAGTGTGTATGTTTGGATGTGTAAGTGTATATGTGTGTCTATGTGTGTATGCATGTGTATGTGTGTGAATGCATCATTATGTGTGTCTATGAGTGTGTATGTTTGGATGTGTGTGTGTATATGTGTGTCTATGTGTGTATGCATGTGTATGTGTGTGAATGCATCATTATGTGTGTATGTGTCTATGTGTGTATGTGTGTGTATATGTGTGTGTATGTGTGTGCGCGTCTATGTGTATGTGTGTGTGTTTATGAGTGTGTATGTGTTTATGTGTGTGTATGTGTCTATGTGTGTCTATGTGTCTATGTGTGTATGTGTCTATGTGTGTATGTATGCATATGTGTGTATGTGTGTGTATGCATGATATATGCATATGTGTGTGTATGCATTATTTATGTGTATGTATGCATGTGCATTATGTATGCAAATGCATTATGTATGTGTATGTATGCATGTGAATTATGCATGTATATGTGTGTGCATGTGTATGCATTATGTGTGCATGTGTGTATGTGTATGCATTATGAATTGTGTATGTGTGTATATGTGTGTGTATTTGTGTGTATGTGTGTGTGTGTCTATGTGTATGTGTGTGTGTGTCTATGTGTGTATATGTGTGTGTACATATGTATGTGTGTGTAAGTGTGTGTGTGTGCGCATACCTACCAATGGTCTCGTTCTCTCTCTCTCTCCCTCTCGCATGCGCTCTCTCTCTCTCTCTCGGTCTCTCTCTTCTTGCTCGCGTCCAAGTCTTGGCACAAATGTGCCGGGAGAAATCAAATTTTTTTTTTTACATTCCAGAGCGTCGCATATGCGACGCTTTGCAGTTTGCCGACGTCGTTGAGTTCGTCGCTAGGGAGCGACGGTGCTAGCGACGCTTTTTAAATAGCGTTGCATAAGCGACTCTAGCATCACTTAGGCGACGGGGGTCAAGCAAAAAAAAAAAATCAAAATTCGTACCGTCGCTTATGCGACGAGCGCGTCGCATAAGCGACGGTTCCCATTTTTTTTCCGATTCGGGGGCGTTGCTACGCCCCCCTTTTTCTTGTAGTGAACACACCTTGAGAAAAGCTTCTATTTATGGAAGCTTAGATTTCATAGCTTGGCAGCAATTGACCCAAGATTTTTTCACACTTTCAAATGAATCATTGAGTGAGCGATATCAATTTATTTCATGAATTTAGGAGGACTATACTTAGCGCAATGTCTATAGGAAGTCAATGGGGTAATTCCAACTTTTTAGGAATAAGGAGATACACATACACAATCACCTAGATTTACTCATAACCCAAGATCTATAGAGATAATGACTATGAAACTTTGTATGACTGATTATCAAAATCTTAAATTTATATTCCAATTGATAGATCGGATAATGCTTCATAGATACAAAGAAATAACTCAGAGAACTTCATAGACTTTATTCAATGTACTGCGATAGTGACTAGAGATACATGTAGCAATGAAAATGAAGTATAAATGTATTGCTAATTGACATATGATGCAATGAGAGAGTCGAGAGCTTCTCTAGCTTCAAGGCATGACATAAATGTTTTAGAATGAGTGTGATGATCAGATTAAATCAACTCATTATGTGTGACTAAAGTGCTTAGTGTACATATACACTTTTCCTTGATGAATGTTGATAGATTCCACCTAAAAGTGATCCATAATTTTAGGGAGTATTTTGAACTTTGAATTCATGTGGATTCATGAAGTTTGGCACCCAATAATTCCACGAGATTCTTTCCAATTATCTCATTTACCTTTGACAAAGATAAAATATGATATGACCTTAGAATTTCATCCATTGTATGATGTCTTGTGTACAATATTAAGCCTCAACTATCAAGAGAAATCCTATGTATACACGTAGGCTTTCTTAATGCTCCAATAGCTCCCCTTTAAGCCTAAGATGGTTGATATCTTTGAGCCTATTTAATTTCACTCCATCCAAAGGCTTTGGTCATCATATCTGCACAATGTTGTTGAGTAGATACATATGAGAGTTCAATTTCCTTGCTTGTGATTATCTCCATAACATGGTGATAATGGATCTCAATGTGTTTGTTCCTTTAATGATAAATTGGATTTGTTGCAAGGTGAAGTGATCCTATATTCTCTCCAAAGATATGATGAGTGGAAGACTTTATACCCAAATCTAAGAACAAAGTCTTGATCCACATGGCTTCTTGAGTTGCATTTTCCAAGCCTCTATATTCATCTTCAATTGATGAGAGATCAAAAAGTTGCTTCTTGGATGAACATGAAATGATCTTTTTACTTGAAAATGTAAGATAGCCTAAAGTGCTTCTCTTGTTGTCTTTAGAACCTACCCAATCTGCATCAGAAAATAGCTTTATGTCTATATCAAAAGTATATGAATAATATATAACTCCATTTATGGTTCCCTTTTAGATAATTGAATATCCTCTTAGGTGCTTCCATGTGTGATTCCCTAGGACTTCATGAACTGATGCAAAAACACTTACACTATATCAAATATCTACCCTAGTCAATTTTGCATAACGCACACTTGTCACTGAGCTTCGATAGGTTGTTAGGTCTTCAACTAGCTCTCCTTCATGAGCACTTAACTTTAAGTTTATTTCCATGGGTGACCTACTACTTTATCTTCTCCATCATGAACTTATCTAGCATATCATTGATGTATTTCTTTTGAGTGAGATACATACCTTTCTCTATATATACAACCTCCAAACCAACAAAGCCTGTGAGTTGCCTAGGTCATTGATCTTAAATTCTTCCTTCATTTGTAGCTTAACATCCTGATAACTTTAATATCATTACCTATGAGTATTATATCATCTACATATACCCAAAAGGTATATGAATTCTCCATGATTCCTCTTGATGAAGAGTGAAGGATCTGCTTTGCTAACAATGAAACCCTTATCCTGCAAATAGGTCACAAGTCTATGATTCCATGCTCTTGGAGCTTGCTTTAGACCATATAGAGCTTTCTTTAATTTTCATTCATGTTTTGAAAAATGTGAATCTTCAAACCCATGGGGTTGAGCCACATATACCTCTTTAGATATCCATCCATTAAAAAATGCATTCTTCACATCCATTTGACAAATCTTCCAATTCTTGGTAGCTACAATGCTCATAAGCACTATGATTGTTGGAATCTTTGACACATGTGAAAAAGTCTCTTCATAATCAATTCCTTGGGTCTGAGCATACCCTTTCGCCACAAGTCTAACTTTATACCTGATTGATGGTTTCGTCAGAGTTCTTCTTCAATTTGTATATCCATCTAGATCCAGTGATCTTCATGGTTGGAGCCTTTGGTACCAATTCCCAAGTGTTTTTAACATATAAGGCTTCAATTTCTTTTTCCATAGCATTCATCCATTTTGGTTTCTTCTTTCGTCCTCATAAGATGAGGGCTCTTCAGAATTTAAGTCATGTAGAGTATTTGATCACTAGATATGTAACATAGCCATATCTTTCTGGCTTCTTCTTCTCCTAAGTAAATAATCTGATTGTTTGTTGAGAGGATTCTACAACATCCCTCAACTCCTATATCTTGAATAGAGTATTTGATCACTAGATATGTAACATAGCCATATCTTTCTGGCTTCTTCTTCTCCTAAGTAAATAATCTGATTGTTTGTTGAGAGGATTCTACAACATCCCTCAACTCCTATATCTTGGCCTTGCCTTTGGAGTTCCATGAGCTGATTTTTCTTCTTGGAATCTTCAGATCATCTCATGAATCACTTGATGCTTCAAGTCTATGTGTATTCTTGCTTGAGAGTTTTGGGAAGTCTTCCTCTAGATCATATGGTAGCTTGATCTTCATGCAATCATCTTCAAACCATGATTTTTTCTTTGCAATCATATCCTATAAATACACATTTCTCTACCTTAGTGTCTAATTTACCTCTGATTTGTAATGGTACATGTGCATATGCAATGCAATCAAATATCTTGCAATGGTCTAAGCTTGATGTTTTTTCCATTCCAAGCTTCATAAGGAGTCATACAACCCAAGGCCTTTGAAGGTAATCTATTTATCAAGTATGTAGCAGTAGATACTACCTTTGCCCACAAATAATTTGGTAGCTTCTTCTCATTCAACATGGACCTTGTTGCCTTAATAATGGTCCTATTTCTCCTCTCGAATACTCCACTCTATTCAGGAGTATTTCTGGTAGTAATCTCTCTCTTGATTCCTCTATCTTGTAGATAGGAATCAAATTCATGGAAGAAATATTCTCCCCCTCCATTAGACCTTAGTCTCTTTAGGATTTTACTTGTTTGGTTCTACAAAAGAGCTAAATATTTCTTACAACATGAAGGTGCTTCATCCTTATGCTTCATGAAGTATAAAATAGTCCATTTGATACAATAATCTATAAATGAAACATAATACCTTGATCCAAAGATTGATGGTTCTTTGCTTGGTCCCCAAATGTCTATGTGGAGAAGCTCTAGAAGGTCTCCATGTATATATCAGTTCTTGGTGAATGGTTGCTTGTGTGAGTTTACAAATCGACATGCACTACACTTGTATATCATGTGTTGTTTTGAGATATTAGGTAGTCCAAGCACACTTTGATCTTAACTGATTTTTTTTAGGGATGTTTATCTAATGTGAGACAACCTCTTATGCCAAACCTCAATATCTGATAGGGTTTGGGTGCCATAGTTGGATAAGGCAATGTTCTTGGTGTCTTGGAGTCAAATGTGAAAAATCTACCTATTTTCTCTCCCTTTGCTATCTTCTTAAAACCTTGATATGGATCCCTTTACATAGGCTCCATGCTTGGTGAATCTCACCTGCAAACCTTTCTCCATTATCAGTCCTACACTTGTAAGATTTTTTGTAATAGTCGGCACATAAAGAACTCTGCTTAACAGATTCATATTACAATTTGAGGCCTTCACATTCCCTATCTTCTCCACAAGATGTCTTGTGTCATCACCTACTTGGATCATATTTTTTCTTTGGTTCTTTCAAGTCTGAGAGCAAGGCTACACTTCCTACCACATGATTTGAGCATCCAAAATCAATGTAGAACACATGCTCATCATATTTACCTTCCTTCATTCTCATATTCATAAGTAGATGTGATTATCTATGTAATTGTTGTAGTCTCTCCCTCTTTTATATCCTCCTTGATAGTTTTGTTGTTGTAGGTGTTGTTGTTTTATCCATATGAATTGTTGTATCTTCCTCTTAAAGCTCCATAAACACCTCTATTGTATCCTCTTCCTCTTTGATTCCTTGGATATTTGAAGCAATGCTATATGATGTGATTTAGATAAATGACATATGGCACAAGATGAGGAGCTTGGAGCTCTCCCCCTACCTTGTCTACCTCCTCCGCCTCTTCATCTTGAGCTTCTACCTCTACCTGTAAAGTAAGCTCGAGAGGCATTGTAGAAGGTGAAGTAGTATATGTGGGTACAGAGAATGCAAAATGCACTACTCTTGTAATTGGAGAAAAGAGGGATACTTTAGACGAAGACATAGAAAGAGTGGAAGCAATTAGCCTGAAAGACAAGACAAAATCAACAAGATAGAGAATCTGTGAATTATTCATATAAGTAGAGGAGCTATGACATCCCAATACAACTCTATCTTCTCAATCACATTGATATCCTCACACTAGTACTGACTAGTAGCAGGTCTGCTAGTTCCAAGGATCAGCAAGATAGATCTCTCAGAGGGGCTTCTGATCTCTATCTCAGATATCTATCTTCATCTACCCTCTATAACATGTATCTTCTCCTTTGAAGAACCTTCCTTTTATAGATGAAGGATGGGTTACAAGGAGAGTGGTCTGTTACATAAGGGTAATGGACAATTAATGCATTTGAGAATTTTAATTGTCAGCACTACTAGTAACAGACTTTGTCTTGTAGTGCTGAGTGGTCAGGGTCCACTTGGCTGCCGTGTGAGTTCCGCAGTTGTTGCCTTGCCAAGTCTTGGCCCACATCTCTTGGTGAATTTGGGTGTCTTGGTGCCCCTTTCTAGCAACTATGCTCTTTGGCACCCAATTCTAGAACTTAGGGTTCCTTGGCACCCAACTCCGACACATGAGCTCCTTGGCACCCAATTCCTGTACTTGGGCTCCTTGGCATCCAACTTTGCTTGGCACCCAATTGAGGTGTTCTACCTTCTGCCCCGTTCTTCAAAATTTTTTTATTCTATAGGTTGCCCGCCACTATCATCTCTCTGTCTCGAAGAGATATGATTGGAGGAAATACTATTTTTGCTCTCTTTCTTTCTCTCCCCCCCTTTTTTTCGAAAAGACTATGGCTAAATATAGTGTTTGAAGTAAGAGATGTTGATGCCAAAAATTGTGTTGCTAGGTAGAATCTAGGATCTTTTGCAAAAACTCAAAGTCTATATCACTTTGCATAGAAATGAAGGCTATGACACTGTACACAATGAAAGTATACAGCACTGTGCAGAGATGGAAGTCTATAACCATCTATAGTAGATGCATTTAATCATTTGTAGGTTCTTTGCCATGCCTCCTACTTGGCTCTGGTTCTTCATCTTCCTCTTGTGTTTGCTGAATTTCCTCTGTATCTAAAGAGAGAAGAGACCTCAAAACATCAAACTTGGATTTTCAAGAATTTCTTCATATTTCTACATTTGAGTTTTCTATCTTTAACTTTGTGTTTTTTGCCTCTATCTCTTTTTTTTAGCTTTGCGTTCTTTGGTTTGATTCTCTACACACTCTAATGCTGCTTCTAGATTTTTTGCCTTCTCCTCAGCCCTACTTGCATCTTTGAAATGTTTTGACAATTCTTTAATTTGCATATACATTTACTTTGTAAACAAGCAAACTCTCAAACATTCCTATTAAGCTTGTAAGTATGATTGCGTAGTCGATGCTCAAGATCAATGCATGTTTGCATATCTTCATGAAACTTTGTTGCAATTTTTGTGAAAATATGTTCTGCTACATACATTTGTGCCATACCTTGTAAATGGTCACAAATTGCGGGCCATACATCCAATTTGGATTTCTCCATTGCTGAAAGCCTTTGTGGAACTAGATGGTTTGTTGTTCCCTCCCCCCAAAGGTCGAGATTGATGCCTTTATAAACCTCTGAAAAGGTAGGCTGAAAAGAAAGTGTTGTTGCAAGATTTGAAGGCATATCTGCAGGTGGGGTGTGTCTCCTAGGTGAAAATCTCAGAGGCGATGGTGGATCAATGATTTTAAATAATGGATTCTATGGAGTAGACTCGATTGGAGTAGAATGGGATGGTTTATTTGGAGTGAACTCAGTGGGTGTGGTATGTGATTCAATGGGATATGGATTTTGCGGTGTCATCGATATTTTCTCTCCTCTCTCATTCATGAACGCCTACGGAAACACATTCGGTGAAGGTTGCCAGAAGTCCCTGAGAAGTCCAAGATGCATCAAGGATGTCAAAGGGAGTTCACATGCAAACTTTGGAAGAAATCAAGCAAATCTAGGGTAATGGTCAAAGTTGGTCAAATTTTGGAAATTAGAGCAAAAATTTCAATCTCTCCAAATCACATGAAAATTCATATACTTGTAAAACCTATCAAAGGCAGTCTATAGCCTGAATTTCACATGTAAATGGATTTTCTAGCACATTGATATGCCATGTACATTTTGTAAAAAATGTAATTTTTCCACTTAGATCCCAAAAATCTTGTATAGGAATTTTTTTTAGCTATATGGTTTGATATGTATAAAGATCATATGTGGCTACCTATTTGTACAAATTTTCAAGGCTATTAGAGCTTCCTAGACACCTTAATGCCACCTTGCAAACTTCCAAATGGAGTCAAACTTGTATAAGGGAGATTGAGATGGGAATTTTTTCTACATATTCCTAAAGGAGACCTTTAAAAACATAGCCCTACAAATTTTCATCTTCATCAAAGGATATTTGAAGGGTCAAAGAGCACAAAATCCAGTTTTCAAGGTCATCATAGTTTCGTAGAATAAGAAAATTGAAGGCTTGAAGGGCTACCACATGGCAAACAATGATTGAACCATGTTGTATGGCCAAGATGAGCTCACATTCAAGGGTGGAGATGCACTAAAGCATAAAGCAATGAGGATCAACGAGTTGTTTTCATCCAATAAGCCTTTTTTTATGGTCAAAGATCAATAATGCAAAGTTCATCCAAAAATAATAGCTTATCTTATCCGAATTGATGTGAGCACTCATATGATGGCCCAGATCAACCCCAGATCCAATGGTGGAGAATGAACACGCCTAATTTCCCCCCCTTTGCCCTAGATATCATATAAGTAACCAATCCTAGCCATCCATTTGATAAATCCAATGGTTGTAATCAAAAGCAACTGATCTTAGGGTTGAGATTTGATTTCTCTAGATCCAAGGGCCAAAATTCATTAAAAAAACTATAAAAACCCCCTCCAAACTCATAGAGCATCATTGTTAGGCATCCATAGGGACCTTGCTAGCACATGGTTTCCTTCAGATGATCACCCTCAGTTGAGGGTGTGAGGATCCAAGGTGGGCTAGTAAGAGCATAGTTCGTAGAATCAATTTTAATTTAGAATTCCACTCTAGGATATGATCGTAAACCCAATTTCTCTTTCTTTGCTCACCCTCAGTGGAGCATGTGAGTGAGTTAGAGTCTTTCATCATGAGAGGGTCGTGCGGACCACCTTTGACCAGTAGAATGCTTAGCTTGATGTTTCACAGCATTCATGTATATGTATGTCATAACAATATCTTTTAATTCATGTCTCTTGTCTCTTGTCTCTTAGTCTCTTATATTTTCTTACATGTCTCCTTCTATCTCTTTCTATGTGTGAGAAGGCTCCGCAGTCTTGCATTGAACCAGTGAGGATGATCCATTGAGGTTGAGAGAATAATTTTCTATTCATTCATAAATCATGACCCACATGCATTCATACCACCCACAAACACCCATGCATATGTTTCAATTTTGAAAGTGTATAAGAAGCTCCATTCTTGGACCATTCTTCCTTTCGAAACGGATTCATGTTTGTGGTTTTCTTTTTGTTCTCATCATGCATACATCCACAAGAACCCATGCATATGAATTAAATTTCGAAAGTGTATAAGAAGCTCCATTTTTTTTCGATCATTCTTCCTTTCCAAATTGATTCATGTGAATAGTTTTCTTTTGTTCTCGTGATTTATGTTCATGCATTTATCTTGCATTCATATGTTCCCTTTTCCATAATCAAATCATGACATCTCTCCTCCCCATACCCAACTTCATCTTCACCTTCACATTTTTTATCACATAAACCTTCCAACACTCACTAGCTTCATACACTCTGCGTGTGCTGCAACCGGGCCGATCCACCTGGATTGATCACCTTTACATTTGAACCCGACGTGAAACATTTCGTGGCATTTTCTTTTTATCTTGTTGGGAGGTTGTGATCCATTCAATTTGGCCAAGACTATAGATGCTTTACAATCTAATTACATCAAAACTTTCCAAAATCAAATGAACCCAATGTCTTTTCAAGAGCCTAATCAACATGTTATAGCTCCCAATCAAATCCTCAAGCATCTCCTACTCAAGCACATCAAGTTCCTCCAATGCATAATCCTTCGATGCAAAATCCTCATCGTCATGTGCAAAATCCTCACCCTCATGTGCAAAACCCTCACCCTCGTGTGCAAAATCCTCAAATGTATCAAAACGTGTATCGTCAAGCTTCTCAAATAGATTTTCAAAATCATCAATCGTATACTATGGAAGCTCCTCTTGCACCTCAAGTACCACATGCTACTCCCCAAGCTCCTCAAATACATCAATTGCCTTATCCAAATATGAATTATCCTATTCAAGCAATACCTTATCAACAAAATCCTCAATTTCAAAATTTCCCACCACAAGTTAATCAAATCCTCAAAATCAAAATGGTTTTGTGCATGACCCTTGTAGGTGTCCTTGGTGTGATTCATTAGAGCACTTTTTGAGAGATTGTGAACTATTGAAGGATGCTAAAGAGCAACGAATAGTAATAGACATAGACAAGAAAATCTGAGACTATCGATCTAGGCTACCTTTGCAAGGAAATTATGGTAAGGGAGGAATGAAAAAACACTATGAAAATATAACCATAATGGATGCAGGAACTAGAGGGGTGAAACTAGAAGCTCTTGATGAACAAGAAGTAGAATCAAGTAAACCCACAACAGAAGTTGACTTTTCCGTAGAGGCTTTAGTAAGAGTACGAGATGCGATTAGGAGAATAATGACTTGGGAGTCACCAATAGAAGATCAATCTCTTATTTCTCACATATTCAATGTAGAAGAAAAATGAAAAAGAGATGAATTTTGGTCTAGAGGTACATCAGAGATGCATGTTAAAATATGCAATGATAAGAACGATATCACTGTAAATGCATTAGTATATTTTGGCCCCAAAATCAATGTGATTTCAAGAGAAATCTATGATAAGTTTCTATGGCCCATATTTAAAGATTGTGGATGGCATATGAGAATTGCAGATAATGGTGTAGGTACCCTATATGGAGCTTGTGCTAGTGTGCCCATATCCATAGGAGGAATCACAAAAGAGTTTCACTCTTTTATTCAAGATAATTGCTCCTATGAAGTTCTCTTAGGTCAACCGTTTATTTATGAGAGTCATATGGAAACTAAAGCCATGGATGATGGGTCTACCTATGCTAGAATTAAGTCTAAGGATGGAATGCAATCACTTCAAGTCATGATGGTAGGAGTGAATCATCCTAGGAATTGATTGTCAATTAGAAAGAAACCTATTGTTATTCAGGGTCATGAGCATGCTCGTAGTGATTGTGCACCTCGATTCATGTTTGGAGCTACATATGATTGAAATTCCGGATAGAATCCATTGTTGAGCAGGACAGCAGTGGACATTGGTTTGACATATCACAACCAACCAATGTGTACAATAGTTTGTCACTTTGTTTTCCACATTCTAGATTAGATTTTCTTGATAAGAGTCAATTGTCCAAGTCTTTTATTCAAAAACCCACAAAAATTATAAAACCAACAAAATCATGGAACATGATGAGAACATTGAGCAAGTGATTGAGACATCTCATTGTTTCTCTACTCTTGAGGAGTTAGATTTATGTCTTCAAAAAAATTCTAATTCCCATATTATTCTTCTTTCTTCCCTTGATGAGTATGCTCTTATCCAAGAATATGCTCTCAATGTTGAGAATATTGGAAGAGATGGATGGATATCTCAAGGAAGTGAGGTGGTACTGCTAAAACCTCCTTTGTACCAGCCCTGATGCACTTCACAGTTATAAAGTAGGCCTGTTTATCTTGCAAATGACACCAAAAAAGTACCTATGTACTTTGGAATTGATACTTGAAATAATTAATCCAAAACAGACTAGTTCAAGAATAACTAGTGTTGAAAAACTTCCTATTTTAGTTCATACACCTGCTGGTTTTTTTACTCAGAGATCACAACACAGTAACGATTGGCAAGATTCCTTATGGGGGAATTAAATTATCTTAGATATCTAATGATTGCAGTGGAATCATTTAAAATGATCAACTATGCTCTGAGAAATAACTTTAGCAAATCAGATCTTACCCCGGATATTTTAGGGAACAACTAGTAGATGACTAGTGAGCACTTCGAAGGCAATTTCTCCTTGATGCCTAAACCAAATTCCTTGAGATTTTAATAGCACAAAGTAGACTTCAAATTGGTTCCAATAAGCCAAAGACTATGTAAAATGGTTGAGTATTTATTGATATATGACCAAAAGAAGATTGTTCTGAGTGGTCATGGCAGAGAAGTAGATAGAGATGTTCAATGAACTATATGTATTATAGAACATAATTGTACAGAGTCATTGGCATCGTATTGATGCTCAATACTGATGAATTGAGTGAGCTATAGTGTGAGCTACTCAAGTTCTACAAGTGATCAAGGAGTGAGCTCTAAATGAGGCACACATCCATGAGATTACAAAGTCTCTTTATATGTGTTTCTTCTAAGTTTGAGTTTTGAATTCAAACTTTGGTTCCAATAAAAAAAGGTGACTTCATTGATTTAGGAGATATTCTCTCAACTTGTAGTCATAGCTAATATTCTTCCTAACTCCACGAGTTATAAGCTTTTACAAGATTCTCCAAAGAATTTATGTTTTACAATGGTAAATGATCAAGTAGTTACAAGCTATAGTTCACATGAATCTTCAAGTGCTGGTTCCACACAATGTCTTCCATGCTAAGCCAAATGTGTAGGCTTGGACATCTGCACCAACAGCTCCCCCTCAAGCCAAACATCTTGGCTTGCATTGCTTCATCAATCTTCTTGAATATCCTATAATGCAATCATGGTTTTAAACCTGCAAAGCTTAGTACCATCAAGTGCTTTGGTTAACAAATCAACACACTGCATATTTGTAGATACATATGCTAATTGAATCTCTTTGCTCAAGATTTTCTCTCTAACATAGTGATAGTCCACTTCTATATGCTTAGTTCTTGCATGATAAATGGGGTTGGTTGCAAGATGCAAAGAACTAGTGTTATCACCAAAGATAATTGGTGAATGAGTGTGAAGTCCCAAATCTTAGTAGAGCAACCTAATCCAAATAGTTTCTTATGTAGCATTTGCTAACCTCCTGTATTCAGCCTCTGTTAAAGATAGAGCAACAGTTGGTTGCTTCTTAGAAGACCATGAGATGGGTTTATCACCTGCACAAGATAAATAGCCTGAAGTACTTCTTCTATCATCCTTACATCCTGCCCAATCTGCATCTAAGTACAACTTTATGTCCATCTGACGTGTATGGGAAGTAAAGACCTTGATTTTGAGTACCTTTGCGGTACTTCAAATATCTTTTAACAGCTTCCAAGTGAGGTGCTCTAGGTTTATGCATGAATTGGCTCAGAACACTTACCCCATAACATATGTCAATCCTTGTTAATGTTGCATAGTTTAGATTCCAAACTATGCTTTGATAACCTGCAATGTCTTCAAGAAAATCACCTTCATGAGCACTCAATTTATGATTTACCTCCATAGGGGTGCTAGCTACTTTTGCATCCCCCAAGTGGAACTTCTTCAACATGTCCTGCATATATTTCCTTTGAGTGATGTAGATTCTAGAGTTAGTGTATACCAACTCAAGTCCAAGAAAGTATTTTAGAAACCCTAGGTCACTGATCCTAAACTCTTGCATCATCTGGTTTTTGTTTTGTTTGATGCCATTGGCATCACTACCTGTAAGAATGATATCATCCACATATACACATAAATATATCACTTCTGAGTTACTCCTCTTAATAAATAGAGAAAAACCTTCCTTGCTCATCATTAATCCTTGGTCTTGAAGATAGGTTGATAGCCTATGGTTCCATGACCTAGATGCCTGCTTCAAACCATAAAGAGCTTTCGTTAATTTACATACATGATTTACCTTCCTTAGATCTTCATAGCCAGAAGGTTGAGCCATGTAAAACTCCTCTGAAATCCACCCATTGAGAAAAGCATTTTTCACATCTAGTTGATACATATTCCAATTTCTAGATGAAGCTACACTTACCAATACTTTGATGGTTGGCATCTTAGCTGCTGGTGAAAAGGTTTCTTCAAAGTCTACTCCATGGGTTTGTGCAAAACCCTTAGGCACAAGCCTAGCTTTGTACCTATTTATGGATCCATCTGAGTTCCTTTTGATTTTGTAAATCCACCTAGAATCAATTACCTTCATTGATGCTTTCTTGGGTACTAGCTCCCAAGTGTCATTATCTTAGAGTGCTTCTATTTCTTCATCCATAGCCTCCTTCCATTCTGCTTTGGTACTGGCTTCTTCATATGAAGAAGGTGCTTCAAGTGATGAATCTTTAGCAAGATGAATATAATGCTTAGTGACTAATGAAGTATCATACCCATATTTGATTGTCTTCTTACTCTCTCTTTGTGATCTCCTTAAGGATTGGTTGGATGACTCAGTTATGTCCTCCAACCTCTTCATCTTGACCTTGCCTTTTGATTTCCATGCTTTGAAATCTTCCAAGTTGATGGTGTCCTCATCATTTGATTTGATGTCTTCAATTGTGCTTGACTCCTCCTGTTGAAGATAGACGTCTACGGAAGCACGCGAACAACACAAGGAAGAAGAAGAAGCTTGGAGCACAAACACACAATACTGAATGTATTACTAGAGAATGTACAAAGATAATTAGCCCATTAGGGCAATAGGCGTATATACAAGCCGGGGGAAAAAAACCTCCTAAAGAGGGAAAAAAGTGCCCCGGCGGTCCTAGAGTGTTCACACACATCACTACCTAAATATATCAACAAATCCCCCTTGGGAGTGATGCGGTGAACAAGGAGCTGGCACTCATGTATAAGGAAGTGCCAAGCTATGTGGAAATCACTCCACAAAAGGAAGTAAGCCCAAAGCTTTGCGGAAAGCTTCAAACTTCTCCCTAGGCAGAGCCTTCGTGAAAAGGTCTGCAATGTTCTCCTGCGTGGGCACATATGCCAAGCTGATCTCCCCAGCAGAGAACCTCTCCCTGACATAGTGATAATGCACCTCAATGTGCTTAGTGCGAGCATGGAACAAAGGGTTCCTCGCAACTGCCAATGCGCTCTGACTGTCAGTGAAGATGGTGGTGGCAGAAGACTGGCCAACACCCAAATCAGCCATAAGGCGTCTGAGCCACACATACTCAACCGTAGCTGTGAAAGCTGCCCTATACTCAGCCTCACAACTAGAAGTGGCCACAGTAGGCTGCTTCTTGCTCAACCAAGATATACATGAGCTACCAAGCATGAAGCAAAAGCCACTGGTGGACACACGAGTGTCATAGCAACCAGCCCAATCCGAGTCAGAAAAAGCATGCAAATTTGGTGGTAGTGATCCCCCCTTGGGATAAAACAACCCAAGTAGCCGAGTACCACTCAAGTAGCGAAAGATGCGCTTAACTGCCTTCCAATGCATGACTCCTGGGCAATGCATAAACCTGCTCATCTGTGAGACAGCAAACTGAATATCTGGCCGAGTAATGCATAAGTAAATCAAGCATCCAACAGCCTGCTGATAGAGAACAGCATCAAATGCATCTCCAGCATCATGAAGACTCAATCGTAAACTTGTCTCCATAGGAGTGGCAATAGGCTTACAGTCTTCAAGGCCAAAACACTGCAATAATGTGTCAATATATTTCGTTTGACACAAAGCCATTCCACCATCAACTTCCATAAACTGAATTCCCAAATAGTGATGCAAATGCCCCAAATCAGACATCTCAAATGAGGCATGCAAATCAGCCTTGAAATCAGCAATATGCTTCTCAATAGGACCAGTGAGCAGCATGTCGTCTACATAGACAACAATGATCAGAAGCGCATGATTAGCACGCTTAACATATAAGGTGCTTTCAGTTGGACTGTTCTCAAAACCATGTGCAATCAGATAGGCATGTATCTTCTCATACCAAGCACGTGGTGCTTGCTTTAAACCATATAACGCCTTCTTTAATCTGCACACCTGGTTTTCATGCCCTTTCTGCACAAAGCCACGGGGCTGAAAAACATACACTTCTTCATGCAAGTCACCATTCAGAAATGCTGTTTTAATGTCCAACTGATGTACATTCCAACCATGATGGGCTGCAAGTGCACAAATGCTCCGAACAGTAGTCATATGGCATGTAGGTGCAAAGGTCTCATCAAAATCAATGCCTCTTTCCTGTGCATAACCCTTTGCAACAAGCCTAGCCTTATACCTGTCAACTGTACCATCAGGTTTACGCTTCAGCTTGTATACCCACTTAGTGCCAATGGCCTTCTTGCCAGGAGGCAAGTCACATAAAGACCATGTACCATTCTTCATTATAGCATCATATTCAGATTGCATAGCAGCCATCCAATTTTCTGAATTTTGTGCTTCATCAAAAGAAACAGGCTCATTCTCATCACAGAGACTAGATGCAGCCATATCATAGCAATCTGATGCAAAGGAGGCACTATGAGAGCCTGAACGAGTACGATATGACAAAGGTGCATCTAATTTGCTGTCACGCAAAGTCTGCACCAACCATTTTGGCATAGTTTTTGCCTGCTCAATGTCAACTCTCTCATCAACAAGTGCATCATGTAAATCTGCATCAGAAATGGAATGATCTGCATCATCATATGAAACCTGCAAAGGTTGAGAAGTTGCCTCATTAGGACCACCACTAGCCTGTGCACCTATAAAAAGAGGCATCAAAGTATCATACATGTCTTTGGAGCTAACAGATGTCTCCTTAGTACATGAAAGCAATGGCTGAATAGCATCTTCCACAAAGACAACATCACGGCTAACCAGAATGCGTTTAGTCTGTGGATGATACAGACGATAGCCTTTACTTTCAGAACTGTACCCAACAGAAATACATTTTACTGCCTTATCATCCAATTTTCTGCGATGTTGTTCAGGCACTAATGCATATGCCAAACAACCAAAAACACGTAGATGAGCAATAGATGGCTTGCGGTCATGCCAAGCCTCATATGGAGTGATAGACTGCAACGCTTTAGTGGGACACCTGTTCAGTACATATGCTGCACACATGACAGCCTCAAGCCAGAAACTATGTGGTAAAGCCTGACTTTTGACCATGCACCTCGCCATCTCCATGAGTGACCTGTTCTTTCGTTCAGCAACTCCATTCTGTTGAGGTGTATACGGCACTGTACACTGGTGTTTTATCCCACGTTGTCGGGTCGTGAGAGATGCTCGGATGGTGGATCAAGTCATCCGCCTAAATCGTTCGGCACACGCGGGGTGTCTGTAGCAAACTCAGGCTTATGAAAATAAGGGTTCTAATGACAAAACAATTTAAATTACCTATTTCTATGACTGAAACTAAGATCTTTAAATAGTTTAAATAGCTATGGACCGTAAGGACGGCCAGCCCTGTATCTTTCTATAGCTTCTATTTGATAAGGTGAAACTAAGTTCTCACCGGTAATTTGATCTTTAATCATGTCATTTTCTTCAGTTTCAATTTGATCTGAGCTCGGTTTTCGAACTAATTTAGGTGGGAATAAGTCTTCGTTGTCCTCCGGTTCTGGCAAAACTATAGTAAATAACGGTAACAGTCGAGAAACAAGACGATCGTATTCTAACGTGCGTAAAGACTCATTAACTATTTTATCTTTAATAATTTCAGGTTCTATATTTTCGTTATTATATGAATCTCAATTGGAGATGGTAGCAATGTTCCTATAATTAAATGTTCTAATTTGTGCTTAATATCAGAATCATTTTTAGAACTACTGGTAGTTCCTATTCCTTTCGACATACGAATGAAAAATTAAGATCTCAATAAAGTTGCAGAAAAACAATATGAAGAATGTCAATATCAAACTATTTCAGTCTATACAAAGGCATATATTCAGTGCTACTATAATCTTCTAATCCTATACAACTTAGTAAGTTTGAAATCGTGAAATCTTGTATGCTTGTTTCTTTATCAGCACTCCTTGACACTTCGCAATGGTTTTAATTGGAAAATAAGATTTAAATGAATCTTCGATCTTGCTGCTTCTCTTCACTTTACTTCATTAGCTTGAACTCATCAATGTTTCTGCAAAAAACATTAGCATTAGTAATATTACAAAATCAATAAGAAACATATAATCCATACTTTACATACATTAAATCATACACATGCTAACATGCACTTCTAAATACATATAACCATGCACATACATCACTTGCACTTTTGAAAACATACTTTTAATACAAAATCATATGCATATTAGCACTTAGATGTATGCATACAAACACATCCATGAGCTCTATTATGAATACAAACTCATTAAATAATTATAATAAATGTAGGTATATCTCATATATACTTCTAACTCATGCATTCATAAGTAACTAGCTAAGCCAATTAATGTTTTCATATTCTCTAAGTATTACTCCATAATAATTAACACATTAAATACCTAAAAAAAATGATTTATGCAATAAGATAATTAAATTAACTTAACAATTTAACTCTCTCTTTCTCTTTCTCTCTTTCTCTCTCTCTCTCTCTCTCTCTTTCTCTCTCTCTCTCTCTCTCTCTCTCTCTCTCTCTCTCTCTCTCTCTCTCTCTCTCTCTCTCTCTCTCTCTCTCTCTCTCTCTCTCTCTGCGTGCTGCCGTGCGCAGTTCTGCAGGGGGAGGGAGGGAACCTCTCTCTCTCTCTCCTCTCTCTCTCTCTCTTTCCTTCTCTCTCCTCTCTCTCTCTCTCTCTCTCTCTCTCTCTCTCTCTCTTTGCGTGCTGCCGTGCGCAGTTCTACAGGGGGAGGGAGGGAACCTCTCTCTCTCTCTCTCTCCCTCTCTTTCTCTCTCTCTCTCTCTCTCTCTCTCTCTCTCTCTTTCTCTCTCTCTGTGCCTCTCTCTCTCTCTCTCTCTCTCTCTCTCTCTCTGCGTGCTGCCGTGCGCAGTTCTGTAGGGGGAGGGAGGGAACCTCTCTCTCTCTCTCTCTCTCTCTCTCTCTCTCTCTCTCTTTCTCTCTCTCTCTCTCTCTCTCTCTCTCTCTCTCTTTCTCTCTCTCTGCGCCGATCTCTCTCTCTCTCTCTCTCTCTCTCTCTCTCTCTCTCTCTCTCTCTCTCTCTCTGCGTGCTGCTGTGCGCAGTTCTGCAGGGGGAGGGAGGGAACCTCTCTCTCTCTCTCTCTCTTTCCTTCTCTCTCCTCTCTCTCTCTCTCTCTCTCTCTCTCTCTCTCTCTCTCTCTCTCTCTCTCTCTCTCTCTCTCTCTTCGGTGCTGCAGCGCGCAGCGCTGAGGAGGGAGTGAGAGTCTCTCTCTCACACACATCATACACACACACACACGTCACATCATACACGCACACACACACATATCACATACACACACATATACACTTCACACACACACATACACTTCAGACACACACATACATCACATCACATACACACACATCACACACACACATACATACACACATCACATATATACTTCACACACACATACACTTCACATACACACACATACATCACATCACATAACACATACACGCACATACACATAACACATTCACACATAACACATTCACACATAACACAAACACGCACATACACATAACACATTCACACATAACACATACACGCACATACACACACACTACTGCAGGGACTCAGACCAAGCCACAGAATAGGCATGGTCATGCTTTCGGCCGGACAATCATTCATGCAGCAGCATGGGGCATATCAAGATCATCGTACACAGCAGGACATGACGGCTCAATATCCCGAGCACGAGGAGGGTCTAATGAGAAAGAAGGAAAAATAGAAGAAAGTAAAGAGCAGGAGACAGTACCTGCAAAAAACATTAGGAGAAACTTGAGCTCAACACACATTTAAATACATACACAAGTCCTTCCTAATCCACTCTTTTGGTTTTAACTTTTAATCTACAACCACACTTTAATCTCCTTACTTTCACCATACTTTAAATTGACTTTATTTACACAACTCACTTACTCCATTCTTTTAACCTTTTTCATATACACCATTCATTTAAAGTTTCTCTTTAACTTCCTTTAATTGCATCATTTATTCCAACCACTCTTTCAATCACTTTAGTTACACATCTTCTATAAACCATTCTTTTTCCTAGTACTCATATAGACCACTAGTTATTTATCCATTTAATTTACCATTTTTAATTTAATTAGCCTATATTTCTTATTTTAAATAAATCATTTAATTCAATCTTAGTTTAAGGGTTTAATTAATTAGAACCTTAGTATTTAAAAGTATACACACTATTAAATTAACAAATTAAACCATAAATTAAATTTGTAGGTTAACCAATGTTAAATTATAGATTAATTTCATTAAATATTATTTGTTTCAACCCTTCAAACTAAGGCTAATATTCATTCTTGCACACTAAACCCCTTAAAACCCTTTTGGAATCCTACCATTAGCTCATTAACATTTAAATAAACCCTATCATTAACCCTTTGGAACATAAATAAACTCTAACATGAACCTATTAGAACCTTTTGAGACCCTTCAAATGAACCCTATTGTCATAAATCATATGAACTAGAGTTATATACCCATGTTTCTAGCATGTATAAATATAAATACTCATTAATTAAGTACTTAGGGTAAACCCTAATATGAACATATGTCCTGCTTCATCCTTCATACCTGATAACATTTTCAAAATAGTTAATCCAATTAGCACAACTGATCAACAGTGATATAAAAGAGGTTTAGAATTCACCAATAAATATTTTAATTTTTCGGGTCATCAATTGGAAGATGCAAATCTTCCCGACAACGTTCAGCAAGGAATGCATTAAAATCTGAAGACATATATTCCCCCCCTCGATCAGAACGGAGGGTGCCCATTTTACATGCTGACAGATTTTCAGCCAAAACCAAAAACTCTTTGAAGCACATGAACACTTCGGACTTTGCTTTGAGTGGATATACCCATGCATGCCTGGAAAAATCATCAATGAAAGTCACGAAGTAAAGGTAATTTCCAAAAGAGGGTGTCTGCATAGGACCACAGACATCACTATGTACAAGCTGCAATTTCTGCGTAGCCCGAACTGAACCATCTTTTGGAAAGGAAGAACGCTGCATTTTGCCCAAAATACAGCCTTCACAAACGTTTTCCAGGTGCCTCAAGTTTGGGCAAAGAGGACACCATTTCAGATTTCTGCAGGCGTAACAAACTAGCAAATTCAGATGACCAAAGCATGCATGCCAAAGCTTTGCATCTGACATAGCCTGAGAATCATGAACTGCACATGCCGAATCATTCACAGATCTTTCATAGTCTATGAGCTTATACAACCCACGACATAAAATGCCAGAAGCAATAATCACATCGCCATTTGAGAGATCATGGACTGTACACCTATCATCAACGAATTTCACAACCAAGCCAATCTTGGCTAATGCAGAAACTGATAACAGGTTCTTTTTGATCCCTGGCACAAATAAAGCATCTGACAAAGTGAAAGAACTACCATCAGCAGTAGTCAGAATGATCTTACCAACTCCCATAACAGGATAAGAGGAGTTATTGGCGCATGTGACAGTATTCCCTGTAGGGGCAGGCTCGAGTGAAGAGAAGAAACTGCGCTGCGAGGTAATATGTTTGGTCGCCCCACTGTCAAAGTACCAAACATCTGAGTCTACTGCAGACATGCACTGATCATGAGAAGATGGGTCAAAACTGCAGACAGTAGTAAACGCCCATTCTTCTTCCTGCACAAGATTTGCAGACTCTGTTTTTGGTGTAGAGGCCTCTGCAACAACCATTCCAGCCTCTTTCTTCTTTGCCTCTTTAGCAGCCAGTTTTGGACAGTTCTTTATAATATGATCATTTCCTTTACAGTACTTGCAGAACAAAATCTGCTTTTCTGATTTCTTCTCATCTTTATCCTGGTTCTTCGATTGTGCAGCATTTGCAGATTTCTGCTTACTAGTAGAAGAGCTCCATTTTCCTTTGCCCTTCTGACTAGCCAGGAAAGCTTGATCTGCAACACGCATAATGGACCTGTTCTGCCTGGACTGATCTTCCTGCAACAGAACAGAGACTAATTCCTCAAATGACAAGGCATTCGGATTGCCTTTCATCATCAACCGAAGAGTAGAGGCAAAACTCTGATATGAATCAGGAAGACCATTCAGAACGGTCTGCACAAGTGAGCTATCTGGTATAACCTCATCAGCATAAATCAATTGTTCCTTCAGGTCTTTGATCTTTGTAAGAAAATTGTCCATACAATCACCTTCATTCATGTGCTCACTCTCCAACTATTTTCGGAGGTAAGCAACACGAGCCTCATTCCTAGCCTGGTACAAAGTGGTAAGTGTATCCCAAGCATCCTTTGCTGTTCTGCAAAAGCGAATGTGAGGAATAATGGCACGTTTGACAGACAAAGCTATCAATGCATGTGCATGGGCATCTCTGCCATCCCAACGAATCTGCTCTACAGTAGGTGCAACAGAAACAGTAGCAGGAACAGGAATCTGCAGAATATCATCTTCGACACCATCTTCATCAGCTCCAATACCTGTATTTGCAGTACCTATCGTTACAGGTGTAACAGGACGTCTTTCAACACCCTGCACAATGTTCCACAATCCTTTTGCAACCATTACATGTCGCATCATATAAGCCCATAATGGGTAGTTGGTACCATCCAACTTATCCTTAACAGCCAACATACGGAATACATCGCTGCTTTCAGCCATGGCCGGTGACTAAAATACCTTGATGCAGAAAATTGACTGTATCTCAGAAAGTTGAACAGAACTGCCCAGACGAGTTCTGCTAGACCTGTAGCAGACTTCGAGACGCTTAAACTAGAGAACAGAAACTAGTATATACCTTTGGCACAAAAGGACAAAATAGCCTGCACAAGCACTGTGATAGTGCGTTCGGAGGCCGAAACGAGCTCAGATCGCGATTTCGGCACCACAAAGCAAAGCAGTTTTGATCTCGAAAACACCCTGAGTATGCTCACCAAATTTCGTGCGAATCTGAGACTGCAAACGGAGGAGTGTCGACGGCGCCCTAGAAGAAGCGACGACCTGCTCTGATACCAATTGTTGGAGATAGATGTCTGCGGAAGCACGCGAACAGCACAAGGAAGAAGAAGAAGCTTGGAGCACAAACACACAATATTGAATGTATTACTAGAGAATGTACAAAGATAAGTAGCCCATTAGGGCAATAGGCGTATATACAAGCCGGGGGAAAAAAACCTCCTAAAGAGGGAAAAAAGTGCCGCGGCGGTCCTAGAGTGTTCACACACATCACTACCTAAATATATCAACACCTCCTTGGTGAGGCTTGGAAATTCTTCTTCCAAGTCATATGGCAATTTAACCTTCCTGCATTCACTTTCAAACCAAGAGTCATTCTAATCAAACACAACATCTCTACTGACCATAAATCCTTTGTTGGATGGATTATAAAGCCTATACCCCTTTTGATTTATATCATACCCTATGAAGATGCATTTCTCTACCTTAGGGTTAAACTTACCTCTGATTTGAGATGGAATATGCATATAAGCAACACAACAAAATATTATGCAATGTTCAAGTGATGGTCTTCTACCATCCCATGCCTCATAGGGGGTCATCCCCTCAAGGGACTTAGAAGGTAACCTATTATAAAGATAAATGGCTGTAGAAATAGCCTCTGCCCACAAGTAATTAGGCAACTTCTTTTCATTTAGCATAGATCTAGTTGCTTCCACAATCAATCTATTCCTCCTCTCTGCTACTCCATTTTGCTCAAGAGTATATCTAGTTGTGATCTCTCTCTTGATACCTCTATCCTGCAAAAATGCATCAAACTCATTGGAGAAGTGCTCACATCCTCCACCTGACCTTATCCTCTTTAAACTCTTTCCTGTTTGATTTTACACAAGTGCAAGATACTTTTTGAAACAACTGAACACTTCATCCTTATGTTTCATGAAATACAAGATATTCCACCTATTGAAATCATCAATAAATGACACATAGTACCTTGAGCCTAAGATTGAAGGATCCTTGCTTGGTCCCCACACATCTGTGTGGAAAAGTTCCAAATAATCCTTATGCATATATCCTTTCTTTGTAAAGGGTAACCTCTGTGATTTACCAAACTGACATGCACCACATTTATAGATCATATGTTGCTTGGATACATTAGGTATCCCAAGTACACATTGATCTCTACATATCTGGTTCAATGTTCTCTCACCAATGTGTCCTAGTCTTTTGTGTCATATCTCTAACTCAGATAAGGTTTGATCCTTATAGTTATAAAGTGCAATGTTTCTAGTGTCCTTAAGTTCAAATGTAAACAATCTACCTGTTTTCTCTCCCTTTGTAATTCTCCTGAATCCATGTTGGGGGTCCTCCACAAAGGCTCCAAATTTATTGAACCTAACCTGCAAACCCTTTTCCACTATCTGTCCAAGACTCGTCAAATTCTTTGTGATAGTAGGTACATAAAGAACTCTGCTCAATAGATTCCTATTTCCATCAGAAGTTTTGACATTACCTACCTTAACAATTGAGTGCTTGGTATCATCACCTGTTTGCACTTGGTGCTTTCCCAATTAAAGAAGGTTGGAAATGATAGTCATCCATGGTGCTAGAAGAGGGAGGTATATAGGTAGAGGCCCAATTGAAGAAGGTAGGAAATGGTAGTTGCTTATGATGCTAGAGGAGGGAGGTATATAGGTAGAGGCCCAAGTGAGAAAGGTTGGAAATGGTAGCTGCTCAGATGCATAGGGTAGAGGCCCAAGTGAGAGGGAGGTACATAGGTAGAGGCCCAAGTGAAGAAGGTTGGAATGGTAGTCTCCCATGATGCTAGAAGAGGGAGGTATATAAGTAAAGGTCCAATTGAAGAAGGTAGGAAATGGTAGTCGCCCATGATGCTAGAAGAGGGAGGTATATAGGTAGAGGCTGAATTGAAGAAGGTAGGAAATAGTAGTTGCTTATGATGCTAGAGGAGGTAGGTATATAGGTAGAGGCCCAAGTGAGGAAGGTTGGAAACGGTAGTCGCTCCAGATGCATACATAGAAGCCCAAGTGAGAGGGATGGATATGGTAGTCACCAAGATGCTAGCAGAGGGAGGTACATAAGTAGAGGCCGAAGTGAAGAAGGTTGGAATGGTAGTCGCTCATGATGCTAGAAGAGAGAGGTATATAGGTAGATGCCCAATTGAAGAAGGTAGGAAATGGTAGTCGCCATAATGCTAAAAGAGGGAGGTATATAGGTAGAGGCCCAAGTGAAGAAGGTTGGAAATGGTAGTCGCCCATGATGCTAGAAGAGGGAGGTATATAGATAGAGGCCCAAGTGAAGAAGGTTGGAAATGGTAGTCATCGGATGGATGATATGGAAGTTGGATGCCCCAAAAGGAGAGAAGGTATCCATTGTTGAAAGAAGTTTAGAGCTGGAAAGAAGGTTAGAGTTGGAGAGAAGAGACTAGTTGTTTGGGAAAAGTTAGGAGTGGAGTAAGCCCAACTTTATTTTATTGATATGCTGCCAAAGTACAGGTAGATAATTGAACTTGGAATATACATGGATAATGGAACTTAAAAAAAGATTGTCTGAATATGTACATTATTTACAAGGCTGTTGTGCTCTTGCTCTACTCATGCTCCACATAGAGTTTCAGCTTTGATTTGTTGACCAAGGGTAAGATTATTCCATCGAGGGTGGAGATTTGTACTGCCCCTTTGGAAAGTACTCATATGACTTGAAAAGGCCCATTCCATCTGGGCATCATCTTTTTCTTAGACTTCTTTTCAAAGAGTCATGGATGGTACAATAGAACTAAGCTCCCTTAAATTCAGATGAACAAGCACATGTGGGAAAATATATTCCCTCTATGTGTGTGCTTACATGAGCCTGGGAGAGAGGATAGGAAGCTACACATCTTATTTTTAGGTATTATATGATTTGTGTTTTTCTCTACATATCCTTATTTTGGGAGAGCAACAAAGGGATGATTTAGCTAAGAGATTTTGGCCAAAATGATATACACATTAACTGTAGTGTGTGTAATTTGTTGAGAAGCTGTAATTTCTATGAAATTACAAGAAAAAGAAATATTAGGCTTCTTCGAAACGTCCTCTACACTTTTTTCACATTTCAAGGGGTTTGGTTTGATGAATCCCCATTTGCAGGTCCATTTGCAAATGAGAATTCAATCCTTAGAAACATAACCCTTTAGCTTGGGGAAGAGACTGTTGACAACCTGATTGCTCCTACATCATCTACATTTGTATCCGCATGAGTGCATCTCCATTTTGTATCCAAGAGGCACTGCATTTCCAGTTTATTTCCATTTTATACTGTATCTCTTTTGTATTTGGGTACCTTGCATTTGCTTCTACCATTATATTCATTCTCCTTTGAGGGGAATTATCCCACATGAGATGTACTTTGGAGAGCCCCTCCCAAATCTATATAAGTAGGGGCTCTCTCCCCATTCGTACTTGGCTAGAAGTTTGAGGAGCCTACTCCATGCTCTTGGCAAGCTCATTTCTAATCCATGTGAGTTTACCCATTTCTTGGTCTACTCACTTTGAGTCTCTCACACTCTTTCTTTTGTGAGTACACTCTTCTTTTCATTTTGCTTCCGCGCGTGTACTCTTTTCATGGTATCAGAGTGTTAGATGGAGGTCTTGGTGGTGCGTTTGGTGCTTGAGTGTTGGTGGTTTTTCTTTCTCCTCACTAAGAGAAGCTTTTTCCATCACTTTTTCTCTTTAGGGCTTCATTTTGCCCATTTTCCCACCCTCCCACCCCGTATTTTTCATTACTTTGTACCCCCTTTAACCCCATTTTTCCCTCCCTTCCACCCTCTTTGTGGTAGTCATATGTTCATTTGCTGATAGTTTGTGGAGTTGAGATGAGATCTTGGATTCTTGGAAGTGTTTATAAACACTTTGGCTATGATACTGATGATATTCTCCATGTTCGAAGTATTCACAAAGCACTTGGTCTTTTGTTTGTACCATTCATTGTATCTTTTCTACATCTTTGTAAAACTCTTCGTGTGGATGATAGCCATAGTAGGTCACTATTGTTAGTAGCATAGTTTGCCTTTTGGTGGTCCCTCTCCTTCCCCGCCTACAATCTCTCTGTATCGTTGCCGCTAAAATAGCGCCCATGAATCTGTTCTTGCGTTCGTCATTGTAACCATTGGGATAGGTCTCAAGAAGTAATCAGAGTCTCCAAATCTTGAGTTTGGTCCTTTGCATGCATCTTTTCCCTCTTACAGGCTTCCTTGGAGTCTTACTATTGTGCATGAAAATATTGATCGGGCTATTTTGGATGCACTAGGGTGGCACCATCAAAGCATCTTAGAGAACCACAGAGAGAGAGAGAGAGAGAGAGTGATGGTCTTTAGTACACTACAGTAATCCATGGACAGGGACTCCAAGCTTTCTTGACGAGCTTTGGGCAAGGGCTCCTACTTCTTCTTTGTGATAAAGAGCCAACCAAGCTGAACGTTGTGTGAGTATTCGCCCAGCCTTCATTTGGCATACCATTCTATTGTTTGTAGAACCCGTGGAGCAAAGAACCATGAACAGAACGTGACAAGCTATACTCTGCATTGGAGAAGGAAAACTCGAGAAAGAGAAATCGAAGCAAAGAAGAAGCACGATATGAGGTTCATAGCACTGACAGTGAAGGTAGAGAACTGGTGGAAACAACACCACAATTCCTTGCCATTTCTTGCCCCAGAGAGAGAAGTTTTTACAATCACTTCTCTCACGCGCAGCGCTGTGAAATTCGCTCCGCTTAGCTGCTGCTGTGTCGAAGATGCATTCGGCTGAGAGAGAGAGAGAGAGAGAGAGAGAGAGAGAGAGAGAGAGAGAGAGAGAGAGAGAGAGAGAGAGAGAGAGAGAGAGAGAGGTTGTCTGTGCCATAGCAGGTCATACACCAAATCTGGGCCACCATCTGTATACCACACAAAGAGAAACACACATCATTGAATATAGCATTTTGTCATATATATTTTGAGCATCATTTATATGTGATAGGTCTAGCCTCACTCTAATAATCCGCTCTGGGGAGTCTGGCACTAGAGAAGTTGTACCAAGCGCATGTCAATGTGCATCAGAAGATAGATGGCGATGGCACCCTGCTGGCTGCGATGGTAGTGACTAAGCTTGCTTTTTTTCTCTCATACACAGATGCTCCACATGGGTATTACCAGAGTTAGTGATTTATGTGGCAAAATTGGCGCATGCATACATCTAGCAGACTATAACCTTAGCTTATTGTGGTGGAACATTTGGGGCATCCAAGTGAGTGAGGCCAGAGCAGAGAACATCCAGTTTAACTCCATGTGGCATGGGGTTTATAAGTTACTGTTATGACATCAGTTGTGATATCATAGGCTGCATACTTTAAGCATGATTACCGTATGGGGTCATATGCATTCTTTCAAAAAAAAAGTCTTACTATTTTATGTTCTCGGATACTTATTTTTAAATCGACAGAACAATTTGATCTTGTGTTGCTAAGAACAAACTCATTGGATTACTTATCATACTCTCTAAACAATACCTTTTGTATCTTCTTGGCATTTTATGACAATGTCTCTACTTTTATATTTCCCCAAAAGGTTTATCCCATAACTTTTGGCTCTTATTCTTTGACACTAAACACTCCCAATTATACTCTTTCACCAAGGCGAACTATTGCATTTTCCAAAGGGTGTTAACCCTCTATCTTGAAGGGCACTCAAAGATTTCTTTGTGAAACTCAAGCAGCCTTTACGAGGATTTATTTGTACTTTGCAAAGGATAATTGATCCTTAATTTTGACACCCATTATAACCACAAAAGGGATCACCTTGTATTATCCATAGAATTTAACCCTTATATTTGGCATCCCTAAACGAGCTTTATTGTATTATCCCTAGGGTTTCAACTCTCTCTTGAGGACATAAATTGGCACTAAGTGCCCTCCCCTTGTAACTCACAAATATAAGCAAGAGGACATTGTGTGTATGTGTGTGTGCCTTGAGAGGCTACTCTAAGCCCCCAAGTGTGACTTTCTCTGTGTGCAAAGGGATACTCTAAGCCCTCCTCTTCACGTCACATTGCCTCAATTTTTGTGCAAGCATAGGGCTATTCTAAGCCCCCCTCTCCAAGATGTCTACTTCAATTTTGTTGCAAGTGTAGGGCTACTCTAAGCCTCCTACCCCTATCCCACCTCAACCTCAATTTTGTGACCCAATTTTTTGCAAGTGTGGTAACTTCATTTCCACAGTAATCATGTTATTGATTTCGAATGCAACGTCCTCAAGTCAATTATATTTACTCTCCTTTATGCCAATATTCATGCCAAAAGACGAAAGGCTAAATGGCACAAATTACAACCTATGGAAGGATACAATTAGAGCATATCTCTATAGAAACCTGTTGTATGAGGTAGTCGAAGGAACAGAATGAGAGCCGGATAAGAATACGATCTAAGAGCTTGGAATATTTGGAATGTAAAGGATAAGCGAGCATAAGACCAACTTCTCTTCGCATATGATGAATTGACAAAAGATCACATCACTACATGTAAGACTTCAAAAGAAGCTTGGGATACTCTAGCAAATCTCTATGAGGATAAAACACTTCTAAGATTTATACTCTAGAGGTTGAGTTCCACAATCTCACTATACGTCCACAAGACACCATCACAAAACTAATAGCCCAATTTGAAGATTATCAACATAAGTTAGCACTTTGTGGACGACAAATTTCAAGTGAAGACATGGCTATACGATTTCTCAACAAGCTCCCTAGGTCATATGAAACATTTGTAACCACTATGTATAATAGAGGTCAAGTTCTAACTTGGGAAGAGGTTTGACGACTTTTTCTCCTCATGACTCGAGAGCAAAGTCACCTTCCTCACAAGAGACAGCCATGAAGGCTAAAGGACCCTTCCACAAGGGCAAACATGCTAGTCATAATACTAACAATGCACCCAAGCAAGGTTCCAACACCTCGTCGAAGAAATTTACTTGCAACTTTTGTGGAAAAACAGGGCACTTGGAAAAATTTTGCCACAAGAAGAAGCATACATCAAAGCCTTCTAGTTCCAAGACCCATCAAAAACATTGCAGTATAGGTCTCATTGTTCTAGTGAGGACCTGTTTATTTCCACAAAAGCCAATGCCCTCATAACTTCTAGTTCTTCTTAGGAATGGATCTTTGACACTGGGGCAACATCGCACATGTGTAAGGATCTGGATTCTTTTCAAGACATTGAGGACCATACTGGAGAAGTTTACCTAGGAAACAACAAGAGCCTACCCATTGCAGGGAAAGGCAAAGTACAAATCACCAATGCCCAAGGAGAGTGTAAATCATTATCAAATGTCTTATTTGTTCCTAACTTGTGCATGAACCTACTATCAGTCAAGGCCATAGTCGATCACAATAAGTGTATTTGATAACACTTTAGTTAAGGTGATTGACCCTAAAACCAAAGACATCATTGCAAAAGGCGTCAAAGAAAAAGGACTATACAAACTCTCCTGCTTTTTATCTAAGGATTTGCTTTCAATCTGTGGCATCAAAGGTATGGCCACACTTCATATTTACCAAGGATTTCCTCATCACAAATAGTAAGAGGATTGCCCAAGATCGGGCAAGTCAATGATGTTTGCCAAGCTTGCACCCAATGCAAGCAACATAGGGCTCCCGTTCCCAAGGAGGCTTCCACAAGAGCTAGGAACCCTTTAGCCCTCATCCACATGGACCTTTGTGGAACTATGAATACCCCTTCCCTTAGTGGATCACTCTACTTCTTTCTTTTTGTAGATGACCACTCATACTATATTTGGGTATATTCTTTGAAGTCAAAGGCAAACACTTTCTCTAAGTTTTGATAATGGATTAACCAAGTTGAGAATGAAGCATCCCAAACAGTCAAAACTTTTCGATCAGATGGCGGTGGTGAATTAATCAATCATGAGATAATTTCTTAAAGCAAAAAGGGATAAAACGACAAGTTACTCAACCACAGACTCCATCCTAGAATGAAGTAGCTGAGAGAAAGATCCGAAGTGTGATGGAATTGGCAAGAACCATGCTTCACAACAAAGATTTACCCTACAAGTTTTGGGCAGAAGTGTTGCATATTGCCATACACACACTCAATTGAGGCTTCACTAGTGCATTGCACAAACAAGACACCCTTTGAAGCTTACTATGGAAGAAAGCCTAATGTCAATTACTTTCGAGTATTTGGAAGTGAAGGATTTTTCCATGTACCAAAAGAAGATTGCAACAAGTTACAGTCCAAGTCTAAGAAGCATATATCCATCAGCTAAAGTGAACAATCAAAAGCATATAGACTATACGATCTTGAGAACCACTCCATCACAATTTCAAAAGATGTTAACTTTAATGAAGCTTCAAGATACTCAACCAAAGATCCAAATACAAGTCTCAGTCTGCCCATCTACACTTCAAAGGGGGACACAATTTTTTCAAAGCACACGTCTACTTCACATCCACCCAGAAGATCACAAAGGCTCATTGAAAAGCAGCAGCCATAACAAATTCATTATGTAAATTATGTAGTGATGCATCAAATCCAACAAATTCCAAAGCCTTCCAACTACAAAGAAGCTCAAGACCAATCTGAGTGGGAAGAAGCTATGCAAGTGGAAATGGATACAATTGATAAGAAGAAGACTTGGACCCTTATACCTAAGCCCTCAAATCAAGTCATAGGAGTTAAGTGGCTTTCTTAAGTTAGGTACAAATCAGATGACATATTAGACAAGTACAAAGCAAGACTTAAACAAAGGATATTAGCAAAAACATATCATTGACTATGAACAAACCTTTGCCCCTACTGCAAGGTTTACCACCATAAGGATCATTCTAGCACTAAGTGCCCATTTCAAGTGGCCCATCTACCAACTGGACATCAAAAGTGCTTTTTTCAATGCAGATCTTCAAGAAGAAGTATATGTTGACCAACTTGAAGATTTCAAGATCAAAAGAAAGGAAGATAAAGTGTACAAGCTTCACAAAGCACTTTATGGACTTAAGCAAGCTCCTAGAACATGGTATGAAAAGATTCACAAATTCTTCAAAGATAAAGGATTTCAAAGAAGCAGTGCCGATGCAAACTTATACATCTATCTAGATGACTTAAGCTTGACAGGCTCAGATGAAGAATGCATCCAATTCCTAATCACATAGCTTCACCTTGAGTACTCTATGACATATCTTGGACTATTTCACTACTTCTTGGGTATGAAAGTTTGGCAAACAAAATAAGGCATATTCCTATCACAGAATAAGTACTCCTCTAATCTTCTTTCCAGATATAACATGGACCACTGTCGCTTAGTATCTAGACCACTTGATCCAAACATCAAGCTCAAGCTGGAGGATTCATCATCACTTGTGGATGTGCATACTTATCGACAGCTTGTTGGCTCATTACTCTATCTTGCTAACACTAGACCAAATATTGCCTATGCAATTGGTATACTTAGTCAGTTTGCACATTAACCTTGACACACACATTGGGATGCTACTTCACTACCTTGCCCTCACCTGACATCATGGTCTTTGGTAGAGAGGGAGCATCGAACTCGCTAGATATTCAGATTCAGATTGGGTTGGTGATCTTGATTCTCGAGGATCCACTTCTGGGTACATATTCTGGCTTGGCTCATGATCTATCTCTTGGGCAAGTAAGAAGAAGCCTACAATTGCTTTGTCATTCACCAAGGCCGAGTACCGAGCATCTAGCTTTGCATCATGTGAGGCCATCTGGCTTAGTTGATTATTATCTGACATTGGTGTTTTGCAAGTTACTCCAACATGCATCCGCACAGACAGTCAGTCAACGTTGGTCATTGCCAAGAATCTAATGTTCGAAGCTTGGACGAAGCACATCGAGATCTAGAACCATTTCATCCATGAAAAGCTCATATCTCAAGAGATTACTCTGGAGGAGTATACCTCACAGGAGAACTTGGAAGACATGTTTACGAAGGCTCTACCTGCAATTCTGCTCCAATGCTTGGTGGATCTCTATAGCATTCAACCGCTCCAAAATGGAGCGGCAGAGGGGGTGTTGACAACATGATTGCTCCTATATCATCTACATTTGTATCCGCATGAGTGCATCTCCATTTTGTATCTAGGAGGCACTCCATTTCGAGTTTATTTCCATTTTATATTGTATCTCTTTTGTATTTGGGTACCTTGCCATTTGCTTCTACCATTGTATTCATTCTCCTTTGAGGGGAATTATCCCACATGAGATGTACTTTGGAGAGCCCCTCACAAATCTATATAAGAAGGGACTCCCCCTCCATTTGTACTTGGTTAGAAGCTTGAGAAGCCTACTCCATGCTCTTGGCAAGATCATATCTAATCCATGTGAGTTTAACCATTTCTTAGTCTACTCACTTTGAGTCTCTCACACTCTTTCTTTTGTGAGTACACTCTTCTTTTTATTTTGCTTCCATGCATGTACTCTCTTCAAAGACTACTCTATAGCCTATACTCCATAGGTCATATACTGATGCTTGAGACTTGGATTGAAGTGTTTTTTATTTCATTGCAAAGCTAACCAATCTAGCAAGGAAGCAACCACTTTATGTTCTAGTCCCTTTCACTAGAAGTAATCATCCAAATGATATATTGTAACTTTCTATGGATGTCTCTAAGCCTCTAGAGCACTAGATAACACTAGCGAGAAAATCTCTAAAATCTTGCAAAGTTCAAAGGTTGGTTGGTTGGTTGGTTGGCTTCCAAGAAAGGATTGCTTGTCTTCAACAAGGCATATCTTCAATTGCTCTTGCTGGACTTGGATGCTTTTTGGTTTGATATGAAGACTATTAATCAAGATTTCTAATGACTATAAAATCTCTTAATTTGGATTCATGGTCTTCTTTTCCTAACTCCTTGAACTCTCTAGCAAGATTAGGGGATATGGATTGGAGATCGTCGTATTTTTGTATATGAACATTAAACAGGTTGCCATAAGATGCATGTGGCATGGATTCGGACCTTGCGAGGATGTCAAGTGGTTCATGGATGATATCAAAGAGTTCAAGGAGTTTGAGGCTTCATCAGAATGATTCAGGGAATCATCTTGAACTCTTATTTATGCTTTTATTTTGGCTTTGTAGTTATGCTAAACATATGTTTGCAACATGGTTGATGATTCATGTGCATGTGCTTTAGGACTTCACTCTTGCATGAAAATAAAGCATCCATGGAATGTTTGAATGGTTGGAAAATTGCATTGTTTGGTATGAATGAGTATGTATGGATGCTTCCTCACATCCATGGCACGTATGACTATTTTTCTTCCATTTCTTATGTCATTGGGAATTAATCTTCACACGAGATTATTTTTTTACCCACTTATTATATCATGGTATTTGATTTGATGAAGATCTTATGGGTCCATAAAATTACAAGAGTAGATGTCTCATTAGGACATTAATTTTCACAAGGAAGATTTTTGCTTCTCAGAGACTATATTAAGGATATTTTATCTCTACAAATTTTATATGATGCCATCAGCATGTAAAGATATGATAATTCATGCTTAAGGAATGGATGTAAGAGTGCTTATCTAAAGTATCTTTCAAGGGAAAGGGAAATTATAGAGAAGCTTCAACTCAAAATATACCTTTAGTGGAAGTATTACGTTTTTACTCATGGATATAAGTCAAAGTTGAGATGTTATCTTTTAGATTGCCTAGATAGGAGTGACACTGTTCTATCAAAGGCAATAAGGAGATCATTTAGTCATAGTGGTCAAATTGAGTCTCACTTCAAAACTTTAAGTTGAGAAGTTTTTATGACTATTTCTTTGACTAGATGAGGAAGATCTAACTATTGGCATCGTGGATTGGAAGTAGAGTAGAGATGGAAGAGAGGTGGATAAATCTAAACTATAGATAGAACAAATTTCTTATTTGTGGTTGATTCATAAGAAAGATGACTTAGTATCATTTAGGAAGATTAATACATATGGACTATCTGAATCTCATAGAAGAATGTTTCTGCATTCATATCGAAAACTTAAAGGGAAGAGAAAGAGTAGAATTTGCATTTTAGAGTCTTCATTATAGTGCTAATAAAGACTCTTCCAATAGAACTTGGTCAAATTTATCACTTGACTAATAAGCCAATGATTTATGAACTAAAATGATGGATTTATATGGACATAAGAATGGTTTTGGTTAGAACTATTTCTTGTGGTTACACTCAAGGTCAAGAACATCTAGAGTGATCTAAGGTCAATCTATTAGATTGGCTCACGAAGGTTTTGGAATTAGTCTTTTTTTATGGGACTATGCCCTATTTTCATAAGAATATATAGTTTATTATCTCCAAAACATTTCTCCTTTACATTATTGTTCCGCTAAAGAATCATCTTGTTTTATAGATTGAAGTCAATTGAATGATGCCCTCTTCCTTAGCTTAGATAGAGAGAGGGTTTATACTTTGAAAATTGTCTAGATAAGAGTGGCACCATCCTATCAAATAAATACAGAGATCAGTTAATCATAGTGGTTGGATTGAGTCTCACATGAAGACTCTAGGGGAGAGGTGCTTATGTCTATTTCCAATGATGGTCCGTGACTAGACGAGTAGTAGTTATTGAAATTTGTGATAATGAATGGAGTGATGACTTCTCTTTTGGGTTTTCAGTGACAGACATAGATCTGACCCATAGGAGTATCAATTTCTTAGTCGATGTTTTATAATGAGAATTATGATTGAACATCATGTAGGAGGATCGGTGTTTATGGATTATTTGAATTTCATAAACGAATGCTTTGCATTCATATGGAAAAGTAAAGGGAAGAGAAAATATTAGAATTGCACTAATTTCATTTGATCCTCTTCCAATAGAACTTAGTTCAAACTTATGGATGACAAACCAAGGACTTTATGGATAATAGGATGTAGGGATCTCATTCTTCTAGCTAGAATTTTGCATATGGAAACTAGGATGATGGATTTTCATAGGGCATACGGATAGTTTAGTGAAATTTGTTACTTGTGAGTACATCAAGGTTAGGAAGTCTATGATTTTGGTTCTAGAGAGGGTTTGGAATCATTTTCTTGGGGATTTGGTCTATTTCTTAACAGACCTCCATTATGGTATGGTCAAGCCTCTAAGGCTTGGCACTCTGCACTTGTCTTTCATCTTATTGCTCCATTATCCATTGAGGATGCATCATATGGAGTTAAGTCATTTTGGTGATGTTAGTTATTATGGGAGTGATATTTTGAAAGTTGTTCCCACCTTTGAGTAGTTCTCAACTTTGAGTTGTTCTCATGCGAGGTTTCTTGAGGGGAAGAATACAAGAAAACAACACATAGAGATGCCATGTGCTGGTAGAACATGGGGTTAAGGGGAGTCCAAGCACTTTCTTTTACCATTACATACATTTCATCTATATTTTCAAGGAAGAAAATATTTTCTAGGGGAAGGAAATGGAACATCATGTGGTATCACATTACAACATAGGGCAGAAACACCCTTTAGGTGAGATTGGCATGTATCCACGGCTCAGCCACTTATGGGTAGAGGAGGAGGTGAGATTGGAAAATTCATGACTATTCATGTTACATGTATGATGAGCTGCCGAACGAGGCTGCGAGGAGAATCTGAGGACAAGCTCTGTGTCGTTTTCATCAGGAAAGCTTCCATGGCTGCTGTTCACGGGAGCATGTAGCAAAAGGTTTTTAAATAGCAATTTGGCCCTAGACAACTTCTCTCTGGATGACTTGGAATGGATGAGTGCAAGAAGTTACCTTGAGGACAAGTTGCTAAGGACGCACAACTTTGGACACCTTGGGGACAAGTTTCCCATGTCACAAAACTTTGTGCTGCCTGTCCAAGACGAGTTCCAAGTAGAGGAAGACAGCCTCAATGAGTTCCCATGAATGAGGAAGATGACTTGTCTTGGATGTAGTGCTGAAGCCCAGTTATGCTTCTCTCCACTTCTTGCACAAAGTGTGCAAGGGTCCCATCAGACATGCCAAACTATAGCTACAACTTAGGGATGGCTACTTCTGAGTTTGGGGTTTTCCTCGGAGTGATTTACTACATAACACATTCTGTGCAAAGGTTGCTTACACTTCCAGCTCTCTCAAGGTTGAAAGAGCAATGCTCCAATTAAACCGCAATAAAATTTGACAAGGGAGTACAATGAAGTTAGATACAGTGAGAGCAATTTGTATTATAACTCAAGTCAATCACATATCCTGACCATTAGACAATTATGGCTTGCAATAACAATCCACCTATCAGGAAACATACAAAAACTAGCACAACAATCTTTGCCATATTGAAGCCTATAGATAATAATGATACAACCAATTAAAGTTGATATCAACGTGGCAGCAACTGAATTCCATGAATAGGCTCAAATGATATAAGATGCCTTAGTAGAAATGCTTCAAATGTATAGGCAGCCTTAAATATTAGTCAAGACTAACACATGGGAATTCCACCACCAATTGTACTACCAGAGAACCTCCAGCACCACTCCCGCCTTGAGCGTCCACCTCAAAACCTTCTACATGCAAGACATGGCTTCACTTCTCACTAAAACACATTTTTGGAGTGCTCCGCACTTGGTTGTTGCCTCACCTGGCAATTTCCTTGTCCAGGACAGTTCCACTTATGACTTCCTCTAAGAAGTCTCCCAAAGAGATCATTAAAAATTACTATAGGTTGCAAAGGAAGCCAAAATATGTCGAAGAACATACACCAACATAAGCTATCAAAAAATCAATCATCGATACCAGATAGAAAGGGGTGATGACAGGGCATAAACATGTGTGCTTTGTATGCAGCAAGTAGAAGTGCTGACGATGGAATGATGTTGATAGCAGGCTGGTGACAACAGGGCTATATTGATGACGGGCTAAAAGTAGACATGGGCATAGTACTGATGACATGCGCATGTACTAGAATCCATACTCTCCTGAATGTTCAGTGAAGCTGCCTTACACCCTTACGTACAACGTACATGCACGTACATACATACATATGTACGAACATACATACAAATAAACATAGATGCATGCACATAAATAGATACATGGAAGGATACTCTACATATGCATTCATGTGGCACAAACACTGGGAAACCTGGTCACATGTGATAAGTGCAGGAGCATGGAACCTGTGGATGAATGTTGGGGTTATTTGTTTCTGTGTGCAGGCATCAACAAGGGATTGTGTTGCTTGTGTGTGTGTGTGTGTGTGTGTGTGTGTGTGTGTGTGTGTGTGTGTGTGTGTGTGTGTGTGTGTGTGTGTGTGTGTGTGTGTGTGTGTGTGTGTGTATGCACAAGAGGATGCAAACAAGAAGCAGCTGGTGTTAACATTTAAGAGCTTCAGTCCTCAAGTCATGTCATGCACTTTGCACAATGAACCACACCAACTAAAATGTTATCCCCACATTGATTATATTCCTGCCATGCAAAATTCAAAAGGAAACATTGGCAGATTATAAGTACACTGTTGAACCTCAGCATAGCATGCAGACATAAGTACCCAAGTTTTACTGAGAGGCCATGTGAATAGACAGAAGAATTCAGAAGGTATGTACAGCAAAGAAGATTTACCAAGAGCTTAACCTGTGTGAATAGGGCTGGTTGAAACTCCTTCAGAAGTTTTACCAAGAGGCCATGTGCATAAAAAAGAAGAATTCAAAAGATATGTACACCAAAGAATTAACTAATTGACTGCTTTACTTGTGCAATCGAATTGAGAAAATTGACAACATCCTTTATGACTGGTCTTTTCAGTGGGTTCCGATGAATACATGAGCATGCTATTTCTAAGAATTGATGCATTTGCTCTTCATGGACCTTATTTCTGAGACTGATGTCATAAATTTGATCTAGTTTATTCTCTTTCTTCATCTGATACACCCAGCTTACAAGATCCCCACATCCTCTTGGTTTGGAGACATCTACTGGCCTCTTACCTGTAAGCAATTCCAGAAGAACCACCCCAAAACTGTAGACATCACCCCTTGTGGTTGCACTTAATGCCCCACCATACTCAGGAGGTATATACCCCAAAGTTCCAACCAATTCTGTAGATACATGTGTATCTGCAGCTATTAGTAAGCGTGACAACCCAAAGTCTGCAAGATGAGCTTCAAATCTTTCATCCAATAGAATGTTACTGGATTTTACATCACGATGGACAATATGTGGATTGCAGATTTGATGCAGGTATGCCAAACCTGCTGCAGCTCCTTGGGCTATCCTTAGACGAGTAGGCCAATCCAGCATAGCCCCACCATCACTACGTTCATGAAGCCAATAGTCCAAGCTTCCATTTTCCATGTAAGAATAGACAAGAAGCTTGTCATTCCCTAGATGGAAGTATCCCTGCAAAGATACAAGGTTTTGGTGCTGGGCTTTTGACAGAGCATCCACTTCAGCCCTAAACTCTCTTTCCATCTGTCCACAATCTCCTGTCAACTTTTTTATTGCAAATCGTGAACCATCCTCGAATTCAGCTTTATATACAAGGCCAAATCCACCACAACCTACAATATTGGCTGCATCAAAATTGTTTGTTGCTTTTAAAAGGTCTCCTACAGTAAGCTTCTGGTTATTATGGAAAATTTCAACTGATCTCTTGAATGCCTCAGATAGGCTCTCAGGCATATTCATATCTCTTGAGCTTTCGAGTCCCTGATGTACTGCATTCCTTCGGGAAAGCATCCAAAACAGTCCACCCACCAATAAAGTAACCAGACCAAGAAAAATTGGAACTAATATAATTGGCATCCTTTTCAATGCATCTGGTCTTCGAGCAATGAAAAATCTGCCTTCCTGACAACTACACAACCCACTTAAACAAAGATTTGGATTACCGAGATAACTTGTATTGGGAAAAGTTGAGAATTGATTCCCGATGGGGATTGGACCCGACAAATTATTGAAAGAAACATTGAAGGATGCCAGAAACGTAAGCTGTGTGAGACTTGGAGGAATATCACCAGAAAGCTGATTATATGATAAGTCAAGGATTTCAAGGCTTAACATATTTGAAACTGATGAAGGGATATTTCCACTAAGGTGATTGTGGCTTAAATCAAGGTGAACAAGTGCTCCAAGTTGTCCAATCTCCTCTGGAATCGAACCTGTCAAATAATTGTTTGAAAGATAAAGGGAAGGAGGTAATGCTTCTGCCCTGTTATAGCTTAATTCACCTTGCCTCGTTACACTCAGAGGATATTGGATGGTCCGTAAACCAGTAGTATTTGTGTCATTTCGCATCATAGACGGAATGCTAACCAGTTGCAAAGGGATAGAGCCAACAAAGGAGTTGTTTGATAGCTCCAAATACATGAGATGCTTAAGCTCACCCAGCCACACAGGAATCCCACCTTCAAGTCGATTCCATGACAAATCAAGTACTTGCAGCTTAGTACAATTTTGTATCCACAGTGGAACTTTCCCACTTAAATTCAGATATCCCAGAGCCAGCACTTGCAAATTCCATAAACCGTTCAGATTTTCTGGCAGTGACTCTTTGAAGCAGTTCATTGTAAGGAAGAGGCCAACCAGCCTATCACAGCCCTCAAGTGAAAGAAGACCCCCCGTAAGCCTGTTCGTAGAAAGAGCCAAAGTCTCAAGGTTCTTCAAAGTAGAGAAATCACTGGGTATCTGGCCTGTGAAGTGATTTCTGGATAAACTGAGAACATGAAGACTGCTACAGTTTGCCAATGCAGGGGGTATCATCCCACTGAACGAATTGAAGGAAAGGTCCAGTGTATCCAAATAAGTCAAATTGGAAAAATCAAGAACAAGTGGCCCACTGAATTGATTCTTGCAGAGGATGAGCTTAGTAAGCTTGCTGTTCTGTGACAAAGTCGCTGGTAAAGGTCCTGAGAAATCATTTTCACAAAGGAAGAGCTCCTTCAGCTGTTGCAATTTTCCAACATCCCCCAGGTTTCCCGAAAAATTATTATGCTGTAATCCAAGATATTCCAAGGATGACATATTGAAAATATCAGGTGACAGAGGACCTTTCAAATGGTTGCCACCCAAGCTTAGCATTTTCAAAGAAGAGCAATGGCCAAGACCTTCCGGCAATGATCCAGTCAATGAATTTAATGACACGTCAATGACGGCAATTTTCGGACTATGATAACAGAGATTCGTGTCAAAAGGCCCGTATAAAATATTCTTGTAGGCATATAGTTGTTCTAGATTGCTGAGATTCTTGAAGGAAGGCAGCTGTTCATAAAATGCATTGCTTGATATGTTGACAAACTGCAAAGAAATCATTTTATCTAGAACAGAAATGCCACTTGAAAGGTTGTTGTAACTCAAATCAAGCACTTGAAGCTTCGTTAGAGAGGCATATTCCACTGGAATGGCACCGTTGAAGAGGTTGTTAGAGAGATCAAGGTGCTCAAGGGAAGCAAGCTGGCCTAAGTATGGAGGTAGATCCGCTTTAAGGCCCACATTATGAAGAGACAGCTTGAACACTTGCACAGTTTGTAAGGCCAGTGACTCATTAGCCTCTATAAAGCTGGTCTCACTGCTGCCTAAAGGGTAAATTCTACATGAAACTCCTTGCCATTCGCAGCAATTACCATCTTCTTGCCAATCCAAACTCGCATTAAAATTGGGGACAGCCCTCTTAAAGTTTATGAGTATTTGCCGATCTTTTGGATAACAAATAAGTTGAGACTTCCCTTCTCTAAGACCACACAAATAAATGAGTACCAGCAAAACTCGGCCAAAACATTTAAGATTCCCCCAACACATGTCACCAACCTGCTCATTCATGTCACAGCCAATGCGTCTGACTCCACCCAGTAGGGACAATGCATGTAGGCCTTTCAAAAGTTTACCTTAACTACAGACTATTGATAGAAATTTGCAATAAAATTACAGGTCATGCCCGTTTCTACCTTCATGCACTTCTGTAGTATTAAGGTCGATATCCCCAGTGCAATAAACAAGTTAACATTTGTTAAAAGAGGCTGAGAGCTACTGTTATCGCCAACGACGTTGTCATCGGCTATCGCGCTTCACAACCATCAGTTGACATTGGTCGTAGTACCACCATAAGCATGTAGTGCTAGTCGATTTCGTGTGATCAAGATTGACATTCAAAAAGCCGTCGCGGCAAACTACTGGAATACCATTAGAGTGAGCTCGGGCTTGATGATGAAAGCACTCGCAATAACGATGTGGAGGTGAGAGTGATCTGCGTAACTTAATTAAGAAGGAAAACCAGATTCCCAACAAATTCATGTGATCAAGAATGGCATTCAAAATGTCGTCGGCACAAACTACTGAAATAGCATTAAAGCGAGCTCGGGTTTGATGATGAAAGCACTTCTAATAAGGATGTGGAGGTGAGAGTGATCTGCGTAACCTGAGTAAGAAGGAAAACCAGATCAGCCGAGTATGAAGGTGGAATGGAGCCGAATGCTGGAAGATCAGATCTCGAAGTCCCGAAGTCCCTGGTCATCTTTATGGAGGTTTGGTCTGTGACTGATGAACAGAAAGGCGATTCAGTCGACTGAAGTATTGTCAGAGTTGGGTATGTCAAAAGACTACCACGGTCCACTAATATCTTTGTCATTTTGTTTCTTGTTTTTTTGCGAGAAATGTTGAAGAGCTACTCGCACTGAGCTCACACTCAAAAATGTCCATTAGCTGAGTTGGTTGGGCTCTTAGGGTGAGTTCAAACAGGGCGGTACATATTTGTTGACTCACCTTCAGTCACATTCCCCTGAGTTCACATAGAGCGGAAGCTCTTCCTAAAAAGTAAGCTCAAGTGTTGTGTTTATTGGTTGGAAAATTCACACAACCAATCAGAGTCAATAATCTAGCCGGCACATTTTTGTTCCAGGAGGGGTAAGTCGTCTCAAAAGATGGTGGACCCAAAACATTCAGTGTTTTTGAACAGCCAATAAAATTTATCCATGTGGTAGCACAGAGTATGCTTCCACTCTGTGTGAATCCAACCTTAACCTCTCAAGATTTTGGGAAGAGCTTCAACCCATGAGGGTTGAGTATTGATATCTATTACCATTTGGGTGGTAAATTGTCAGACTAATTTTTTTGGAGGAATCATTGGGTCTTCGGGTCTTCGGACTACCTAGTTTAGACCAGTCATTTCATATGGCTTTCAAGTCCTCCTTTCCTAGTATCTACTTTAGTGGACCTTCAAGCTTGCTCTGTATTTTAGTAGTTGTTAGGCATCTAGCCTCTGCTTTGTGAGACTCTAGGTCCCATGGATGTTATGTTCGTTTTTCATTGTACTTTCAATTAATTCAAATTAAATTGAAAGAGTAGATGTCAATGTTCAAATTTTCTTTAATAATATAAAAATAAAAAACTACCAAGTTGCACTAATATGTTTGTCTTCTTTTTTATTTTTGATGATGGGTTTTTCTAACATGAAAGTCAAATATTATCATCTAATAGAAATCCTTTTTTTTTTCATGCGGTTGCCAAATAAAGGGGGCTTAATGAGAATTGTTTTTTTGAGCTCCTTCTGTAATAGGGCAAATAGATAGCAAGGCATTATCTGAACTTATCTAAATCCAACTTGAGGTGTGGTGGAAAAAAGAGTCAACTTATATAAATCCAACTTGAGGAGTGGTAAAAGAAAGAGTAAAAGGGATAACATCCTTTCATGCCAAAGACTTGTTGAATTCTTTTAGAGGACATTCTCAATCATGTCAAGTCTTCCCATATCAAACATCATGGAATTTTTGTCTATCAATGATGGATGGAGAAGAAAAATGGGTTTGAAAAAATGGGGGTTTGATTTGATGTAGAAAAGACATGTATTCTAGAAAGAGTGTTCTCATGAAAGAAGGCAAAGAAATAGAAGGGAGACAAGGGTACAATGATAGATCAAGATTGGATTAGCATGAGGGAACCATTCAATGGCATTTTGTCTCCATGATTGCATGTACGTCAATAATCTTGAATATGAGTTAAGGTACCTCATGAAGTAAGGTACTCGAAATCGAGTCACAATCCCCTAGATTTTTAGCTGACCCAAGAGTATGAATGATAGGCCAAGTTTCCCTAGGGGATACTTACCTCATGGCTATATTTGATTGTATCCTCCAATGAAAAACCATAATTTGCAAAGGAAATATGATGTGATTATTGAGCTCGGATAAAATTTTTGATAATTTGCAAAGGAAATATGATGTGATTATTGAGCTCCGATAAAATTTTTGAAGATTTATCTGCATGTCTTTTATTGGTTAGAGGTGGAGGTGAATTGAATGTCAACCAGCAAAAGATCTCATACACATATCATTCACATAAAGAGCCTTGTAGTTCACCAAAAATAGAGTGCACATGTGATATCCTTCACCAAAGAAGACTTCACATGTGAGGACCTTGACTTCCATGACATTCTAATTATGGATGCTTCATTCAAAATTTATATGAGTGGCCTTTGCAATATGTACATACACGAACTCCAATGTCATCCTATGAGACAAAATGGAGTGATTGCATCTCTTATAATCTTAAATCTCCCTCTTTCTCCCAAATGAAGCATGTCAAAGCTCAAGTGGCTCTATCATGTGAGCCAACAAAGCTTGTTTGCAACTCTCTCATGGTTTTTAAATTGTCTCTTTCTCTCTTTCCAATCACATTACTATTCCTAACCCTGAAATTTCAGTAAGTTCACATACCTAAAGCCTTACTGATTATGGCATGGCACAACATTGTGATGGCCACCCAAATTCACCAATAGCAGCCCCCCAACAGTATGTTCCATGTGGCCATAATGAAGCAAATTCCACAATACATGGCACCTATTGGTTGAGAAGAAGATACTGATGGACCATCCTCACAAGGTTCTCATTAGAGGAAAGAGAATAATAGAATGCCTTAAAATTATAGCTTGGATATGTAAACGAATCACCATCCAAGAGTTAACATGTCCTTGCTCCTTGTAAAGATTTTTAATATCTCCCTACAATTCCTGTCCAACATTCCTTTTTTGTGCTCTAGGCCTTCGCATAGGATAGGTCTAGATGAGCTCCATGGTAGAAGCATCAAAAGATCACAAGTTCTATGCTTGATATTGTCAAAACATGATGGAAGTGCATGAAATATCATGAGTTGGTCTACACCATGTTCAATGATTCTCCCTTAAACATGTCTAGAGTGTAGACCTACTTGTACCTAAGCTTTGCCACACAATTTCTTGAGAGGAGGGTGGTGGTTTGAATCACCTAAGCTTTTCCACACAATTCCTACCTCACATGAACCCCCCCAACTTAAGATTTGGTATGTTAAGTTGGGAGATCTCATCAAACATGTGTTACCTAATGAAGTTACAAGATAACACAAACATATACACACACACACACACACACATATATATATATATATATATATATATATATATATATATATATATATATATATATATATATATATATATATATATAAGAAACTACCTTGAAAAGTGTTGCCCAATGAAGTTACAAGTCAACAAATAATATTTTTCCTTTAATAAAAATACTACCTCGAAGTTGGAACGAATGGAGAGAGTGATTCGGGGGGGACCCGTTGGAAGGTCAAATCAACGAGGATTGCCGACTCGTATTTTTCTATTGCTTTTATTGCTTTTTTTCGTTGCTTTCTATGTAAGCAAAGGTTCAACATTTTACGCAACAACCACTAAAGAAAGAGAAACCAAAAAAGCAAGAAATCACGTGGCTTTTTTTTCTCGAGTGATGAGGTCATCATCCGTCCTTTCCTTTTGAAAAATGCAAAGTTTGTTGACTAATGCAAGGTCTCCAACAATGTTCTTGTGGGAACTAATCTACATGTCGGACCTAATTCACATGATGGAGAAGAGAGGAATGGCATCCCATGAGGGAGAAGAACATGCACATGGGACACATCATCCATGTTGACACACGCGTAAATGTATGTCAAGGAGTCACCATTGTGCTATCTAGAAGTAGATGGTGTGTTGTACATATTTGACGATGCTCTTTTCCTACGTTTCACTTTCACACGAGTGCCCCTCTTTTTTTTGGGCCCCCATGGATTCCTATCCATGGATGTAATGCTGCTTGGGTGGTACACTTAGAAGAACTCAATCATGTGCAATTGCAAAGGAATGTGGTGCATTTTGCGAGCATGTGTATGTGGGGAGGATGACCTCAAATGGCCAAATCAATGTTGAGCTAGTCCCCAATAATGCCCAATTGATGTTCCTACCTATGGCTCACCATAGTGTAAAGGTGCAGTGTATCCCTCTCACAAAGCAACGAAGCAATATGGTAAAACAAGGGATAAAAGGAACTAAGAATTACCACAACTCCACATCTCAATAGCAAAGCCAAACCCACCCTCATAGTTCCTCTTTTCTTGTGCAAGTTACTATATTAAGAGCTGTCAAACACCATGGGATTTCAAATAGAAATCCTCAAGACAGAGAAACTCATCATGTGATACACCAAGCAACTGAGGTCTTCCATATCTTTCTTTTGCTAAATAAGCAAAGAAATTAAAAAACACATAAAAAATCATATTTTTTTGTGTAAAGGAGATAATTGATTTTTACATCTCAAAGTTTAAGGTCCCCACACATTAAAAGTAGGATGATGTAACACACTTTGTTGGTCCTTGTGAGTCTCTCTGTTTTGTCAGGCTTAGGAAAACTTAGTCGATCTAAAGATGATGATGATGATGATGATGATGATGATGATGATGATGAGCTCCAAAACTTTCTGCGAGCCGAGACTAGTATGATATGGCAAAGGTGCATCTAATTTTCTATCTCCCAGGGTCCACTTTAGCCATAGTTTTTGCCTCTTCTATGTCAATCCTCTCATCAACAAGTGTATCATGTAAATCTACATAAAAATTTGAATGATGTGCATCACACATTTGTTTCTTTCCAACTCACTCATACGTGGACATTAGGGTTTTCTTTACATATTAGTCTTTATATATTGTACTGGTTGTACTGTTGTATAAATTCATTCTTGTATATTTTCTTTATGTGATAGAAGAAGAAGAAGATTGTTCATCCTTCCCTCAATCTATGTGTACTCTCTTTGTATCCGAGAGTGTGTGAGAGCTCTCTTCCTTATCTCCTTTCTCCTTTCTCTTGACAAGTATAAAAGCTAGTGTGGTTGTAGAGAGCTCATGGAGAAGGCTGACAATGAAGAGTACATTGAGAAGGGATGGAGAATGCGTGCTTCACAAATTGTCTTAGGTTGCTAAAAAAATTGGTGTCAGGTAGAAGGCATCAAAATTTTTTGTAAGTTATCCTTTTAGGGTCACTCGTTTTGCTCAAATTTCAGTTTTGGAGCCATCTCGACCTCTGTTTTGAGTCTGCAAGGTGCTTGAGGAAAAAGGAGATAAGGAAGAGAGCTCTCAAACACTCACACACACAAACAGAGGATCACAGGTAGATTGATGCAAGGAAGAATGATCTTCTTCTTCTTCTTCTATTACATAAAGAAAATGTACAAGAATGACCTAAAACAACAATACAATAAGTGCAACATATAAAGAACAGTACATAAGGATAAATCCTAATGTCCGTGAATGAGTGAGCTAGCATGAAAAAAATGTGTCATCACCCTCGGTAGATAAATATAGTAAAGCTCACTAAAGTATCCCTAACATATACCAGCGTGATCATTATACATGTCAGAGCAAATGAAAAAGTTATACGTGTCATCCCCGATCATCACATGTTAATGAGTCGATATCTCAACACTCCCCCTCAAGCTTAACATCATGTCTTGTAATCCAAGCATCTTCCGAAACTTGTTCAATGTCTTTGCTCCATGTGCTTTAGTGAAAATATCAACAACCTGTTCATCTGTCCTCACATACACAAGATCAATATCACCTGCTAATACCTTTTCCCTTATGAAATGATAATGTACCTTATTCTGCTTTATTCTAGCATGAAAAATAGGATTATGCGCTAACTATATGCCACTAAGATTATCACAATAAATGATGATAGGCTTTTGCACTTCCACGCCTAAATATGCAAATAGCATCTCTAGCCATGATGCTTCACATGCTTCCATTGCAACACCTCTATACTCATCCTTTGTACTCGACAAAGCAACAGTGGGTTGCTTCTTACTATTGCATATAATAGCTGCACTTCCAAGTGAGAATACAAAGCCTTTAGTATATCTCCTATCTAAAATACTACCAGCCGCATCTGCATCAGTGCATCCATGAACCTGCAATTTTGTACCAACTTCATAAAACAATGCATAGCCCAAAGTAGCACTCACATATCATAGAGTGTGTCTGAAAGCATCTAAATGTGGTTTCTTGGGAGCCTGCATAAATTGACTTTCAAGTCCAATAATGTAGTTTAGATCAGGCCTTGTAATTGTGAGATATATCAAACTTCCCGCAATTTTCATGTACATAGTAGCATTTTCCAGTGCTTCACCTAATGTAGTATCCAACTTCAAGTTTGATCCTATGACATAGAAATTGGCTTAAAATTAGCCATACTATACTTTTGCATCATAGTCAATGCATATTTCCTTTGCGACATCCATATACATGTTTATGTATGTATAAACTCAATGCCCAAAAAATAGCACAACACACGAAGATCTTTCATGTCGAATTCCTGCATAAGGAGTTGCATTACCTCTTTAATGCTTTCTTTAGTATAACCAACTACAATCAAATCATCAACTTAAATATCCACAATCGTAATGCTATCATCACCCTTCCTTGCATATAATGAGTGATCTACATCACACATGGAAAGTCCAATGGTGGTCAAATAATATGCAATCCTTGCATGCCAAGCATGAGGGGCTTGTTTAAGCCCATACAAAGCCTTTTGCAACATGTAAACATATTATGGGTGCTTTGAATCCTCATATCCTAATGGTTGGTCCATGCATACTTCTTCTTGCAAATCACCATGTAAGAAAGCATTCTTCACATCCATTTGATGCAAAGTGCATCCTTTTCCTATAGCCAATGCAACAAGTGCTCTGACAGTAGACATTTTAGCTACAAGGCTGAAATCTTCCTCATAATCAATGCCATATGTCTCTGCATATCCTTTTGCTACCAATCATGCTTTATACCTGCTTATGCTACCATCAACATTGTGCGTTACCTTATAAACCCACTTGCAACCTATGGGTTCTTTCCTTGCAGCATCAATGGAACCTACTTCCATATTTTATTTCCATAAAGCGCAATCGTATCCTCATCCATAGCTTTCTCTCAATCTACATTTCCAATTTCATCTTGAAAATAGGAAGGTTCAACATCTTGTATTACCTTGGTCATGTAGGCACAATGACGAGCCATGTAACTATCATACATCAATCGTTGCATTGAATTCCACACTGTGTCATATCTTCTTGGTGTTGGGCCACTTCTCCTTGTATCATTTGCATGTGCCTTTCTTACTCTTGGAGTCTTCATAGAGGGCAATCCAAGTTCCTCATCAAAAGTCTTCTCTGAACCGCTTGAATCTCCATCAATGTCTTCAAAACCTGTAGATGTTTTACTACCAGTAGAAAGCTTTTCTTTACCTTTCTTGGATGTAATTGATGAATTTGCTGGACTGAAATTTCCATGAAATCTTCCACTCCATGGATTTGAGTTGGAACTATTGCTTATTGACACATGTCCACTCAAAAGTTGAGATTCTACATTTGCATTTTTAGCATTTCCTTTTTTATTTGAGTCAAGGTTAATTCCTTCTTTGTCATTTGCATAGAATCTTGACATTTCATAAAGCACCATATCTCTGTTTACCTTCACTTGTCCTGTGAGTGGGTTGTAGCATTTATATCCCTTTTTCTCAAGAAAGTACCCAATGAAGATACATTTTTCTACTTTTGGATCAAGCTTCGTCCTCAACTGATCTGGAAGATGTACATCTGCAATACAATCAAATAATTTCATATGTGATAAGTTTGGATTTTTACTTGTAAACTCTTCTTCACGTGTAACTTGATGTACAACAACAAAAGTGCCCCGGCGGTCCTAGTGTGTTCACACACATCACTACCTAAATATATCAACAAGAGGAACATACCTGTAAGTGATTTTTTTATTCTCTATTGATAGAGAGAGAGATAGAGAGAGAGAAAGAGCGAGAGAGAGAGAGAGATGGAGAGAGATAAAGAGAGATGAAAGAGAGGAAGATAG